>LR751180.1:75482-207124 GCA_902729485.2 Mus minutoides | reverse complement strand
CAGTGGTTCTATAACTTTAAGTTTGGAGAACACTTTCGGAGCTTTGAGCAGCCACATCTGTGGATTCTGGCTCAGGTTCCAAGGTGAGGCCAACAGCGCTGCCTTTTCTTTTATTCTTCTGTTCTTCTTTGTCTTAAATAAAAGACTTACTTATTTTTATTCTATGTGTAGGAGTGTTTGCTTGCATGCACACATGTGTTGTGCCAAGTGTGTGTCTGATCCCTATGGAGGCAAAACCAAAAACTCCTACATCTGAAACAAAACCAATCAAACCAACCAACCCAAACAAACAAACAAACAGAAACCCCAAACTAACAAAGAAATGAGAAAACAAAACCCCGGCTACTGGAATTACAAACTGCTGTGCTTCTACGTGTGGGTGCTGGGAACTACCCGAGGTCATCTGCGAAAGCAAGGAGTACTCTGGTGACAGAACCATCTCTTCAGCCCCTTGTCCTTTACAGCAAGTACAGGACTGTGATTCTGATTTAAGCCATCTCTCTACAGGGTTACATCCTTAAATGAGCTGTTCCAGAGAAGTTCTTTGTATGCTTAATAATGAATGCAGGAAAATAGTCATGTCAACACTTTACCGAGTTTAAAAATTGGAAAGAGTCTAAATAGCCCTCACTTGATGGACAGCCAATAAAAAGTGTAACACATTCATTTAATAGAATTCTATGCAACAATTAAAGAGACGAAGGCAGATGTTCTATTTGCATTTTCTAAGGCTTAATGTTCTGCTGTGGAAAAGTCTCTAAGACATGCAGCTAAGTGAAAGCAAGTTGCAGAACAAGATGGCCAGTGCATTATTTACAAAACACCTGGTGAGCATCAGTACCTATTTCTAATGGGTGGGTGTGGGTATGAAGACAGAGTATAATTCCGTGAAAAGGATTGGAACGACTCACATGTGATAACAGTGTTCATTCAGAGTGGGGGAAGGGAAGGGTGATTGAGACGCTCTTGTAATACTTGTGTGTTTGCAGAGAAAATAAATGTGAATTACCTGTATAAAATGAGAAACACCTAGCTCAAGTCCACCCTATTTACATGAAGACATTTGCCTGCAGGAGTCTCAGACTCAATGGTGACTTGACTGCTTGTACCAGACACCTGATCAGGCATTTTAAAAGGAAGTTGCAGTAGCTTTGCTCCTACCTTCATCACCAGAAGGTAGTGGGTGCTAAAGGAAAACAAGAAGCCAGCTCGTGTAGGCAAGTCTATTCTCCGTAGCTTGATTAATCTTGAGCTTGTCTGCTTAGGCGTGAATGCTCAACTCAACAATACCACAGGAAGGAGATAGATAGCGCTCCCAATCCTCATTAATGTATTATAACCCAATGAGTATGCTGCAGTTCGATCAGCATAGTCTCAGACTTCCCTCCAAGTGGATAAGCTGTCAGGGAAGCCAAATGATAATTAGAAACCCACTTCGTAACTCACTGCTAGTAATCAGTCTATCAAATTAGGGAAAGTCTTACAGGCACAATTTCTCAAAGGACATAATTGGAAAGTGTTCTTGAGTAGAGAAGGAGAAGGAGAGAATTTACATAAAGCAAATGGATCATGGCGTCTGCTTAAACTAGCTAGCAGCAGGCATCTCGTAATCAGGAGTCCACATCCCCGTGGGGCCAGAGTTTGAATCCGATTGGCTCAGACTCCTTAGGACTGTCTGGATGGATCGTCACTTGGTCGTCAGTGCATTCTACCTCCTTCTGTGTGTTTTGATTACTGCCTCATCCTCTTCTTTTGTTCAAATATTAGATGTGTTAATATAGCTAACCATATATCATTTTAAGGGTTTTACTTTTTCCTGACATCTCTGCTTTGATCCATGTTGTGTCTCTCTTACAACCCAAGGCTTATTGCCATGTCAGGATCTCTGCAGTTGGGATACTCCCTCAGTCCATTTACCCCACCCCCCATGATTCTTTGTTGATTTAGACTACAGCAGTGTTGTCTTAGTTAGGGCTGTTATAAAACAGTAACACCATTCTCATAACGACCAAGGCAACTCTCATAAGGACATTTAATTTGGGCTGGCTTACAGGTTCAGAGTTCTGTCCATTATCATCATGGCAGCATCTAGGCAGGCATGGTGCAGGAGGATCTGAGAGTTCTACGTCTTCATCTGTAGGCTTCTAGTGGACTCTGGCTTCCAGGCAGCTAGGATAAGGGTCTTAAAGCCCACACCCACAGTGATATACCTAGTCTAACAAGGCCACACCTACTCCAACAGGGCTACACCTTCTAATAGTGCCACTCCCTGATCCTAGCATATACAAACCATAACAAGTATAAAGATGAACTTTCTACAAAGGCTCCCTCTGAGCAGAGAGCTTACAAAAGCCACTCATTCACTGCTCTCTTTAGTCTCTCCCTGATGCTTGTTAGTCTCTTAGTATCTCCACCATTGATAGTTCTTCTTTAATTTCTGTGTTTCCCACAAGAATGGGAAGAGGAATCATGGGACTTTTCCTTCTGCCCTCTGATCAGCACCTGGAACTTGGGCAGTTCCATAAACACTAGCAAATACATGCAGAAAGACATTAGTAAATGAATCAGAGGCCAATAGCACTTCTAAAATTTATAAGTCCTTGGGAACGTCACATAGTTATTCTCAAATTCGACAAAAATAAGAATTTGGAAACAAATTTGGCCAAGAAAGATACCATAGTCCCATTTGCCAGACTATACACATCTTGATTGCAGAACACAGAGTAATCCTACTGGAACTGCACTGAAGGTGTCCTCTATACTGGAGAGCTTGCATAGTAGCAGAAGCTGCTGCAGGCAGCTGGGGAGAAAAGTTAGCAGTGATCTCTCTCAGGTTTAGACTCTGCACACTACCATACTTGCCAGGCAAGATGTGCCCATTGGCACAAAAGTGGTACCACTATTCAGGGAAACCAACTGATTTCTGATTGGATTTGAGTCTCACTCCACAGAAGGCAGGACATTTAGGCCTGGTGGTAGGAACCTGGTTGTAGGACTAGCACCATTTGTTTTGGTAAACTGGCCTGTGTCAACCAGCAAATATTTATGCTTATACTTATAGACTGGTGTCATCCATAGCCTTTAACAAAGATGCTTCTCTTTGCAACAATGGCAGTTAGTACAGAGACTTATGATTGATCCAAGTACTGAAAACAAGTGACAGTTGAGTACTCACCCTTAAATGTTCCCTGAGTCGTCAGGAAACACTGTAGAAGAAGGAGTGGAAAGACTGTTAGCATTGGACAATGGAGAGGGAGGTTGTTGAACTCTCTTACGGGTATGACGTGGGTGTGGCATTATGAACTATAGAAACTGCAGTTGCTGGGATAGGGTCTACACAAAACTAAGCCAGCAAACATTCAGCCAGAGATTAGGGAGGGTTACAAGGGGCCGAGGAAAGCTACTAGAACTCTGTCTACTGAGGGAGAAGGCATCGATTTTTAATGATGTAGCCATTCCTGAGTTACCCATGAGCTGGTGGATAATTCCACACTGATGATTATGAGGGCAGCCCTGCCTAAGCCCAGGGTGGATCACAAAGCAAAACCAAAACCAAAAAGATATAGCAGTTAGACAGTGACACGGCGGTAGGAGTGGGCAGCTTATTAGGGATGGCAGGGGAAGAGTGTGACCAGAATATATTAAATACATGTATGAAATTGTTGAAAATACATTAATAAAAAATGAAATGAACTTGGCCAAGGATTGCTGATTTTCAGAGGGTGATGGACTGACCAAGCACAAGGGAATGTCTCCTACGAGGCTGCTCTGCTGAAATAGAATCCCCTTGAACAGTGGAAGAGGATGCCTTCTCAGGATACCCATGTGCCACACAAGTATGCAAATAACAAGTTATAACATACATCAGGCACACTCCATACAAAATGGAGTTTCTTGGATGGAAGATAGCGTATAGTAAGTCAAGAAGAATGGCCAACAAATAAGATTTGAATATTCTCAGGACATTTGCATGGTATCAGATTTCAGAGTCCTTCTCTAGATTCAGAGGAAGTCACCACCCCCTTTATCACCCAGGCACTCACCTCTCATTGGGTAAGGGCAAACCTCAGAAGAAAGAAATCAGACCCTTGTCTAATGACAAATGAAATTGAAACTGTCAGTGCTGTACAGGAGAAGGATTGGCGATAAGGGAACACCCATAAGGTATGGGACGATTACAAATATTGATTTATTTTATCTTTCATCAGGCCCGCTGCAATAAGATCTCAGGTTTTAGAGGTTCCCATTAATATTTGCCTCAAGGAAATAAAACTATGAATAGAAATGGTAAAAAAAATATGCAATTAATAAAAGGCATCGTTCCTCTCTGGTATTAAGTCTATTTTTTTCGTATTGATTTTTAAAATGCAGAAGTCTGTGCATTAGAGTATAGGATCATTCGTAATTATAAAGTTACTGGATCTGTAAATGTCTGTGAGGAAAGGGGACAAAGAAAATTCTAAAGGAAGAAGAATGGAGTCATGTGGCCTTGGTAGCATGCAATGACTAATTCTCTTTCAGAGACGGTGTGCAATGAAGATCTTAAGAATCAACTTTTGTTAAGTCATAGTAGCTCTGATCAGCTTCACTTAAAGTGACATAGATCAATAACTAGTTGTGTTAAAAGTGAAGGTTTCCTTCATATCTGGTGAGGAAAAGATATTTTGCTTCAAAGTATGTCATGCTTGTGGTGTTTTACAGAAAACTTATGAATAATTCCAAAACCTTAATATGCATTGTTATCTATGAGAGAATTAGTGGGATGTTATACTTTTAGATATATTGGTAATTTATTTTCATTCTATCTTGCAAAAAGTTTATAATTCATGAATAAAATTTAACTGTGCTGTAACTTTATTTGAATATTGATAAGACAGAAACAAATCTTTATATATCATGTTCTTCCTACCTATCATTATTCAGGGAAGATTGTTAGGGTCTTTCTTTGTATACTCACATCTCTTAGCATTTTGAAAGATCATAAAAGATACTGTCATTTATTTTGTAGTTTGACAAGGTAAGTTTTTCTAATAGGGTCTGCACTGACAAAGGACACAATCTATATTCCTGAGAATAAATCCAGAAAGCTGCTAACAGAAGACCCGTCACCTGAAAATTTTTCTAAGAAAAAACTTTTCCCCTAAAATTCATATTTTATCCATAGCTATCCCTTATTCTTTAAGTCTCTTGACAGAAGTCCAAGATAAAACTAACATGTATATTTTAGAATGTTTAAAAAACAATTAGTTAGAAATATACAGGTATTAATTAATTAGGCTAAAGGGAGGGAAGAAGAAGATACTCAACACAGTTTATCCCATTTTCTTTATTGTGGAATAAAGCCTAGACAGTTGGCTGCTCTTTTCAATTTCTGGGATTTATGAAACATTAGGCAGAGGTCCATATTAGAGAAGAAACTTTATTTTCATTTACCTATCGTAGCGCTATGACATTTATTATAATTTAGGCCTACCAGGGTAGCTTATAAGATTTGAAATCTAAGTGCTGCGGATAATCTCCTTCCAAGTGTTTTAATTGACATTCTGCTATAATGAACCCCACAGACCATTACCTGGCTAATTGCTTGAGTTACAGTGCTTATACAATACCATCCTTTGTCCTTGGTCTTTGGGGGTATTAAATAGCACAGCTGTCCTGAAGAGGACTGGATGCTGTTTTTCATGTGATGCATTAGCCTCTTGGTGGCTTTTCAGGGACAGGCTCCCTTCTGTTCTCCTCTGTACTGATACAAAATCTGATACTTATCAGGTATCTGATGGTCCGGAATTGTCAACTCCTCCAGGAGAGCCCTTGACCTCTAAAGAACTTCTCAACAGTGCCACAAGCAACATTTTCTGTGAGTTGATTCTAAGGTCCTGGAACAAGCCTTGGGTAAAGTGACAAAATGAGAATATTGAGAATATTTAATTCCCCATTACCAAGTGAGATTAGCCTGAACTTACTGGGAAAAGTATCTTAGTTCTCTAGAACTAGAAAAAGCACAGAACTAGATCTTCTAGTTCCTAGTTTTTAGTAAGTTGTTATACTTGGAGGGTAGGAATGAATGCCAGGTTCATGAGTCACATGGTGACCCAGGTTCACACTCCATGAAGAATCCATATTCATTCTGAGGTCTTATAACCACCAGTCATGGAGTAGAGCAAAGTGCCAAGTGTGGCAGGATGAGTGTGGCAGGACAGTGCAGGGCATTGCTGTGTGGTTCTTCCAAAATTTCAACCTACACAGGAACCTGAATAGCTTTGTGAGTTGCAATGCCTACGAGAGGCTTTGAAAGAGCTCTTTGGGACCCAGAGCCAGGAAGCGCCACTCTGCTGCTTCCAAGCCTAGACTTACTTCTCAGTGTCTTAGTCATGTGTTTTTATATGCTTCCTTCTACCTTAGCAAGTAGTTCTGAAGTGTCTACCAGGCTCCAATGGGTAAAGAAGAAGCTTATAGAGTTTGGGATATACAGTATATGTATTTTTACGTATTATGAACACTAATATACTCCCAGTAATAAACTTCTGACTAGTGTTTATGTTTTTGAGGACTAGACTTGTTTTAAATTACTCTGGACTAAAAAAATATAAAAGTATGTGTTTATCTTTCTCTATGTGTGTCTTCTCTCCCCCTCCTCCCCTCTCCCTTTCTGGTAAACAGAAGTTTAGCAACTGAAATATTGAAAAACAAAGCATTTATTGCATGCCGTCTCTCTCTTTTTTTCCCCTCTGAATTTCTTATCTTTTAATTAGTATCATTATTATTTTGTTGTATATTTCTTTTGTAAATTTTATTTTATTTTTAATTTATTTTTTACACTTCATATTCAATTCCCCTCCCCCACATCCACCCTCAGACTGCCCCACATCCCACACCTCCTCCACACCCCATCCTGTCTCTACGTGGATGCCCCCCCCCGCCCCCACACCTGACCTCTAAACACTTTACTTTTGAGTTACTTACACATGGGCTTTTGGTAAGTGTATAGAAGAAATCCACACAGGTCTTCTCACACTCAGAAGCTAGGTTAGCAGGCTGTTAGTGGTCAAAAGCCAAGCCTGGTACCATGTCCCAGCATCATCTTCTGCTTCAGAGATAAAGCTAACAAAGAAAGCAGATTCATTTTCTAAGTTTTGCATCCTCAAGCATCCACAACTAGAGAACCTTCAGCCTCTCCTGTAGCATCTCCAGTGAGGAGGACCGCACAACAGGCATTCCGCTGGGTCTCCAGAAAGGGGCGTCATCTGCTCAGACTCACTTTAATGAGTACTGATCAAAGACACAGAAAAGAATGTGTCGACTTCACACATGAAAAGAATGAGACCGACTTCATGCCGAAAGTTCCCCCTGTGGAGTGCTTTCTTACATTACCACGGATTTTCTCTTAGTATGCCAAACTCAATACAAATATATTATGGATGATAAATTTAGGGGCGGTATAACGACTTTGACAGATTACTAACGGATACTTGGATGGACTGATAGACAGACAAAGGAACACAGCAGCCAGTGAGTTCCAGCTCTGTCTCTGTGTCATCCTTGAAATCACTGAGCCTTGTGTTTTAGAACAGCCTTAAGTTTACAGAAGACTCAGGAGGAACAAAGAGTTCCCGCTTATCCTCCACCTCCACCCTTAATTCTACAACCCAGGAGTTATCTGCCAGGAAATCTTACTTCTGTCTCATTATCTAGCTGTACAATCACAAGTTCATACTGTCCCTTTCCCCAACCTCTTTCTGCTTGAACTAATGGAAAAATAAAACAGCTACCAGCAGACACGGCCTGGATCACTGGGAGTGAAAATCAGGAAATCAAGTAGTAATAATTTTGTTCTTTCCTTTGAAAAGTTTTTCTTTTGAAAGTTTGTATTTTTCAGTTTTGGAGATCTGGAGCCAAGGCTTATTTTTTTTTTCTGCCTGAATTTATTCTACATTTTTATCACGGCACCATCTATACAGGTGATTTCATGTCTCCCTCATTCATCCACCTCTTGGTCCTACCCTAACTTGGCAGCTCTTTCTCTATACAGTCCTGGTTTGTGTGTCTTGGCTTCCATGTGTAATGTTCTGGTTCAGAACGTCTACTTTGATTTACAGCAGGGTAGGGAGAGAAGAGGAGGACCCGAGAAAGCAGCATGCATAGCGAGAAGTATCCACATTTGCACCTGGACTCTGTGACGTCATATTCTGAACCAAAGCCAATCTCTTCCCATCTTACAGGAAAATGCTGAGAAGATGTTTCCGTATTACTGCATACTTATGAGGCACAAAAAGCATTTAACTTGGTAGAATGCAACGCTACATTCAGTGTGCTTAATAAATTTGTAATGGATTCATTTATTTAGACACTGGAAGAAACAGGCTCCCGCTGGACAATGGAAATTATAGCGCTTCGGAGGGATGTGCAGAAAGGGATTGCAATCACTCTGGAATTGCCCTTAAAAAAGTGAAACAGGAAACGGAAATCTGTGCTGATGTAGCCTCCCTTTGGGCACACCATGCCTTTGAGAATGAACTTGAGACCTGAGGCTTAAAAGCCTCCCTGTACTAAAAGAATTGAGGCTGGAGGAACCAGCATATCGGACACTGTGTCTTACATTCCAAAGACCTGAATGTACAGTGTCAGGTATCCCAAGAAGTAAAGAGGACACTGTGATGACCATAGCTCTTAGGAGGCAGGAGATGGAGGTGGCAGGGCCTGGCGACATAGCTCAGCAGATAAGAGTGCTTACTGCTCTTCTAGAGGGCCCGAGTTGGCTCAGTTTCTAACTCCTGCTGTGAGCAGGTGGGCAGCTCACAACTGCAGACTGCAGCTCCTGGAAATCTGCTGTCCCCTCCCTGTGTAAGTCCATATCCATGTACACACACACACACACACACACACACACACACACACTCTCTCTCTCTCTCTCTCTCTCTCTCTCTCTAACATAAAATAAAAGTAGTTGTAATTATTCTTCTATGTCTCCCTTCTTGGGGCCTATGTTCTTGTGGGGCCTTCTCCCTAGGGGTGCACATGCCTGAAATGAATGTGAGGTTAATGATTTAATGATCCTAGTGCTCACATCACTGTTGATTTATTATCTGAATGAGGAACTCACAGAAGCCCTGCTAGCATCCTCAGCACAAGCGCCACGTCATCCCATTTCTCCACTGGCGCTCAGGCATCTTCCACTGTTTTCCTTTTTCCTTTCATTTGTTAACACAGAGGCAAGCTCTTCAGTCCAGTCAGGCTCTTCTCTGTCCAGCTGCCTTAGTGGGTCTTGCTGAACTCCCAAAGTTCACACAGAGACTTTGCAGTCTCTGGTGTTGGATGCTTTCAGCAGTATAGTTTCTATGCAGACGGTGCCATGTCTATGCTGCCCTACTTACTACAATTATCTCTGGTCCATTCTGTGCTTTAAACTGAAACTCAACCACTACCTAAACCTCAACTTTCATTCTCAAAAGAAAAAAAGAACGGCCGCTCTCCTCAGGAAATTCACCACACACTGACTTATTAGATTGGGAGTTTTCCTGCCATCCTCAGTTAGTGAAGATGATAGCAAGTAAAATTACAGTGCTTGGAAATATAAAGTTAAACTTCGTGAAGCTACAGCTGTACTTCTTCAGAAGGAGAATAAAATGACTTGATATGTGTTGGGAATGAGTTGACCTTTTAATCTACACTGTCATGTCAACAGTTGTCCTAAGCTACCATTCCCTCTTGCCTGGCCTAGCACACACAAGCCACCCCCTCACCTGGCCTAGCACACACAAGCCACCCCCTCACCTGGCCTAGCACACACAAGACACCACACCCCTCACCTGGCCTAGCACACACAAGACACCACACTCCTCACCTGGCCTAGCACACATAAGTCACCACACCCCTCACCTGGCCTAGCACACACAAGACACCACACCCCTCACCTGGCCTAGCACACACAAGTCACCACACCCCTCACCTGGCCTAGCACACACAAGACACCCGCCCCTTATCTGGCCTAGCACAGTAGCTTTTCCATCACTTTGTGCTTTTTTTGCCTTTTTGCTTTTTTGCTTTTTTTCACCTGAGTCTGTGCTTGTCAAGTTTTCCTAGGTGGGGTTAAAGCTAGGTGTCATACCAAGTTTCTTCTGACTTTGATTTTAGTGACTTCTTATTGCTTGTGGAATGAAGGTGAATCCTACCATGGTCACCCATGTGATGTGACCTGGGTGGCCACACACTGGTCTCTCTTTTTCCCACCTCATACAGGCAGAGTGTGCTGGACTCATTTTCTTCTCTTGGGAAGACAGTCTGGTTCCTGCTCTTTGGAAAGTTCCAGGCTCCTTTCTCTGCTCTTCCTGATGCCGGTCTATCAATGACCTTCCTCAGGTCTTTCCTATAAGCTAAGTGCTACTTCCTCAGGCAGGCTATCCTCACCACTTTTTGCTGAGTACCCCTACATCCATTACAACCTGAAATGCTCACTATCTGATATTCGTTATGCCTACTCTCATAGAATCTCTACAAAGAAATTTTTTTTTCCTGTGACTCCTGTGTGTGATATAGTACCTTAAAGAAAAGATTTTTCGTGACTATATGGACTGAATTGAAGAAAGAAAAGAATAAAGGAGGAGAGGAGGGTGGAGGGGGCAGGGAGGGAGGAAGAGAGGAAGGGAGGAAGGGAGGAAGGGAGGAAGGGAGGAAGGGAGGAAGGGAGGAAGGGAGGAAGGGAGGAAGGGAGGTAGGGAGAGGCATAGAGAGAAAAACCATGAAAATAAAGGTGCTATGATACTAGTCTAAATGAAACATTGTAAGAAATTAAAATTCAAATAGAAAGATAATGTCCTAGACATACAAGTTCATCTTATAATTTTGTGTAGTTATCTAGGGTCAGAGGGGGAAGAATGTCCTACACAAGGTCAAAACCATGAGTAGCATGGCTGCAACTCATGATGCGTACACACACATATCCTTGCAACTGAAGTTATTTTATTTTTTTATAGTCGTCATCACCAAGAACACAGCTGGAATATAATACTTGTGTGGGTGGTATATCTGAAGGTTCAGAATCTTGCTAGACAGTCTTCTGATAATGAGACAGCTGTTGTTTTAATACGTCAAGGCGGGATACTTTGTTACGCAGCATGAGCTAGCTGGGACATATGAGTAGGACCTCAGGTAGTTAAGAGCTCTTGGTTGCTTTCAGCGGTGCTAACTGAGATAATTCCCACACACTCAGGTTAGCTGGGGACTTCAGTCCAGGCTGTGTCTGGCAAGGCAGCTTGTCTGGGGGAGCCCACCTCTGTGTGTCTTTGTTCTTCCTGTGGCTGTTAAGGGAGGCTATTTACATCTGAAAAAGGGAAAAAAATTGTGGAAATGCATATGTGTCCCTTAGGAGTTGGCTTGAGATTGGGTGTCTTTCACCCATACCTCATTTTATTGGCCATTTTATTGGTTACATGGTGGAAGTCAGACTGAAGATCAGGAGAAGATGCTGCTTCTCTATAAGTGCTAAACTCATACTGCAAAGGGTGTGGGTACAGGGGTGGGGAACCCAGAGCAGCAATGCAATACCTGTATTTACTACTAGGCCTACTTATTTCAAGGTCTGCAAACATTTCCATTAGCACATAAGGCAGCACACAAACCACTAAGTTTCATTATGACATTTTCCTATGTGTATCCGATTGTACCTTATCATATCATACTTACTCTCCTTGCCCTTTCTTGTTTCTCCTTGCAGTTCAGAAGACATCTGTGGGACAGTTATTACTTGTCAGTCATTGTGCTTGGCCCTGAATCACAAAAGCAGAGATCTAACTTTACACTCCTAAGTTTTTACTGACATGATAACTTCCAGGATAAGAAAAAAAAAGGCTTAGGGTATTTCTGTTAGGAAATTTCAACCTTTCCCCATCTCTGTCTCAGTCCTTATGGTCTGCCTGCCTGCTTGCCTGCCTGCCTGCCTGTCTGTCTATATGTCTATGTGTCTGCCCACCCACCCACCCGCCCACCCTCCCGCCTGCCCGTCCGTCTGTCTGTCTGTCTGTCTCTCTCTCTGTGTGTCTGTCTGTGTTGTATATGCATGTGAGAGTGCACACACATGCATGTGCATTTGCATATGGTGGCTAGATGCCATTCTCAGTCACTCTCCCCCTTATTTTTAAGATGGGTTCTCTCACCAGTTTTAGCTCCTGGTGAGGCTGGGCTGGTCAGGGAACTGCTGGGATCTGTTTGTCTGCAGCTGTCCAGTGCTGGGCTGACATCAGCTGCTTCACCGTCCTTGGCTTCTTCCAGTCTTCAAGCTTGCAGGGCAAGTCCTGTACTAAGTCTTTTTCCCAGGCTCTCATCCACTTCTCTAGTCTTTACTTTTGCATAGTCATGTTAGGATTTAACCTACATCAAACTTTATACTTAAAACTTCTGTCTTGTTCCTTAGTTGTGTGGCAAGGTGACTTAACATTGTGTTGAAAGGCCACGCAGGTTTCAATCATTGTATTTGTTACTTGAATCACTTTGTTTGGGGGAGGAGATGCTATTATTAATTTATTTTTTAAGCTTTTTTTCTAGTTGAAATAAAATTATATCACTTCCCCCTCCCCCTTCCACGAGGCCTTTCTGTGTCGAGGCGAGCACAGTAGATCTTTCTTCAGATGGCTTTTGTGTGGTGTAGCTGACATAACAGTTATAAAGTAACTTGAGCGGTGCCAATAGCTGATCACTGCTGCCTTCCTTCTTCTGTATGGGACCCTCCAGCTTTCTTTTCTTTGTCCCCTCATGACTGGTTTCCTAAGACCCATTACAAAATAGTTACAGGATTAAAAAAAAATAATAACATGTACATATGGAAGAATAACAGACGTGGTCCAGTAAGGAAAAAGAAAGACTATTTCCTCATAACTTCATTTTAAAGCAGATTAATTTATTTTTTTAAATGTATGTGTACTATGTGTCTTTGTGAATATATGCTACTTATGTATGGGTGTCTGTGGAGGACGAAGGAGGACATCAGAGGCCCCCCCCCCCCGGAGCTGGAGTTAGAGGTGGTAGTGAATCTCCTGATTTGGGTGTTGGAAAATGAACTCAGGTCCTCTGCAAAAGCAGGAAGCGCTCTTAACATTTGAGCCATCTTTTCAACCTCATGACTTCATTTTTTAAACGATAATATGAAATGCCCTAGATCCACTCAGCATTCTGTAAACTTCTTTTTGGTCTTTCTATTTCTTCACCCTTCTCCGTCTCTCCTTCTCTCCTTCTCCCTCCCTTTCCACCTCCTCAGTTTCCTTTCTTTTCTTTTTGAGACAGTCTTATTATGTAGCCCAGGCTAGCCTCAGACTCACAATCTTCCTGCCTCAGCTTCCCCAGTGCTATGGACTATGGCATTTCTCTACTTGAGAAACTTTCACAGGGATTTTTAGATTTTTAAATGAATGGTGGTTGAATGAAGCATGGTTTTATGGAATGCAATTGTATAAATACTGAAAGTTTAGTTATATTTTGTTATAGTTAATAATACCTTGTGTTAATCTGGGTGTGGTGGTTTATGCCTTTAATCCCAGCACCAGGGAGGCAGAGGCAGGTGGATCTCTTTGAGTTTGAGGCCAGCCTATATACAAATCAAGTTCCAGGACAGTCAGAGCTGTTACACAAAGAAACTGTCTTAAAAAAGAAATCTTGTTAAATACAGGGACTTCTTAAACTTTTTCCACTTTTAACATCTTTTTGGCCTGAGAAATTCTTATGTGTGCTTAGCATGTGGGAGTGCATAGTAGGTATTCAGATCAAACATCCACTGGTAATAAATCATAACAAAATTTCTTTTAAAATAATCATTTGTTTTGTAGATTTTTAAAAACATTTATGATAAACAAAACAATGAGCATGCTAATGAGCAGGGTATATTTATTTTTACATAAACATTGAGAGCTAAACCTCAGCTGAATGTTTCCTATTGTTGCCTGTAGAGGATCTTGAACATTTTTCAGAGTTGAGCGACACTCCAATATTATAATCGTCAGTTTGAAGAATGCTATTTTATTTAAATACAAAGTGCAAAACAGAAAAAGTATGTTTAAGGCCAGTATAGAAATTGGTGAAGATTCTGTCCTACCACCAAGCCAGATTTTATTGATTTTTTTTAAAATGAAACTCAAGATAGCAACTCAAACAGCTTAAAAAACAAAACAAAAACAGCATTCTAACACAATCCAATCCAAAGACTAATTCGATGATTAATGTGGCAGTAGAAAACAATTGTCTTTGTTTTCCATAATTAAGCAATTATGTTTCTGTAAGTGTGGTGTGCACAGGAAAAACAATGCAATTCATAACACACAGTCATCTGGAACTGGAACTGGCCTGTTTCAGGCAGTTTCAATACCTGTTGTGCGGCACAATGGCACGGGCAGTGCAAAGTTTACGTATTGTGTGGTAGAGCCAAGGCTTCAGTGAAGTCATGTGACACAACACGGATAAGCAGGGCCGGAGTCACTTCAGATTTGACTTTGAATCAAGTTTTAATTCTTGTGTGTTCAAAAACTTACTACTGTTACCAAACTCTCAATGATGTCCATCACCTGTAGCGTCATATTGGGCCCACTGAGCCACAGTTTAAGATGCTGGGAGTGGGGGTGGGATGGGTATGACTGACTGATGTATATACTATGCATACTATGTGTGTATGTCCATCTTGTGGGTGGAAGGTGTGATTAGGGATGTGGTGTATGCATTTGTAATGACGGTTGTTCATGATGAGCTAACTGCCTTTCACATTTTCTTTACTTCTGTTGTCTTTGATCTCTTTTAACTAAACATAGCTCCCTGAAGGCAGGACTGTGACTTACGTCTGATGTCATTAAAAATAATTCCTCACTCCCTGTGGCATTCCTCACAGCCAGTGGTAGCTGAGAAAATGCACACAGCAACAAAGACAGCTAGAAGGAAAGTTAGCATTTTTGGAAATTCATACAGTTTTGAAAAATGAAGCATTCCACCTTTATCTCTTTTCTTCTGTGTTGACTTTATATCTGCCTCTCCATAGCTTTACTTCACTGAGCTAACCTCAGATTTATTTACTTCACTGAGCTAACCTTGGATTTAATGTTCTTTAATCGCATCCTTATAAGTTCCACATGATTTGTGGAAACAAGTTTAGGGTTTGAAATTAAACAGAACTGCACTTGAGTCCTAAATCCAAAATCTACTGGCTTTATGGCTTTGGACGAGGAATGTGACTTCTTTGTGCCTGTTTTTCTCATTTGCAATGGTGAGCAACTGTGTTTCATCTGCCTGGCATGGGGAGCTCGAGAGCTCAATGCATTGATAGTGTGGAGCTATGTATAGAGGGCCCTACACACATAGTAGGCTCCTCTTTCACCCTCCTTATTTCAATCTTCTCACCATTTGTCTCTATTGTTTTATTTCTTTCAATCTTAGACAACACATGTGTGTGTTCTATTCTCTCTATTAGCAGTCGGGTGATGGGGGATGGAAGGGTGAGCTATCACACTTTTACTTCTCTGGGAACATTAGATCATGTTTCTTTGGACAATGGCAAAAAAACCCCACAAAACCCTCTAATAACTACACTTACCTAATTAAAATAACCCAAAGATAAATGTGAGTTTTCAAAAAACTCCCCAAATTATACAACAAAGAGTCTGAGAGTTAAAAGGCATGTGAAAAATCCTAGGGCATAGCATATATTCAAAGTTATGATTGTTTTTACTGTCTCCCTCTCCATTTATTATAATAGATTCCAAAAGAGTGCTCTCACAACAGGGCCATTATCCCTAGTAGATTTAAAGACTATTTTACCAGTATTTTTTTTCTAAAATAATTGAGTTTGCTGGAATAAACTATTCAGCTCAATATTTTTCATCTCCCTCTAATGCAAACGTATTTGATTCCTATAAATCTGAGTGAGGTCAGGGAGGAAATCACACATATTTGTTTTCCACAGGGTATATGAGCTATTAAGGCATGCTGCATTTATTATAGATCATGCTTGCTCTTTGGCAAGATAATTTGAATGATTGAGAACAGCGTTTGAGAACATGTAACACCAAGAAACAACTAGAAGGAAGAACTGAAAGCAAAGTGCTCCTTACAATAAATGCTTTAAATAAAATGCCCCGTGGTGACTCACACATACACTTACATATAAAATAGACCAGCAATATACAATTCTAAATCATACATGCTGATTATTCTCATGCCCCAGAGATGCATTTATTCTTCCCATACAAGGATAGATGGTATTACTTAGTGATTTTATTTGGACACATATAATTTGTGTATTTTTTTTAATGTTTCCTTCTAGCCTTGAATATGTGGATATTTTCTTCACTTTGTGCTGTTTTAACTGTTTTGGCTATGGATGATGTGGGCACAGAAGCCAAGACCACACCATACACCAAATTTACGAAGAAATCTGAAGGAAAAGAGATGCTGAAGGGCTTAAAGCCGTCCAGTGGCTTCTTTCTGGATGGAGAAGAAACCGTCCATACGGAAACGGTTGCCAGGGCAGAGCCCACCACCGGCTCCCCTGCCTCGGCAATGGCAGATCCCACCGCAGGCCCCTCGGCCTCCGCCACAACCCGTCTCCTTCCCTTCGAAAGCTTTTCTCTGGACACAACTGGTTTCGTTTTGAATTGCTGCCATTGCTGTTCGTTTGTCACTGGGCAGAAAGGAGAACCCGGAAAGATGGGAAAACAAGGTACTTGAAAATGCCCACCGAACATCCCCAGAGAGGAAGGGTTGGGGTATACCATTGTTCTGAGGGTTTCTGCAACTCTCAGCAAATGGCAGCGATGGGCTCGTGTTAAGAATGTGACAAATGGAGCTGGGCGTGGTGGCACACGCCTTTAATCCCAGCACTCGGGAGGCAGAGGCAGGCGGATTTCTGAGTTCGAGGCCAGCCTGGTCTACAGAGTGAGTTCCAGGACAGCCAACGCTATACAGAGAAACCCTGTCTCGAAAAACCAAAAGGAAAAAAAAAAAGAATGTGACAAATGAAAATTGAAGCATGGTCACCGATACACACTTAAGATAAAAATGCAGTTCAGCAACCACAGCCACATTTCTTTCTTTTTTTTTTTTTTCTTTTTTTTTCTTTTTTAAAAGATTTGTTTATTTTTATTGTGTGAATATGGGTATCTTGCCTACAGACATGTCTGTGGGTCACGTGTGTGTTTGGTGCCCTTAGAAGTCGGAAGAAGGTGTTATGTCTCTGGCACTGGAGTTATTGGGGACTGTGAGCTACCTTGTGGGTGTTGGGGATTGAATCCAGGCGCTCTGGAAGAGCAACCTGTACTCTTACCCACTGAGCAATCCCTTCAGCCCCAATTAGAGCCACATTTCAAGAGTTCTTCTCATTAACCACACATGGCCAGTGCCTACTGTACTGGGTAAGGCCTACTACCATCTTAATAGTCCTGGTTCAGCCTGAGTCAGGGAATCCCAACTCCAGCCCCGAGGCTGAGGTTTGCTAGGAAGCTCAGGTGATAGCCAATGGAACTTTTAGTAGTTGATTTTTTTTTCCTAAAAAATGGTAAGTAAAAATTCTATTGACGTCAGGAAAGTGTGGTGACTGAAAAACTTTTCGGGTGCCATTTTTGTAGTCAGGATTAGACGTGGAAGGGCCGTGAGTGGAGAATGAACCACAGAATTCACTTTGGTCCTCACTGAAATGTGGATGCCACACTGGCACTGCCCGGAAATTTTCTCCGTCAAACACTGTGCTTCCTATTTCAAAATCGTAGATGTCTTCCATAGATACGTAATGAATATGCTCCTAGTCTGACTGCAATGCATGCTGCCTTTTGTGCGCTATGCAGTATAGAGAACTTAAGATAAAATTAAGATCAGAATGTCAAATTTAAATTCACTATTCCTTGAAAAAAAAATTCATGAAATGTTTGCTGCATCTAGCCTGAAGATTAGAAAGCTGTTAAATCAGTAATTATGTATCCCCACGGGGCTTTTGATTGATTTCCTTTTGGGTAGGGTTTTTTTTTAGAGAGATGGGCTGCTTATGCTGACCTGGATTAAGGGGTAAAGAGGATGAGATTAGACCCCACAGTTTCCTGACTGATGACACACTATTGGAAATGGAATAAGGCCGAGGAAGTCATAATTATGAGAATGCTTCATGACTTATTTGGATGGCAAGCTGCTTAACGATGGAAGGTCCAAAGTCAGGGCCAGCAAGTCACAGCAGGTCATGACTGTCTTGTAAGAAGAGTGTGAGGAGATCCGTAGTATGAATGCTTTTGTTTCACGGGGTGGTGGATTGGACTGTGCTATGCTTAGACTTCAGCCTCTCTTCTCATCTTTGTGACATATATTTAGCACATGTGCCAAGTTTCTAGGCTGTCTGGGTAGCTCATATCTCATAATTTTACTGATTGTCATCTGGATCAGAATGCTATGTGTTTCTGCTGTGTGGCTTTGTGCATGCCAGGCTACTGCTCTACCACTTTTAATTTTTAGTTGTCTGACAAAGTTGCCCCATGTTGGCCTGCAGGTCATTCTGAAGCCCAGGCAGATTATGAACGTGACCAGCTCGTACCTCAGCCTTCCAAGTAGCTGCAATTACAGACTCAAGTTAACAAGTTGGCTTCAAGCTCGGGAGGTTGAATCCATCACAGTCCTTCTCCTACGAAGGTTTCATTATGTCCTTAGGCCTCAAGTTCAGCCATGGGAAACAGGGTTAAATGATACTGTAAGCAATATGATGTGCAGCCTGACATGGGATAAATGCTCAACAGACGACTTTTATGACTCAGTTAATGAAGAGGGAGTGAGGTTCTATCTTACGAGTTCTCTGTCCCTGATACGACTGCACCCTGAATTTTCAGATTGAGACAGTTTATCTTAGCTTTACCAGTTTCTTAAAATCAGTTTTTATTTTTTTGAGATTATAAGTCTATCATTTCCCCTCCCCCTTACTCTCCCCAAACCTTCCCATGTTCCAATGCTCTCTTTCCCATGCTTTGTTCTCTTTATTCATGGTCTCTTTTTATTATTGATTGTTGTGTGTGTGTGTGTGTGTGTGTGTGTGTATGTGTTTATAATATACATACATGTTCCTACCTGCATAAGTAGACCTGCTCCATGATTCATCCTGCCTTTGCTGTGTTCCTTCAATTAGAAATCTGATCTAAGAATTTTTCCCCTGTGCCCATATCTTCGAGGGTTTTCCCTACTTTCTCCTCTATAAATTTCAGTGTCTCTGGTTTTATGTGTAGGTCTTTGATCCACTTAGACTTGAGCTTTGTACAAGGAGATAAGAATGGATCAATTCGCATTCTTCTGCATGATAACCGACAGTTGTGCCAGCACCATTTGTTGAAAATGCTGTCTTTTTTCCACTGGATGGTTTTAGCTCCCTTGTCAAAGATCAAGTGACCATAGGCGTATGGGTTCATTTCTGGGTCTTCAATTCTATTCCATTGATCTACCTGTCTGTTGCTGTACCAGCACCATGCAGTTTTTAATCACAATTGCTCTGTAGTACAGCTTGAGGTCAGGCATGGTGATTTCCCCAGAGGTTCATTTATTGTTGAGAATAGATTTTGCTATCCTAGGTTTTTTGTTATTCCAGATGAATTTGCACATTTCCCTTTCTATCTCAGTGAAGAATTGATTTGGAATTTTGATGGGGATTGCATTGAATCTGTAGATTGCTTCTGGCACGATAGCCATTTTGACTATATTAATCCTGCCAATCCATGAGCATGGGAGATCTTTCCATCTTCTGAGATCTTCTTCTATTTCTTTCTTCAGGGACTTGAAGTTCTTGTCATACAGATCTTTCACTTCCTTAGATAGAGTCAGTGTGTGCAGTTTCAGGGTGCTCCTGTGACAGTCACTCTCCTCCTGGCCCTGTGTGCAGTTGCAGGGTGATTCTGGGCTATCTCAGACACACAGAGTGCTTCCGGGCTATCTCAGGAATGTGCTTGGTTGTTTCTTTCAACAGTGAAACCACACCTTTGGAGGAGACATTGCATGGCTAAGGGCGAACTGAGATTGATTTTCTTGTGTGCTATCACTTCCTCTGCCCAGTCCATCCCTATTCCTCTCCCCCATGCGACTCTTCTTCAAATGGAGGAGCCTGCCTTCAACCCTCATCTCTACGGCAAGTGATTTATTAAAAGGGTTTCTTTGAAACATTTAAAGTTTTCTTTCAAAGAAAAATTCTACTGAACATGATTTTTCATTCCATCGATTTTTTTTGGTGTCTTTTCATTTCTATTTCATTCTATCCCATTAGCTTTAATTATAATTAAAATATAATTTTGTGATTTCATTGAGCATGATTATCTGTATGGTAAACTTTTGAAGAAATTAGCCTTGAATTATTCTAAGTAAAAGACATTTTTTTCCCTTGAAATAGAAATGAATCTCAGAAAGAACAATTAATTTAGATTTAGGTGAGTTCTAGGTAAGTGGTCTACCTGGATGAATAAGTGTATCTATGGTGGTTTGAATGAGAAAGCAACCCCATAATCTGTTATAATTGCATGCTTAGTTCCCAGTTGGTGAACTACAAGGAAGGATTATGAGGGTAGCCATATTGGAGGAAGCATATCAGGGGCTTTGTGGTTTAAAAAGCCCAAACCAGTCCCAGTCTGTCTCCGTCTCTGCCTGCTGTCTGGGGATCAGGGTTTAAAGCTCTCAGTACTATGCTTGTTGGCTTCCCACCTCGATGGCCATGTTCTTTACTATTCTCTGGGATCCTGAGTCCCTAATACATTCTTTCTTTTGTGAGGGTTGTCTTGCCCATGGCGACTCTTCTCAGCAATCAGACAGACAATGATGTCAGACTTGCACGATCTCCCTCTCCCTGCCTCTCAGACCCCAGGCCCTGTCCTTGGCCACTACCTAGAAGCACTGTGATGTTTTTCCTTTGTTGTTTAAAGATGCTGTCTTTTAAAAAGATACTTCAGGCAATTTTAATTCCTTCGTGGAGTTTTTGCTTAATGTTATTTTCTCAGAGAATTCTCTTCTGACCTCATAAATATAACTCATTTTATTTTTAACTGTAACATGCAATGCAGCTTTCCTTTTGTGCTTTGTATTAACTATAATGGGGACATTTTGTTTCTTTATGCTTATCTGTTTAGTGTTTACCTTGCACAGATTCACCTCTCTCTCTCTTTCTCTCTCTCTCTCTGTATATGTAAAAACCCGCCACATTTATAGCATCTGGCAAGACACTTTAGGGTACAGGAAACCTTACATATGGTTCCTAATCAATGCCTGTGGATGAATGGGGATCTCAGAGTATTTTGTATTGTGTTTTTACTTCCAATTTAAAAGTGTGGTCTGTATGAGGTTAAGTGTCAGATAATCATTTTGTTTTTGCCATTTGATGTAGTGCAGCTTCCCTGAATCATTTGGTCACTGCCATGAATACAGTGACAAGGACTAATGGGCTCAATTTATCTATTCAGGTAGTACAAAATTGCAAATCAGGCAAAAATATTGCCCTTAGAGCTCTGCAATGGCTTATTCTCACCAGATTTTATCATTAGGACATTGACAGTTTTGGGTTTCAATAATATAACTGCCTTTTTCCTTGAACTAATGAATTTCAAATATAATTTTTCTTATATTTTTGGTTGTGAGCCTAGCCTTTAATGGCTGAGCCATCTCTTCACCCCAAAATATAGTTTTTCTAATGTGATGACTCAAAAATGTCATTTCTAGGCCCTAAAGGAGAGACTGGTGACACTGGCAGCACAGGACACCCAGGAACCACTGGACCCCAAGGTCCCAAAGGCCAGAAAGGAGAGAAAGGTAACTATCCCATTTCTCATCCAACTCAGGAAGACTCTGCATCATTTCAAAGAAAAGCAGTTTGCTAGAAAAGAAAGCTAGATTATTGAAAGTGGACTTTTAAAAGTGTAAACACTTGATAAATCATCTCATGTATTAATCTGACATAAATTATTAACTTTATACATGGCTAACTAAAAAACTTTAAGTATATTAGAATATCATGCACACACACAGAGTAACATACACACACACACAAACACACACACACACAAACACACACACACACACATATATATATATATATATATATATATACATACACACATATATATATATATATATATATATATATATATATATATATATATATATATGGGGAAATAGCTGGAGGGGCTTTTTTAGTTATTCTTTTTTTGGTATAGTCTTTTTCTTTATTAATTATTATTTTAAAATTTTATTATTTATTATTTATTTATTAATTTTACACTCCATATTTTATTCCCCCCATCCACCCTCCTACTGCTCCATGACCCACACCTCCTTCCTTCCCCCCTGTCTCCACGTGGATGTCCCCATCCCCTATGCCACTTGACCTCTAAACTCCCTGGGGCCTCCAGTCTCTGGAGGGTTAGGTGCATTATCTCTGAATGAACACAGACCAAGCAGTCCTCTGCTGTATGTGTGTTGGTGGCCTCATAACAGCTGCTTGTTTGGTGGTCCAGTGTTTGAGAGATCTCAGGGGCCCAGGTTAATTGAGACTGCTGGTCCTCCTACAGGGTTGCCCTCCTCCTCAGCTTCTTCCATCTTTTCCCTAGTTCAACAACAGGGGTCAGCTGCTTCTGTCCGTTGGTTGGGTGCAAATATCTGTGTCTGACTCTTTCAGCTGCTTGTTGGGTCTTTCTGGGGAAGTCATGATAGGTCCCTTTTTTTGTGAGCCTATAGGCTTATTAAGAGTGTCAGGCCCTCTTTAGCTCTCACATTTCTTACTCTCTTTCTCTCTCTCTCCCTCTCCTTCTCTTCCCCCACCTCCTCGTGGCCATGGCCGGCCTCTCTCTTTCTACCTTCTCTCTTTCTCCCTCCTTTCTACAATAAAACTCTAAAACTACACACACACACACACACACACACACACACACACACACACACAGAGTGTCAGGCCTTGGGACTTCCCCTTGAACTGGATCCCACTTTGGGCATGTTACTGGACCTTCTTTTCCTCAGGCTCCTCTCCATTTCTATCCCTGTAATTCTTTCAGACAGGATCATTTTTTTTAAGTTATTCTTTTAAAAAAATTATTCCAACAATATGTTTGATTATGTTTTCTCCTCTCCCGACTCCTCTCAGATCCCACCCCCTCCCCACCCATCCAACTTCATGTTCTTCTTGCCTCTCCATATGCATCCCTAAATCAAAACGAAGAACAAAAAGCAAAATCAACCAACAACTCACCAACCAACAAATCATAAGAAGATGCCAAGAGAGACTCTTAAACAGCCTTCCCCTAGGTTACTGGCCACCAGTGTCACCCAGAGCCTAGAAGTCACATAGTATAGTCTGTGGGAGAAGGGTCCTGTCTTTGTGAGTGAGATCTTTTCATTTTTTCTTCCCTCCCCCACCTCTAGTACTGGGTAGTGAGACTGTGCATGCTAGTAAGGGCTCTTTCATTCAGCTACACACACACACACACACACACACACACACACACACACACACACACACACACACACACAGAGTTCATTGTGGATATTTTTTCAAATGATACAACTAATTTAACACCAAATAGCACCAGACTAAGAAATCCTGTAAAATATTCAGCTCAGGTAGAAAGCTGGCTGTTAAGGAGGATTTGAAACTGTCTTTGGCTTATCCTGAAATCAGAGGCAGTATCAATGACGGGAAGCTGAATGCATTAAATATTATAATATCAAAAAACCAGAAGAAATGATTAAAATATAGTAATGGTTTTACATTGCCTGGACAGAAATGAGCTGGCTTCTATCTTCTTACAACCTGTTTATCAAGATTTGTAGGTATGAGCACTTTCATTGATATCTTCCTGCCCAACAAGTCTATAATTCTATGAATGCATCAGCATAGAAAGCTTTCTGTCCCAGAAATGCCTGGTTCCTGGGTACTTTAAAGTACTATAAAGTTACAGATTCACTAGGATATTTAGAAATTCCTCAGTGAATACTGGTACACTGTAGAAATACCACCTATCCATCCGGCTTAGTGGTTCAGCGTCAGTGTCACATGTCAGAAGGCCTAATGTCATATATACATCACCCTCCGTGTGGCCTGGGAGCTGCCTGATTCATTCCTACTAGAACAGTCAGTGAGGTAATTACTCAAAAAATATGCTAAGGTAAGGGAGAGCTCCTTCACACTTGTCAGTTATGTGATTTTCATTCTTGGAAACATTTAATCCTTTTGTGGCTGAATTATATTAGCAGGGCACCAGTGAATGAGAGACAAACCTCCATGACACTTCATACATTTTGGAAGCTAGACTTCTGGAAGTGGAAGAATATCTAGGGAGGTACTGGAAGACTTAGTTCTTAAGAAGATGCTTTGATGAATGATCAAAGCAGAATTTCATTCAACCAGACTCTATACAGCAGCAACTCCACTTTTCTTTTACTTCCAGACTTAGTGGGGACTCCTGGTTAAGACTGAAAGCTAAAAAAAAAGAGAAAAAAATAATATAAGACCTTGCTTGAAAGGCTGCACACTAATCAATCACCATCTAACTAAATAATTTCAATTTAGGCAATTAGTCAATCTTTTTAAATAAACTTAAGAATGCCAGTAAGGCTGGGCATGGTGGCAAACATCTTTAATCCCAGTACTTGGGAGGCAGAGGTAGGCAGAACCCTCTGAGTTCAAGGCTAGCCTGGTCTACATAGTGAACCCCAGGCCAGCTAGGGCTATAGAGTTAAACTGGGTCAAAATCACCACCACCACCACCACCACCCACCATCAACATCACCAGTAATGCTGGATGAATGTGGCTAGTGTCCATTCCTGAGGTGAAGGAGGGGGATAGGCTCAGTCCATCACATCCATTCAACATCAGAACCTGTCAAAACCCATCCAGATATTTTCCTTGTATCCTACGGTTTAAATTTCCATATTTGGTTTTATTGTGCTCTTTCTCTGTTTAAACTTATGGTGGGTGGCAAACAAAGGAGACATTTTGACTATTACTCAAAATCTGCAATAGGGATAACGGCAGCACATTCATCCACAGTATTTGGAGGGTATTAGGAATTTCATGAGGAGTTTGAAGAAACCTGTAAATACCATCAGAAAGAGGAGTTCTGCTTGAAGGAATAAGCTTTTAATCCCTTATAAGTGGCTTACCATTAACCAGAGCGCAACACTCTTAATGTCCTTCAACCCTGTCTTCTCGTACTGTTTTACCTTTAAGCAATTTATTTTGTTAAGAAACATCGGAATGTGGTACAGCTCTGAACCCCATGTTAGCTTTACCCCCCAAAGACATAGTTTTGTCAGTATTAATCCTTGTTCCATTTTAGGACTAAAGGGAGACCGGGGGGACCAAGGAGCAGGTGGTATTCCGGGGTACCCAGGAAAACCAGGAGAGCAAGGTAAAGTCCAATCAGCTGAGGGAGTACCCTACTCCCGGAAAGCCCCTGTCTCTTTGCGTTTGTAAAAGCAGGAGCTTGCAAGGCTTATACTCAGACTCTCAATATTTACATAGCGCAGTGTGGTCACTGGATGAGGTCAGTCTAGGAACTGAGACGCTCGGCAAATATGTCCGTGTTCTGCTCCTTTCCTTGAGCTGTCATCAGAAGAAGGAAATTTCTGCATTTCTGTTTCTGTGCCTGTGAGACTTTGAGCATGATGGATAAGACAGAGATTGAAGTGATTACATGGGTTGGGTCAAATGCAAAAGCTAGTGGAATAAAACAATTCTGTGTTGCCTTAAAAGTTAAAAAAAAAAGAAAAAGAAGAAGCATTATTGTTTCTTGGAAGGCTTAGTTCTTCTGAGAACACGATATGGAAATATTGCTTACTGCGTTTAATGACTACCAGAGACAGACTTTGCCGAGGCATGAACCAGGTTTACAAAGTCCCATTAATTGGCATTATTTTAATATTTTAGGTCTGTGGTAATAGCACATGTCATCGCTTATATGATTCTTAAGCATTATTTTACTTTTTTTGTTTCAGGTGCACTAGGTCCCAAGGGAGATAAAGGAACCATCGGCCCAGCAGGAACGAAAGGACAAAAAGGCTCCAAGGGAGAACTGTGTGGGAATGGCACTAAAGGAGAGAAAGGGGACCCTGGGGCCTCTGGGGCCCATGGCTTCATTGGAGAGCCTGGGGCCAAGGGCGAGAAGGGTGGTGTTGGGGAGAAAGGCTACCGTGGAGATCTGGGAGAAAGGGGGGAAAAGGGTCAGAAAGGCGAGAAAGGGATAGAGGGAGAGAAAGGTAGCAGAGGGGATATTGGGGCAGAAGGCAAAAGGGGTTCAGATGGTCTACCAGGGCTCAGAGGTGATCCCGGCCCTAAAGGAGACAAAGGAGAGATAGGTTCTCCTGGTTTCACCGGACCTGCGGGACCAAAGGGTGAGCTTGGAAGCAAAGGCGTTCGAGGGCCAACAGGGAAGAAGGGCTCTCGGGGTGTCAAGGGTTCCAAAGGCGAGGCCACTCAAGTCCCACAGTCGGCTTTCAGTGCCCTTTTATCCAAGCCCTTCCCTCCCCCCAACATTCCCATCAAGTTTGACAAGATTCTCTCCAATGATCAAGGGGATTATAGCCCCGTCACTGGGAAATTCAACTGTAGCGTTCCTGGGACATACATATTTTCCTATCATGTCACTGTCAGGGGTCGACCTGCTCGAATCAGCCTCGTGGCCCGCAACAGGAAGCAGTTCAAATCCAGAGAGACGCTCTATGGTCAGCAAGTAGATCAGGCCTCCCTCCTCCTCATTCTGAAATTGAGTGCAGGAGATCAAGTGTGGCTGGAAGTGTCAAAGGACTGGAATGGGCTGTACGTCGGCCCTGAGGATGACAGCATCTTTAGTGGGTTCCTTCTGTACCCAGAGGAAACTTTTAGAAAGTCACCATAAATTTGGGTTTTGGACACTGCACTTCTGATTTATTCTATTAACCTGGAGTAACGCTCTTAAAAACTTTGATTTTTTTCATGATTATAGATACAATACTGAAACATTTTAAAAAATATACAACATAGAGTCAACTATTCCTACTTCAAAACATCTCCATTGAAATATTTATATGTATTTGAGAATCTGTATATTAAGTTTGTAGCTAACATATTTCATTGAGCATTTAATGGCATTACTGATTCCATTTAAGGAATTAATAATGACAACATTCAAAGCTATGAATGAGACTTATGATTAATAAATAATTGTGTGGTGGTGTGAATAAGAAGGACCCCCCCTTAGGTTCAAATATATTTTAATATTTGGTTGCAAGGAGTTGAACTGTTTGAAAGGATTAGGAGGTGTGGCCTTGTTGGAATAGGAGTGGCTTTGTTGGAGGAAGTGTGTCTCTAGGGGTGGGCTTTGAGATTTCAAAGCTTATATATCAGGCTCTCCTTCTTGATTTGGATATAGAGCTTCCTACCATGATGGTCATGTACTCTACTATTCTCTGGAACCACGAGCCCCAAATTAAATACTTGCTAAGGGTTATGTTGGTCATGGTGCCTCTTTACAGTAACAGAACAGCAACTAAGACAATATCCTTCTAAATACTTTGTCTCACATAATGACATGTCACTCCATTCTGTGTGACTATGAGGCCAACAGCTGACAGATCATGATGACAGCTCTTTCTCAAAGTCCCTGATTCTCTTGGAAGGGTTGCTTTTCAATATAACACAGGCATTCTTCTTTCACTTTAATTCAGAAAAATACACAGGCAGCATGACAAAGAGTTGGCAAAATATCTTCAAAATTTGTCCATGTGTAAGGATTTTCACATAAGCTTATATCATGTAGACTAAGATTAAATGTAAAAAGTAAAGTTGATGAATATGTCACTCAATTAACAGTTCATCCAATTTCTGTGCATAGAACTGAATGTCCCCAAGAAACTCAAGAACAAGATTAAATTAGAATTAATCAAAATTTCTGCCCTTTCTTCATGATAGAACATTTAATTCTGATACATTCTTTGGCATCATTATCATCATCTCTATAATATTAATTCCAGTTATTCAGTTAATGTTTTGGGAGCAGGTGGGGGTAAAATTCATTTGCACAGTGAATGTTTAATAACTGTGAATATTGGATAGTTCAGGAGTTTCGCTCTTTTTAAAAAGTGAAATTTATTGAATCCAAATGGAATTTGGTTTTTACAGAGGTATAGTTATACAGATTTTCACACCTTCTAGTGCCAAGTCAGGAAATGGGTGCCGGGGAATTTTCTGGTCATGTTCTGCCAACTTGGGCAGGCATTAGCTTTTGAGAGTCTCATCCATATGTATATGAACAGAGCATTTCCCCAAGAGTTCAGAGGAGTGCCATTTCTAGATGTTATTGCGAATCAAGAGAGAAAAGCAGCTTCCATGTTAAACAAATGTTGGAAGTGGTATGATATATCTATATACAGTAAAGGTTCATAAAGCCCATTAATTTATTTCCCGACATTTGTATAGAAAATAAATAGGCTTAATTTTATTTTACTCCATGATCATGTTTACTGTTCGTTTTGAATTAATTCCATGAACAATATTCTTTAGGATGTGTGCAGGCTGGTTTTGTGTGTCAACTTGACACAGCTGGAGTTATCACAGAGAAAGGAGCCTCAGTTGAGGAACTGCCTCTATGAGATCCATCTGTAAGGCATTTTCTGAATTAGTGATCAGGCAGGGAGGGCTCATTGTGGCCTTTGCCATCATTGTGGTCCTGTGTTCTATAAGAAGGCATGGTGAACAGACCATGAAAAGCAGTCCAGTAAGAAGCACCCCTTCAAGGCCTCTGCATCAGTTCCTGTCTTTAGGATCCTGCCCTGATTAAGTTCCTGTCCTGACTTCCTTTGGTGATGAACAGCAATGTGGAAGTGTAAGCTGAATAAACCTTTCCTCCTCAACTTGCTTCTCAGTCATGGTGTTTCATTGCAGCAATAGAAACCCTGAATAAGACAGGATGTTAATTTTGGAAATGTTACATTAGTTTCTTATTCAATGACTTTTCTTTTGTGTAGACCAGAATATGACTTTAGTTATGGTTGTGCCTGTAGTTTTTAGAGGAAGAATGAGATAGCTGGCAAGTGTTTTAAATAAGCTACACCTCATTTGAAATCTTTCTTTCCTAATTTGGGTATTAGATAGTAACATGATTCAGGAAAGAGTTTTATCTCCTGTATTTTGATTCCCATGTTTTTTTTTTTTCTTTCTTTAAATGTATGTTATTTTATTTTGTGTGTATGAGTGATTTACCTGAGCTTATGTTTATGCACTATGTATGTGTTTGGTACCTGAGGAAGACAGAAGAATCTGTTAGATTTTCTGGAACAGGAGTTACATGTTGATTGTGGGAATCAAACTTGGGTCCTCTGGAAGAGCACTGAGTACTATTAACCATCTCTCTAGCCCCTTTCCTTTTCTTTATATCATGTCTAACACTGAGTTTGAGAAAGTTGTGAACCAACTAGCAGATGAACATAGAATAATAGTATCAGACACACAGACACACACACAGACACATAGAGACACAAACACAGACACAGACACACACACAGACACACACAGACACACACAGACACACACACACACACACACACACACACAGTTACTAGATATGAAGACAACCAGAAAGGAAGCATTAGCATGTAGCTGACAGTGTCTTACAACTGTTTGTGATGGACATTTTATAGGAAGTTTAAAATACTCGGGGTTACAATATAGGACTGATGGTAACTATGAACATTTTACAAGGTATCAAAACCAAAGCAGTTTCTGGCTAACAGATATTGCTTTGGAAGTATGTTTGTGATATTTCATACTATGAGGGTAGAAAAATGGTACGGATGGTCCCTTCTTTCAATATATCATGTGTGCTATCTTATTAAACAGACACAAGCATGGATCGCCTTTTATCCTAAGGATTTAGGATCAATATCTGCCTATTCCTAACTTAATGACTACCAACAACCATACCTGAATGTCAATCCTGAACATTAAACTACTTAGATTGCCGTGAATGAAACTTAAATTAGCATAGCCACATCACGTTTCTGGGATTCTCATACTCTCCAACTTAAATAGTGACTACTGCTACCATTTGTCCAGAATAAAAACCTTGTATCACCTTTTTTTTTATTTTTACTTAAGTTCACTTAATACTTCAGGGTTTATCCAGTTGGGTGACTTTCTCTCACGTTCTCTGCCACAACTCCTGTCAAGTTATCATAGTTTATAGCCTACTATATCAAAATAACCTAACTGGATTCCCCTAACATCTAAAGAAAATGGGCCCGACAGACTACACACTATTATTTAAAATATAAATGAAGGTAACAAATTGTTCTTCAAAGTATGGCCTACTTCTCTACTTTGGAGTATGTACCATTTTATTGAAAAAATCTATGGAAAGCTATGGTTTTATTAACATGATTTAATGTAAACAAGATAGGTAAAATGAGTGCATTAATACACAGGCATGCTAGGATTGGATGAATAATAAGATAAAGATATTAATTCAAGAATTATATATTTCCCCATAGATGTCATTTTGCAAAGCTTAATTTCTATTGATAATTTTGTCAAGTTAATCACTTTTTTGTACCATTGTATTTCATAGCAATTAAAAAATTATATCAACTTGGAAAAATTTCGCTTAGTTGAATTTGTAATAAAATTTAATAGTGAACTGGGAATTTATGAATTACATTCAAATATTGTAATTGGGGCTGATAAAGACATTACCACTGTTATACACAAGTTTCAAAATATTTAAATTCCATCATATAAACCCATGTTTTATAATATATATATATATATATATATATATATATATATATATATATATATATATATAATATACTATCATTCCACTATCTCTTGAAGTGATAGTTTAGAATCTAGTTCCATTGTGGATTTTCTTTCGACTTATTTGAGTAATATGGATAACACCTTTTAACTCTTAAATGTTCAACCTTTGCAATTACCATGTGGTTCGTAGGTATGTTAAAAATGGTGACATGGGCCGGGCGGTGGTGGCGCATGCCTTTAATCCCAGCACTCGGGAGGCAGAGGCAGGCGGATTTCTGAGTTCGAGGCCAGCCTGGTCTACAGAGTGAGTTCCAGGACAGCCAGGGCTATACAGAGAAACCCTGTCTCGAAAAAAACAAACAAACAAACAAACAAACAAACAAAAAATGGTGACATGGTCATCCTGTAAGATGTCCCTAGGTTACCACATGCCTATCCTTTCTTTTCATTTAAACCCTTACTCAGATACAATGTTTTCAGGGAATCTTCTTGGACCATTCAGTTTTCAGCTGCAAACGTCATGTCCTGAGTCCTCCCTTCATCTCTCCACGGTACATGCCTCAGCTGTGGACTTTCTTATTTTCTATCTTATCTTGGAAAGCAGGTTTCATGGAGCCAAGCATTTCTAAATGTTCCTTCTTTTTTACCGAAAACACTTTTTCCATACAATATATTCTGATCACAGTGCTCCTTCTTTTATCTTTTCCCATATCTTCTCCATAGCTCCACAGTTCTTTCTTCCTCTCTCTTTAGAAAGTAAACTGGCAATTAAACCAAGATCAGATAAATAACTTAAGCAGACTTCTAACCCCTACTGAAATAAAAGAAGTATTTAAACAACAACAACAACATCACCACCACCACCACCACCACCACCACAACAACAACAACAACAACAACAACAACAACAACAACAGCTGCTGCTGTAACTCTCCAGGCCAGCTGGAGCTAATGCAGAATTTTAATGCAGAATTTTACCAGACCTCCAACGAAAATTAATGCCATTACTCTTCAAATTATTCTGCAAAACAGAAACAGAAGGATCAATGTCTAATTCTTCTTAGGTGGTAGCAATTACCCTGATATCCAAGCCACAGAAATGCCTAATAATAAAAAGTAAATTACAGACCAATTTCTCTTATTAACATAGATGAAAAATTTCTCAACAAAACACTTGCAAACTGAATCCAAGAACACTTAGGAAAGATCAATCCATACTGATCATGTAGGCTTCACTTCAGAGATGCAGGGATATTATAATACATATAAATCAATTATGTAGTCAACCAAATAAACAGATTCAGTGACAAAAACTATATGATTATCTCATCAGATACAGAGAAGACCATTGACAAAAATCTAACATCCCTTCATGGTAAAAGTTCTGGAAAGACTAAGGATACAAGGGACATATCTCAAGACAATAAAGGTAATTTACAGAAAGCAAAAAGCCACTATCAGCTTAAACAAAGAGAAATTCAAAACATTTTTTTTCTAAAAACAGGAAGAAAAGGATGTAAACTCTATATCTATTTAATATAGTGCTTGAAGTCTTAGCTAGAGCATAAGACAACTGAAGTAGATTGAGGGAATACAAGTGGGAAAGAAAGAAATCAAAGTATCTTTGTTTCTAAATGATATTTTATAAATAAAAACCCCTAAATACTCTGGAAGAAACTTCTACAGTTGATAAACACTTTCAGCAAAGTGGTAAGATACAAAACTAACACAAAAATTAGTAGCCTTTGTATATACACATTACTGAGAAAGAAACTTAGGGAAACAACTTTCACAACAGCCTCAAAAGTAGTATCTTTGAGGGTAACTCTAGCCAAGCAAATGAAAAAAAATGTATAATTAAAAAATTTAAAACAGTAAAGAAAGAAATTGAAGATATCAGAAGATGGGAAAGATCTCCCATGTTCATGAGAAATGACTGAAAAAAGAACCTGCACTTTCAATGTAAACTCCATCAAAATCCCAACACAATTCAACACAGAAATTGAAAGGACAGTTTTCAGTTTCATATGGAAACACACACACACACACACACACACACACACACACACACACACACACCAGGACACCTAAAACAATCCTGAAAAATAAAATAAATGCTATTGGTATCATCATCTCCAAACTTAAATTGTACTAAAGAGCTGTAATAATAAAAACACTATGGTCTTGGCATAAAAACAGGCACATGGATCAATAGAATCAAACTCAAGATCCAGACATAAAACCACACACCTATAAACACCTTATTTTTGAGAAAGAATTTGGAAACACATATTGGAAAAAAGATTGTATCTTCAACAAATGGTGCTGGTCAAACTGGATGGTTGTAGGTAGAAGATTTATACTCATTACCCTGCACAAACTCAGCTTCAAATGGACCTCAAGATAAGGCCAGTTACACTGAGTCTGATAGAAGAGAACATGGTACAGTAAAAGACTTTCTGATCAGAACACAGGCACTAAGAACGATTAGTAACTGGGACCTGATGAATCTGAGAAGCTTCTGGACCAAGCAAAGGATACCATTAGTTGGACAAAGCAGCAGTCTACAGAATGGGAAAAGACCTTTATCAATTACACACTCGATAGAGTACTAATACATAAAATATATTAAGAATGAAAAAAATGTCCATCAAGAAAACAAATAACACAATTAAAAAATGAGGCCCAGAAGGAAACACAGAATTCTCAAGAACTGAAATTCAAATGGCTGAGAGACACTTAAGGAAATATCCAATAACCTTAGTCATCAGGGAAATGCAGATGAAAACTACTTTGAGTTTCCATTTCACACCAGTCAGAATGGCCAAAATCAATAAAACAAATGACAGCACAAGCTGGTAAGGATATAGGGTAAAAGGAATAGTCACCTATGTCTGGTGAGAGTGTATATTCACACAGCAGACATGGAAATCAATGTGGTGGTTCCTCAGGGGATTGGGAACTGATCTACCTCAAGATACACTAATGCCCCAAAGACTCTACACCTTTCTACAGAGACACTTGCTCACCCACGTTCATTGCTCCTCTATTCATAATAGCCAGAGATTGGAAACAACCTAGATTTCTACCAGCAAATGAGTGGATAAAGAAAATATGGTACATTTACACAATGAAATATATTATTCATCTGTTAAAAAAATCAAATCATGAAATTCAAAGGTAAATGGATGAAACTAAATCAAATCATATTAACTTAAGTATTCCAGATCTAAAAATCCAAATATAGCATGCATTCATTGTATTCTCTTCTATGTGGGTATTAGCTTTTAAGCTTTTTATAGGCATGCTACAATCCATATAATCACAATGTACAGAGTAAGGGGCTATATAGTGGCATGGTGTTGTTGGAAGTGGGAGCTACATAGAGGGGGGGTCTGAAAAGGGCTGTAAGAGAGAGAATTTGAAAATGGGCAACTAACTCTAGAAGACATTTGGGGATCATATGAAAACCTACTATAGAAAAAGCTTCTTAAAATAAATACATATATGAAAGAAATCTTAAAATACATACATATATGAAAGAGAGTCACCAAATCATGGGAGAGACAAAGCTGCACCTAGACGTCTTTTACCTCCAAGTACAACCTAATTGAGTTATTAGCTAAAGGGGCTCTATAGGAACCTGTGGGACTGTGAAAAGCAACCCGTTTTCTGGTTGAGCTAGGTTTAAACCCCGAAGACCCAGCAGATAAATCTGCAAGGGACAGAGGGAAGTTAGCCACACACTCCCAGACACTAGGCTCCTGACATGAGGCCCCAGCTTCATAATTCTGTGGTCTTCAGTTATGTAAGCTGTTCAGACTCTACCCCCACCATTTTAACCCACAGGAAACCCACCCCCAACATCTTAAGGAATTACCAAGGTTATTGGTTGCTCTCCACAAACTGTTATTTATTGATAACATCTACATATCTCATTGAACACAGAAAAGTCATCCTGGTGCCTAGCTACAGCCTTCATCCTTATTTACTGGTATTCATGGCACTGAAAAGTACTCTTCATGCTACCAAAGGAGAAAGGTAAACACCAACCCAGACACAAACTCTTCAGTCTATAACAGTGACCTGTCTGCATGATACATTGGTGCCACAGAGGCACAAAAGTTGTGGTAGTCAACAACCAATAGCTGATCGGATTTAAAATGGAAGCCATGCCTGCCACCAGCTTGGGTGGCCAAGAACCCGAGACTGGATATGTCATGGACTTAGGGGAAAGCCAAATACTATGGTTTTACTAAAGGAATGGACCAATAAAGTGACTTCTTATAGTATTCTGTTGGACTCACAGATCAGTGTCTTTCCCAGTCATCATCAGAGATGCCTCCCTCTGCAGTAGGTGTGAACTAATGCATAACTGGACAATGTGCAGAGATTTGAGACCTTGGAACCCTCAGTCCTCAGTAGGGTATCTTCATCACATCCCTCCCCTCAGAACACTCTGTGGAAGAGGAACCAGAAGGACTGTAAGAGCCAGTTCAATAGGAGGACATCAAGAAAACAGTGCCTTCCAGACACAACAGGACTGGGGCACATAAAAACTTACAGAGACTGTCAGTGAGCACAGGGCCTTCCCAGGCCAAGACAGAAAGGGTCCCAACACTGACGGGAGCGGGTAGGGACATGTGTTCCCATCCCTAACCTATAACCTGTCTTCAAGTGTCAACTGCTGACAAAGGAAAAACTAGTTTTCTCCAGTGAAGTTCCAGCAGGTACACAGACCACACTTAAGGGCAGACCCCATGACCTATATAGTAGACAGCCTATACACAGTGAATTCAATGGCAATTTTGGAGATAATTTTGTCTCATAATGCTTTGTTTGTGCATTTTCTACCTTGCTTGCCTTTTGCTGATCTACAGTGGTTTTCAATTCTGTTCTTATGGGTTGTGTGTGTGTGTGTGTGTGTGTGTGTGTGTGTGTTTTTCTGTTTACTGTTCTATCTTTAGTGTCAACATATTAAAACTCAATAAAAAAAAAAGATTAATAAAGTCCAAACCAGCAAGGCAGTAGGAGATCTCACCACAAGGTGGGGCTCACAGACTGTCTCTCAGTGTCCATTTTTCTCTTGCAAGGAGAAACTCAAATCTCTCAAGCCCTAAACACACATTTTGCAAGGCAGATAAAACGACAAAGGCTTTATTACGAAGGACCTGTTTTATAATTTGTTGCATTTCAGAACGCCACAGGTTTTTCTCCCTCTGCTGAGACATAAGACTTGGACAGATCTCGAGTTGCAGTGAGAAATTTACAACTAAAGAAAAGAAGCTGCTGTTCTGGGAGAAGGTTCTACATGTTCTTGTCTCCCACTTTTGTACCAAATAGGTCATTCTGAGTCCTGGAATATAATACTCACCATAGTATAAACCCATTTACAAAAAGCTTTTAAAGTGGGACAAGTAGACCAGAGGTTAAAAATGTTGTAAAGCTTAAAAGGATATTTGGAGAGGGTAAACCTGAGAGCAATGCAATGTGTACAATAAGAGTGGGAATGAAGGATGCTGGACATGATAGAGAAGACTGTTTCTTGGGTATTCACGTTGTGCTTTGTGTAGGCATCCTGAGGGATACCTGTCACTTAAGTGGATTGAAACATGGAGTGGTCAAGCAATATGTGAACAGACACAGGTCGGAGGTGGGGAACCGTGGACCTTGCTTATTGAGTCCAGAAATCACACACACACTCTTAGGCGGCAGAGTGGCACATGATTATTTAAAAGTATGGCTATTTAAAAGCTAGCAGAATGGAAAGGGAACTAGGCAGGATAAATATCTATTTATTGTTGTTTGAAATATAAGAATTACACTGAGTCGAAGGTTCTATGCCTCAGTATAGGGGAACGCCAGGGCCAGGAAGCAGGAGTGGGTGGGTTGGTGAGCAGGGGGAATGGGGAGAGAATAGGGGATTTTCAGAGGGCAAACGGGATACTATTTGAAATGTAAATAAAGAAAATATCTTTAAAAAATTACACTGAGTCTAGTAGAGATCACATAGGAAATTAACATTTCATGATCTTCCCCTGAGGTAAGAAATGTACTCCATAACATCTCACTTATCTTGAGCTTGAGGAAGGTGCAGAGGATCTTGGACTCTCAGTTTTTTTGCTGCATATTTATTGATTTATTTGGGGTTAATGCATACTAGGTTCTGTACTTGGTATGGAGGATGAACCGCCCAGCAACATAGATGAAGAAAAATCCCTCTATTTTCATAGAGCACAAGAAAAGAAATGAAACAGCTAAGTTTTTGGTTATATAGCATCCATCCTTAGAGGATGACAAATGCTTTTGGGGAAAAAAATGAAGCAGTGAGAGGGTCTGAGAGTGGAAGGTGGTAAAAAGGGGGCTTAGAAGAGACATCAGTGAGAGAGTAATGTTTGGGTCAAACTGTGGAGATGGCAGGAGAACAAGTCTGCTTGGGAAAACACGATGTGCATTAAGACAGTATTCCTGATGGAGGAGCCTGTCTAGCACAGAGGCCAGGTAGTCTATGGGGGCAACATGAGAAAGGTCATGGAGAGAGAGGTAAGATCTAAGAGGCAACCAGTGTCCAGACTGTGTAGGACTTTTAGGCTCATGTGACTTGAGATTTTACCCCAAGTTTGTGGATATGCAATGTGCTTCCTCATCTCTTCAAGGAGAACATAGATAGCCTATATAGGGATTGTTCTTGACATATGGGCTCCACTTGTTTGTTCTTTGAGTGTCTGCCACAGCTCTAGTGCTGCCTCTCTTGAGCTTTGTCCTTCCAACAGAAGGCTAAACACAGCAACTCAGCAATCTTAGCATACAGGTCTGGCCATTATGGTTTTTGGAGGTCATTCAGATGCTCAACACCCAACACTTGGCACTGTTCTCTCACTGTGACTTATTTGTTCTCACGTCTGCTTCTGGAGACCCAACAGGGGACAACGAGATACAAACAGGAGAGAGTAGTTGATGGAAGAGTTTTGTGGGCTGCTCACTTACTCTGCCATTCTTGGCTCTCTCCTTGTTCTCAGATGGTGCCCAAAGAATAAATACACGAGAAAACTAAGATCACTGGGAACTTTGGCCTGATAGTTCCAAGGAACTGTCCTCATCTGACTGTGGTTGATAAAAGCAGAGTCAGGAACCTGAAGTTCTAGGTTAAAATTTCATTTTTAAAAATATATTATGTAGTAAGGGTGAGATCTCTTGGTGCCTGTTTTTGCCTCAGGATTTTCATCTGTGAAATAGTTTTAGTACTTTAAATGAGTTTACACTTGTAAAACTCTTAGAACTGTGTTTGATACATAATATATGCTAAATAGGTGTGTTTTTGATAAATAAGAAAGCTGTCTGTATTGATCTAAATATGACAGAGATTGTATTTTGTATGTAGATGAGATTTAAATTTACTAGCAGATACACACGATATTTTCAGCTGTTGGATTTCTGTGGAGATGCAGGGGTAAGGCTGGGGCTGGCTTGAGCTCAGTATTGGATCAGAGATGGTGGTGTTGGGGGAACAGGAGCTGTGTTTTAATCAAGGCTTCCCCACTGAACATGTAAATGTAGTACACTGTGACTTATAGAGGATACAGAAGTGTTACTATTCTGAAATGAGACTGTGATTTACCCTTCAATATCTCTAAAATAGAGTGAATATATCAAAGTGCATGACTTCACCTTCATATGAAGCTCCCCCTGCCCCCAGGGCCACTGTCTTTGATTGCCACACCGACAGTGTGTTACTTATAGACCTGAACAAAGCACTGAACGAGGGCCCACCTCAAGATGGATGTTTTGCTGATCTGAAAGGTAATGACAGTGACAAATGGGACCTCCCAGTGGACCATAGCGAGGGTTAGCAGTTGGAAATTGCCTCAGCTCAGTGATTAAGGCAACATCAGCAGTTGGAAGACAGGAGCAGAGCAGGTGGCCTTGGTCCTGTTGCTGCTTCATCTGATCGGTCTTTCTGGATGATGACTAGGAGATGTGTCTGCCTCCCCTGCAAACACAGTCCTTTCCTGATTCCCTGTTTCTCCCCTGAGGATAAATGAGCACCAAGAAATTTGGAACATCCAGATTCTTCAATGTCACAGATCTCACCAAAGCAGCATGCCCACTCTCCTTGGATGTTGAATGCAAGTTAAAATTGCTTCTGGCAAAAGGTTTTTCGAAGGTCTTACTCATTTATTTTAATTCAAGAGAAATTAACGCGCACCTACTATGCACCAGGCCTGATGCCAGGGACACAAAGATGAATGAGATCATTTCTCATCTTCAAGGAAGTCACAGTCAAATTGGAGAATCAGCTAAGTGAAAGCAATGGTTGTTCCACTCTTTCTGTCGGTGTCTCTGGGGTTGCCAAAGACCTAAACACCATGGCTATCATTGGAGGAATTGAGAAAGCACTTAATTCAGAAAGCTGGTTGATTGATGTTCTTATTAACTACCCCAAAGAGTACTAGGTGAGCAATTTATTTCAAAAGGTTCAGCCCCAGAAAGAGAAAAAAATATTAAATAAAAAAGCCAAGAACAACATTTTCACAATTGAGTATTACCTTGTGGGACCCTAAATCTTGTTTCTGAGACCATGGATTGATGTGGGAGAGAAAACTAGGGAACTCTAGAGGGAAATCAGGAGATGAGCCTGGAGTGAATCAAGGGCAAAGAGAGGAACCATTATCATTGCTCTCATTTGAGCTTGGAAAGATGTTGGTAATCATCTCACCAGATCCTCTTGAGAGAGATGAATTCAAGCCCCTTGATCACTAGTGTGTGGTATGTGGTCCCCCATGGTCATCCTAGCATACTCACAGCCTAACCAAGGTAACTGAGCTAAAGAGAAAATATATTGGAATATGATGTACTGATAGGAAAAGTGCACAGGTGTTCCGTATAGAGCTTTTAAATGTTTTCTTTTGGTGTCTGTATGTGTACTCTGTGTGTACATGCTGGGAATGTGTGTGCATGTGGAGGCCAGAGTTTCAACTCAGATTCTCTTCTGCATGTGTTTCATTTGTTTGCAATTCAACAAGCAGGTTGAGCCGGCTGACCAGAGTTCCAAGCCTCTGCCTGTCTTTTCCTCTCTAGTGCTTGAGTTACAAGCACACTCTGGCTTTCCTTCCTTCCTTCCTTCCTTCCTTCCTTCCTTCCTTCCTTCCTTCCTTCCTTCCTTCCTTCCTTCCTTCCTCCCTCCCTCCCTCCCTCCCCCCCTCTCTCCCCCTCCTCTTTCTCTCTCTCTCTCCTTAATTATTTTTAATGTGGGTACTGGGGCTCTAAGACAGGTCCTCATGCTTGTGACTTTCCCACAGCATGGAACACTTAGTATTCAGAGAGCTTCCCTGTGTCTTCATCAGATCAGATCATGCTCTGTTTGATCCTCATTTGTTGCCACAGATTTATTTCATATGGACCCAAGCTTATTGTAAATGGGTTCATGAAGCTGTGAACTCTTTCCTGTCTGTTTTCTTTCCTTGATGGTTTACCTAGGAAACCATTCCTTCTGTTTGAATTGGTTGTCTTTCAGATCAGAGCATCTGATTGGCTTTGGTGATTTTCCTTTTGCATATCCATTTCTGTGACGTGCCTGTTGATGCTATTTGTTTGTTTGTTTTGCTTAATTTTACTATATCATCTTCTTTCTTTCTTTCTTTCTTTCTTTCTTTCTTTCTTTCTTTCTTTCTTTCTCTCTCTCTCTTTCTCTCTCTCTTTCTCTTTCTCTCTCTCTCTTTCTTTCTTTCTTTCTTCCTTTCTTTCTTTCTTTCTTTCTTTCTTTCTTTCTTTCTTTCTTTCTTTCTTTCTTTTTCTCTTTTTCTGTTTCTTTCTTTTTTTTGAGAAAATGTCTTGCTATGCAGCCCTTAACTGGCTCAAAGCTCACTGTGTGAAGACCAGGCTGGCCTGGAACTAGTAGAAATCCACCTGTCATTGCCTCCCAGGTGCTGAGTTAAAGGTCTGTGCCCCATGTCTGGCCATGTGTGGCTTTCTTATTACCTTACAAGGCTTCTTTAGGTAGTCTTCACACAAGACTCCTAAGCTTTAATCCAGTTCACTCTTATTTTTCTTTTCTGAATAGTTCATTTGGTTTCTGAGCCTTCACTTTCATTCCTTTCTCTTAGATGTCCCAAACCTTTACACTTCAGCTCTCCTGTTGGCTTCTTGTCTCTGTTGAACTAAACTTTGTGTTCACAGAAGTGAGTGACAAATGGCTGAGATCCCTTTGCTCCACTGTGTCCTAGCTGTCTGACTTTTCATATAAGAGCAACAAGGTATCGAGTGGTGAGTAGAATTTTAGGAATCAGAAAGTGATGGGAAATAGATTTAGAGGGAAATAACTGGACAAGAATGGCCAATGAGTGGTCCAGGGAGATGGATCAGCAGATAAGAACACCTGCTGTGCAAGCATGAGGCTCTGAGTTCAAGTTCACCCTAAAACCCTAAAAGTCCATACTAAAAACAAGGGCATGGTCATGCATGCCTGTTACCCCAAAGCTGTAGGAATCAGAGTATGAAAACCGGAGAATCACTACGGCTTGCTGGCTGCTCCTCTAGCTCCAGCTACTATGAGCGACTCTGTTTCAAGGGAATCTGGCATAGAGTGATGGAACAGGATGCCCAGTGTTTTCCTCTGGTCACCACATGTGAGTATAGGTGCACACCCCAGCACATACACGTACTCAGGCACCTATACATATATCTTCCCAAATTGACAAACATGCAAATTCAGATTAAAACAAACAACAAAAAGCAAAATAATGGTCAAGAAGAGGAAGTTTTTATATCCATGAAACCCAGATGTAACATCATTGCCTTTTTATTTCTCCTTGATTTTGGGGCAAACCTTTGATAGATGTTGGACTAGGAAAGAAATTTATTCATCAGTAAGCGATTGCTTCATTTACTTTTAAAAAAATAAGGATTGGGGAGTCTAAGGCTAAATATCTCACTTTAGAACATTTCAAATGTTTGACAACAGCAGCTTAAAGTCAGCCAGAGAGACTTGGGCTACAGTGTTCTAGGGAGGATTTCAGCCTAGAAACCGGTACTGACACTGCATTAACAATTATGCATGAGAGCACATATGCTTCAGAAGTCAGTGAGCAATCCGAATCTCAGAAGTGGTCTCATGTCTACAGACGGAACGATTGAGAGTGCCCTGGAAAATGCTGTCAAGAGCAGGGCTCCAAGAGAAAGCAGTCAATATGTGTGCGAGCAGAGGGAAATACCTAGTGAAAAGCTCTTGGAGTATCTCTCTCAGCTGGGCCTGAATTTGAAAAACAAAATACAGTTTTGAGGTGCTGAACTCAATCAGGGTGGATTAGCTGAGCTCACAGATTTGTCAATCCTGATTTTTTTTTTCCTGCCATAAAACTCCTTACATCTGCAACATTTGTTGGTCTCTTTCCATTGACCATGTGCTGGGACAGACAGCCATCTTGTAACTTCCTAAGTGGGACTTATTAATTAGATAAGAACAGGAGAGGGATTGAGAACGACTTGTTTGAATTAGGGAAGCTTTGTATATTAATTTATTTGCATACTTATTTGCTGGGAAACTGCCTTACACCAAACATCATTCTAAATGTCTTTGGATACAACCTTGAATGAGGAAAATGTGTTTTTGCCTGCATGGAACTGGCAGCTTTGTGGGAAAGGTGGGTGTTGGCAGTAAGCTGTGTCTTAGAAAGAACCGCTAAGTACTTGCCATGTGAGAATGTGAGGAAAGCCATTTCCAGAAGGGGGTCCCCTGTTAGTGTTTTAGTTTCTGGAAAGAGGTTGACAGACTTAGAGAACACAGAGTGCCTTTGATGAGAGGATTCAGTAAAGCAGGCTCTTCTGAAAAAGTTGTAGCTAAAGTACCCCACCACTGGCTAGATTTCCTAGTCTCTCTCTTCTCGCTCTCTCCCTTTCCTCTTTCCCTTTCTTTCTCTCTTTTCTCTCTTTCTCTTCCTCCCTCCCTTCCTCTTTTTTTTTATTAGGTATTTTCTTCATTTACATTTCAAATGCTATCCCAAAAGTCCCCTATACCCTCCCCTCGCCCTGCTCCCCTACCCACTTACTCCCACTTCTTGGCCCTGACATTCCCCTGTACTGGGGCATATAAAGTTTGCTAGACCTAGGGGCCTCTCTTCCCAATAATGGCCAATTAGGCCTTCTTCTAATACATATGCAGCTAGAGACACAAGCTCTGGGGGTACTGAGTAGTTCATATTGTTGTTCTCCCTTTCTCTTTCCATCTCTCTTTCCTCCCTCCCTCCCTCCCTCTCTCTTTCTCCTCTATTTTCCACCTATAATTCCTCCATGTCTCGCTCTCCACCATTCTGTAATTGGTGCTGTTGAACACTCAGGAAATTCATACAGAGATGACTATGACGAGGTCTCTATCCTCAAAGATGCCTGTAACAGAAAGTAGGAACTTGACACTCAAATTGAATCAGGGTGAGAGAAGTTGAGAGGTGATCTAAAATGGAAGGAGCTTACCCCATAGTCAAAACATAAAAGTAAAAGCTGGGAGGTGCATGTCTTTATTCAGGGCGCAGCTTGCGACTCTTTGTGAGGAGAGATTTCTGAAATTTTAAATACAGCTATCCCTCCCCTATGCAAATGCTCAGACGTAGGCAACAGGTTCAGGACCTTTAGCTTTACCAAGAAGAATCAGATAGACAAAAAAAAAAAAGTTCTATTAAAGAGTCAAAATGGCCTTTTGAACTTCCAATGACTTTTTTTTTCTTTTTGTAAAATAACCTTTGACCGTCAGAATCCCACCCAGTGTGGATAGGCTTGATAAAGGTCATCTTAGTGCCTTTCCGAAGCATTTAGTTAAATACTCCTCCACTTTTTTATTGCAGTGACAGACAACCCTAAACACTTTTTGGTCAACAAGGGGGCATTTGTTTCCCAGGCATGTGTTCACAGGCTCCCTGAGTATAAACTCAGCTTTTCTTGCCTTGTTTGAATTGAGATCCAGGAAGTGGATTCTAGTCTATTCCACTTGTTCTCTTATTTTTGGATCCAGGTAGAAGAGAGAGCTGTCATCTATAATATTTCCAGTGGATGGCAGAAGCTTATAAGGCCTCTAAAAGTGTGAATTCAATCATAGTCACTCAAATACTATTTGAAAGTGAGACATATAGCTAAACCTTGGTAGAGCTAAGAAGCACCAGCAGGTCTCTGTGTGGCTCATTAAAGATGTCAGCCAGGCATGACTGGAGAGAGTACAAAGTATCTGGTCTGCAATATACATGTCTTTAAATAATGTGGAATTATAATTGTATAGGATTTATATTTTATTAGTTATTATAAGTAATCTAGAGTTGACTTCTCTTTTAAATACTGGAGATTGAACCTATGGGTTTATGTTGGTGACACTCTACCCCTGGGCTACATCCCCAGTCCTCTTTCACTTGAAAGTTTTTTTGGGGGTACAAGGTCTTGTTAAGTCACAGGTGTGGCTTTGAACTGACTCTGTAACCTGTGTGGGTCTTGAACTTTTGATTCTCCTGCCTTGGCCTTCTCAGTAGCTCTGACTATAGGAAAGTAACATGTGTTTGCCAACTAATATAATGCACTAGGAAAGAGAAGTGTACTTATGTTTATAAAATAGCTTTAACAGATAAACTAAATCTGCCTCTGCAGTCTGATCAGAGGCTATTAAGGAATGTTGTATTTCAAAAGAAATGTTCTTTCTATGATTTTCTTTCATACTGCACGAGCAGAGTTAACATTCAAAGTGGATACATAGCAATGATCTGGAGTATCTGGCAGAGTGAAATTGTTGTGGGAGAAATTCAAATCCAAACGATAATAATTTAGAGGTATCTAAGTAGTCTCTCAAGCAGGATCAGAGTGACCCATAGTGCCTTAAATATAGGAACACAATTGGCAGGGGGCTGATGAGTGTTTTCCAGTGTGGATATGTATAATTGCTATGTTGGTGACACACTTCATGGTTTGTTTGGTTGAACAGCATGTGTTCCTTACACCCAATTTTACCCTGCAAATTCAGGTGGTGTGTGGCTAGGATCTCTACTTCAGATGACAGAAGTAGTCATTTTCTCTGCATGTGGGAAAAGCATAAATCAGCCTTTGCAATGGGAATGTAAATATAGTTCTGTCTGAAGCACAAACGTGTAAGTTCAAGTTGGTTATGGAATTATGGCTTAAACTTAGGAGAGCTTACCTTCAGTCTTTTGACTGAGGGGCTAGACAGTGTAGGATTTTGTAGCCTGGTAATTGCACACTGTACTCTGTTCTTTCATGTAACTTCACACTTTGTGTTGATATTAGGAGCTATTCTTGGTGTGCAGTGATGATTACTGAAGAATACTACTCTCCTTTTGTGGCTCTAGGGAATGCTCCTTCAAATGGAGCCACTGAGCAACTTGGAGGGACTCACAGCTCATGATGAACCTCTCTAATTAGGAATGTCACTGTGGCCCATGCTTGGAGAGGCTTGTGAGTCGTCACATGCTTAGTCAGGTCAGATATGTAAGTCCATCTTGTTAACGCATCAGATTAGCTATTCTCTCACCCTGATGGTGAGGAACATTTCTGAAGAAAGCTACCTGTCAATGTTCCTTTTTGAGTGGTTAGAATCAAAACAAGAAGAGAAATTTGATCTACCCAGTGAAACAAATAAAATCCTCTTTCTAAGACTATTGAGGTGGTATAAAAGTTGTTCTGGTACCGCTTGTATTTAAATGCTAAGTTCTGTACCTCCAAGATCTGGTTGCTCTAAGATGAGCAGATCCTCACATACACCAACATTTTTTGTGTAAACTTTGTATCCCCCAAGTTATCCCTGATTGGTTAATCAAGATGCCTATAGCCTGGGCTGGGCAAAAGAGAAGGGGGAATAACAAAGTCCCCCTGCTTGAGGTCTCAGGAGAGACCACAAGGGAGGAAGGGAAGGATGAGAAAGAGTATGATGATGATGATGATGAGAACAAGAAGAACAACAAGAAGAAAAGAATCACTGTGGGGTATAGTGGATTGTGAGTTCTGACCACGAGGGCTGGCCTACCGGAGGAGGAGCAGCCCAGGTGGAACATGGCAAGTGATATTTCAGAATTATTGACAGGGAAGTAGACAAAATATCATAAAGGGTTGATGTCTGCCAAGCTCTAGTGCTTTTAGGCTATCATAATTCTAATTTTTTTTTATCTTTTGTTTCAGAACTAAATGATCCAATGGGGGTAGGAACTGCCAAATAATGTTTATCCCAACAAGGTGGTATGGAAGTTTACATGAGAAAATGTCTTCCACAATCTCAGGCATTTTGAACACCTGTTTGGAAAGTGGTACTGTTTGGAAAGTTTTAGGCAGGGTAGCTTTGCTAGAGGAAGTATATCCCTAGGGGTGTGCTTTGAGATTTAAATCCTCCAGCCACTTCCAATTTGTTCTCTTTGCAAGTCAAGATGTGCTCCCCCTTCCTGCCGCCACACCTAGGGCTCATTGCCATATGTGCTCTCTATGATGGACTCCTGCCTTTCTGGAACTGGAAGCTCCATTCAACTCTCTTCTGTACATTGCCTTGGCCATGGTGTTTTATCACAACAACATTAAAGTGTCTGATACAGGTGGCTTAGTGAGTAAAGGCCATTGCTGCACAATGACTAAAGATCTGAGCTTGATTTCCAAAACCACTCTAGATGGAGAGAACCATTCTCCAAGGCTGTCCTTTGATTGACTTCCATATGGATACAATGCTCTCATCATTTCTCTCTACCACCACCACTACCACCACCACCACCACCACCATTACTACTACATACACACACACACACACACACACACACACACACACACACTACCTTTTGAAACTCACCTCTGAGCAGATAAAGTATCTGTGGCTCTCTCTATGCATCTCAGGCAGCAGAGATTGGAAGGGACTCCACTAGTTAACCAGTTGATTTCAGCCCACTATTGGGAAACACTATATAAAAATTGTTCCTTTTTGAAAATCTCATTAGATGCTCATGATCATGGTGAGTTTCCTTTTATTGGCAGCCTCTAATGAGAGGTAGGTAGTCCTTAAACAGAATAAGATTGAGGGGAGTTCATACAAAGGCTGAAGGGCTAGACTAGGTAAGTGCTTGGGTTCCACCTCTTTCTGAGATAGTCTCACTACGTCTTTAATTCCTAGTCTTGTCAGATACACATGGCATCATTTGAATCTGTTCTATCAAAGAGGTATCACAACTTTTCACTTGACGAGTTGCCAATGCCAATCAGAACATGGAAAGTCAGCCATTAAAGCTACACATTCAAAGACAAAAGCTTAATCACCCTGAAACTCTGGTTATTGAAATAGTCATTGAAAAGGGCCATAATATGACAGTAAAAAGCAAATAAAAATTGATGAGGCCAAGTGAAAGGTAAACACAGTCCTTTGGAGAGAATTAGAAAACTCTATGGGCTTACCTTCACTCACTGCAAAACAAGGCAATTATAAGACTTTTGACTTTTTAATTATACTGTTGCTACATATTTTAGCTTTAACATTTTAAAGAGTTCTTGGATGAAATTGTTTTAATTGAGGCCAACTCAATTTTTGGTTATTATTTGTAATTAGGGTAGAATTTTCCTTTAATGTAATTTTGTTGAAGGCTTCAAAACATCTAAAAGAAGAGCCAGCAGTAGATGCAATGAATGGTTATTTATACAACTCGGTTTTGTCACCTCATGAACTTCACAATAAGAAAATCAAAGGAAGGGAGGGAACTAACTTTTACCAGGCGACCGCTCTGTACTAGGTGTCTTGCACTAAGAATCTTAGTTAATTTTTAAGTTACCTGGTAAAATAGACCTTTGATACGGCTTACAGTCTTTCTGAGTTTCAGTATATTATATGATTGATCATGTTATTATTAGGATAACATGAGATGGAAACTAATCAGACTGTGTTAGGGCAGAGACCCCCTCCCCAAACAAGTAGTTTTTCTTGACTAAAAGCCAGACATGTACGATGTCCTGCCCATATGTCTGTGCTGGAGGCCCAGGATGCCAGAAGTGTTTAAGTCACAATGCTGCAGGTTCTTCCCTGACCACAGGCTGGGGATGCAGAAAGGAAATCGGCCTCCGTGTTCTCTCTCTTCTCACTTTCAAGTAAGTCCTCCTGCCTGTAAAACGTATGTTAGGATGTTTCCCCTCATTAGCCTTATAAAATCCGTAAGACTGGTTATTCCCTGGTACTATGTTTCCTTGGGACCATCTCTGTTATAAGGGAACACTGCATTGTTTCCTTTAGGAAACATCCTTCTAAAACTCACCCTGAGTGGTCTGTGAATTTCATTCCTTAGGTTGTCCAGACAAAAAGGCAGAGCCATGGAATTCAGTGAAAATGTTTTGTGACTTTGAGCTTCATGCTCCTTAACTCCAATGCTAAAGCTTGCCTGAAGAGAAAAAGCCTTCATTAACTCAGTCTCCAGTTTCTCTCCATTTCAACAAGAACAGCACCCGCTGGTGTCAAGATTCTGATTTAGTTGCTTGACTCTAAATAGATTCCATCTCTGGTACTGTAAGGCCTTCTTCCTTCCTCCTGTAAGTTCAAATTTCCCTGATCTATGAGGCAAGTGTAGAAATAAATGCCCCCGAAGCAAGGTGAAACTATAAGCCATTTGAGGCTGAAATGGAAGGTGAACATTTTGCCTAAATTCAACTGAAAAAAGGTATCTTTGTTAGCTAAAATCGTCATCCCCTGGTCCTATTACACATATATGTCATGATGTCAGCCTTAAAATACTGTTAAATCCTCATGACTTCATAATGCCGACGGAACAAATAATTGAGAGCTGTGATTAAAATAAGTTTTTCTTTTCTCTCCTTGGAACTCCTGAAGCTTCATTTAGTGAGAAATGCATTTCTTCAGCTGTGGAATAAAAAACATGGGGCACATTTGGTGAACTTTCCTGTTTATATTTAAGAAACACATATGCCTAGAATTTAAGTGACAGACACATTCAGTTTAGCGATTTGTCATTGGGTGTGGGGGTGACCCATGCCTTTAAGGAGACAGAGGCATGCAGATCTCTGAGTGAGTCTAGCTTGTCTACAGAGGGAGTTCCAGGACAGACAGGTCTCCACAGAGGAATCCACCCTCCTAAAATTAATTTTGTGTTCAGTCAATCTGATTCATCATTTTCCTCCACATCCCTTATAGAGGAATGCCCGTTTTTTTGTGTGGTTTTTTTTGGTTTTTTGTTTGTTTATTTTTTAATTCTGTTTTCAACCCCCGACCCTATGCCCCTCAACCAACTGCACCTTGGTAGAGTTGATGTGCAGGAGACAATAGAAAAGATAGCTAAGGGATTAGGAGGTGTAATGAAGTATCTGCTTTTGTCCTGTTATGGGCTGGCTCTGGTAGATAGTTCAGGTTCAGTCTAGAGGTGAAATCAGGAGATGGAGACTGGACAGGCAGCTCATGGCAGAGGCCTGCAAAGCATCAGTTCCAAGCTCATCCTTGGTCTTCTAGCCAGGAACGGAAAGGGGGAGCTATGGAGTCCCACCCCTTTCTAAATGAGTGCCTGCTTAGAAGCTGCCATCGAGGCTGGGACTCTAGTCTCCATACTATCTCGTTCTAGCGAATAGCTTTGGAGCTAGATCTCTAGATTTTCATGATGAAAACGGGTTATACACATCCACCGATTTCAGCCTGTTTCCTAAATTATTTTAGAATTATTTCTTCAGAGGGGATATATTAATATGACATCAAAGCCAAGGCTCTGTTGAGGCCTTTTAAAATATTATTATTATTATTATTATTATTATTATTATTATTATTATTTTGAGACAAGGTTTCTCTGTATAGCCCTGGCTGTCCTCAAACTCACTTTGTAGACCAGGCTGACCTCGAACTCAGAAATCCGCCTGCCTCTGCAACTGGAGTGCTGGGATTAAAGGCGTGCGCCACCTGTTGAGGCCTTTTAAGTAAAGGTGTTTTTTTTTTCTTCCTGGGGTCAGGGGAGAAATATAACTGTGGGTAAAGAGGCTCCATTCTTTCCTCTCGTAAGAGTTAATCTTGTTGAGTTTTTATTTTGTGGCACCTCCTAAGTAGTCAGTCATGTCACAATGAAGCTGAACATCTCCTTCCTAGCCACCACCTGTCAGAAACTCTCTGAAATGGATGATGAACTCAAGCTTTATACTTCCTATGAGAAGCACATGGCTACAGAAGTAGCTGCTAATGTTATGGGTGAAGAATGGAAGGGTTACGTGGTCCAGATCAATGCTGGGAAGGATACACAAGGTTTCCCATAAAGCAAGTTGTCTGGACCCATGGTGTGATGTGCCTGCTATTGAGTAAGGGGTATTCTTGTTATAGATCCACGGGAACAGGAGAGAGGAAGCACGAGTCTGTTCACAGATGCATTGTGGGTGCTAGTCTGAGGGTTCTTAACTTGTTTATTGTACAAAATAGAGAGAAGGGAATCCCTGGACTGACAGATAGTACTGTGTCTCAGTGGGTTGGGTCCCAAAGGAGCTAGCAGAATCAGAAAGATGATGCTCACCAGTGTGCTGTCAGCAAGCCCATAAACAAAAAAAGGTAAGAAGCCCAGGACCAAAACATCCAAGATCCATTGTCTTGTCACTCCAAGAGTCCTGCAACACAAATGCTGATGTGTTGTTTTAAAGAAAAACAAAATGTGCTAAGAAAAACAAAGGGGAGGCTACAGGAGATGCTAAACTTTGGGTCAAGAGAATTGAAGAAGCCAAGGGGCAGGGGTGCCTCCGGGAACAGTTTGTCAACAAACTGGCTGTCCTTAATGAGAGTTTCTACTTCTGAGTCCAGTCAAAAACAAGTCTGTGAGTAACAAAGAAATGATCAGGCCTTGAAAAAACAACCTAATCCACTTGGCTTGGTCAGTCCCCTGGCTAAGAGGAAGGCTGATTCACCTTAAACTGTGCCAAGGAGACGGGAGGAATAATTACTCCCTTAATGAGAAAATGTACCATCCTCCCAGGCTTCCTGTTCTCCATATAGCTGCTTATGCAGTACAGCCACACAGCTTGTTGTTGTTGTTATTGTCGTTGTTTTAAATCTTTCCTAAACTCCCTTTTCTTGACAGGGCTCCTCACTATTCCTCGGAAGCTCCACCCCCTTACAGTGCTGCTGCTTTTCCCCCCACGTGGTTGCTAGGTGAGCTCTTTATGTAACTCAGAAGGCACGGCGTTCTCTTTTCCTCTTCCTCTTTCTTCTCTGGCATCTGCTGAGATTTAGCTGCTTGTCTGCCCTGGAGTTCTTCTTTGAAACTCTGATAAAATTGCCCTTGAGATTTCTTCTGAGTCTGTTCTTAAATTGTTTTATTAATGACGGTAAAAGCCGTGAGAAAGAACTCCAATCTCCCCAGTGGACGAGGCAACTCAGGTGGGGCTTCCAAAAATTTCCAGCAGCTTCTTCTGTGATTCTCAACACTAGAAAATTCCTCATTTCCAGTAGCCTTGGTAATATGAGAAATTGAGGATGTCTTTGAGTTTGATGGAGATTTCTCTGTTCTTGCTGAGTTTAACCTGAGGGTGGAGGGGTGGGGTGGGAGACAGGATCTTAGAGAACAGTTATCAATGTTGTCTTGTGCCAGTGGCTTTCTGGTTCTTGTCACTCACACTTGAACAATGAAGTTTGTTCTGTGAGTTTTAGAGAAAAGTTTATTATAGATTCTTATGTGGGAGGAAGAGAAAGGGGTGGAGTTTGGCAGAGCTCTTGCATAGGCAGGGGCAGGTCTCTGCTAGTTTGGAAGCGTTTAAAAGGCGCTAAGGTACAAACTGAGGTGGGTCTGGAGCGGGATGAGATGATCAGTGTGACTAGCTCATCTATGAGATGCCCAGGCGGCACTTCTCAGTTTTGACCCTATTCTTTTGTAAAGGTAACTTTCTGACAAAGGCAAGAGATAATGAAGGGTCAGGAGTGAGGACATTCATCTGGCATTCCTGGGCTCCATGAAGGTCATTCATGAAGGTCAGAACTGTTGCGGCTTTGGGGGTCCTAGCTCTACCTGACCAGTTTCTAGTTTCCATTCTCATCACTTCAGGAACAGGGAGGAGAGCCGCTGATCAGTTTCAGTGGGTCCTTGGGACATCATCTTGCTTAAGGATTTGTGAACAGTCCCTTTGGTCTTGTGATCTGCCTTGGTTACTGATCCAGATTGGGGCTAACCTTACACTGGCCACACTGTCCTACTCTCTTCTCTTTCATGTCCTTCCCTCTGATAACTTTTGGGTGTGCAAGCCAGTTCTAAGGAAAGGTCTTCGCAATCTCCCCAGAATCACTTAACTTTTCTGACTCTCTGCATTTCCCAGGTAGGAGTCAGCTGAACTCTACCCTACTGTTTGATATAGAGACTGAAAACCATATATCCAGGCTCTCCCAGTGTCCACTGAAACACCCGACCACTGTTTACCAGATGTAGGGTGAAGGAACAGATGGATAGATAGTTGGAGGCAAGACTGTGGTTTTGTCCACAGTATTAATGCTTCTCTTGATCTGTCCCCTCTTTATTTATTTATTTATTTATCTATTTATTTATTTATTTATTTATTTATTTATTTATTGGTTTTTCGAGACAGGGTTTCTCTGTGTAGCCCTGGCTGTCCTGGAACTCACTTTGTAGACCAGGCTGGCCTCGAACTCAGAAATCCGCCTGCCTCTGCCTCCCCAGTGCTTGGATTAAAGGTGTGTGCCACCACGCCCGGCTTCCCTCTTTAGATGGCGGCTGGTTCCAGTTTTCATCATTTTCTCTGAATTTTTTCATTTTTATCAGATATTGATTGTATCTTAGATTTTTCAGAGGAAATTACATTTTCAACTCAAAGACACGTGACTGTTATTCTAGGTTAGGCTGCTATAGCATTGTCACACAAAAAATCTTCATAGCTTGTTTGGTTCAGAATTTGTTGCTGTCTTAAAACCTTTGAACTGAACATCTAAAAGAGACTCAACAAAGACCTTGGGATGGACTTTGAGGACTGTAAACTTCTTGCAATGACTTGTAGTCTTTCAGTCTATCTGTGAAGGAATGAGAACTGAGTGGAACAGTCAGGGATACTGCTATATTAGAAATCTCTATTCAGTTTGTCAACATAAAAGTATCATTTTCTGAAACTATAGCTCTACATGAGCACACATGAGTTTATCTTGTGGACTCAAGTCATGGTTTTCCTGGTGGAGTCAAAGAGAACACTTTTAACCTCATTTCTGCAAAAAGTTAAGACTTTTGGGTTTCATGATTGTCAAGGTTAAATAGCACCTAAATCATTTTCCATCAATTTCTTTCCCAGTATGCTAAAATTAAAACCCTGTGTACTTTTGCAGACAATATAGTAGCACATGTCTGAGGAAGTTAAACCATAATTTTGACCCAAAATGTCATTATCTCTTATGTATATATTTCTAGTTAGATTCATTCTTTTAGTTATTTTCTTCCCAAAGTGATAGTAAAGAATTTACAACTATAGAATCTTTTAATGCAGTTTGGGGTTGAAACTATTATTGCAGTGAAAATAGAATTACGGAAAGAATCCACATCAAGTAATGGAGTGTTAAGATGTTCTAATTAGAGTTATAATTGTAAATGGAATGGATGAAGATAACTTAGTTTTTTTCTTATCTGGGCATTTTTGGCTTATATTTTACTTCATTATTTCATGTCCAACTGAATCTAGGCTGAACCCTAAGTACGATAAAAAGGAATGAAACTCTTCAGTAGTAGCAATCATCATGATAACAACGAGGGTATTATTTGCATATGGGTTCCTCCATGCTGTCACTTCAAGTCACTTCTCAAAGTTTCCCCCAAGCATAGCTTCTCTCTCGTGTGGGACAGATGGTAACAAAATTCATCACAATGCAGAACCCACTGTGGCTGTCCACACTCACCCTCTCTTGTCTATACTATTTTTCAGATTCTCTGGTTGTGCTGCCTTCACTTCACCGTCTTCATTCTTAGCATATAACTCTGATGTATTGGGGCTTAGAAGAGATGGGTTAGGCAATATATTACCCTCTGGTCTTTCCATGTTAGACACACACACTGCCTACACATTCTTCCTGTTTGGCACTTACCTCCTGCTCCTCCTGCTCCTCCTGCTGCTCCTGCTCCTCCTGCTCCTCCTGCTCTTCCTGATCCTCCTGCTCTTCCTGCTCCTCCTACTGCTCCTGTTGCTCCTGCTCTTCCCCCTTTTAGATTCTATTCACTTTTAAGAAAAGATTCTGCCTTCATATATGCCTGCAGGCCAGAAGAGGGCACCAGATGTCATTATAGATGGTTGTCAGCTACCATGTGGTTGTTGGGAATTGAATTCAGGACCTCTAGAAGAGCAGCCAGTGCTCTTAACTTTTGAGCCATCTCTCTAGCCCCTCTTGCCTCTTCTTGCTGAGTTGTTTATACCAAACTTTTTGTTTGTTTGTTTTGCTTTGAGCACTCAAACATGTCTCACATTCTTCATGCTCCAAAGGACTGATTGGCCATCCGAATGCCTTCTTATCCAGTTCTGCCCCATTATTTTTATTCATTTTTTCCAAGTCTTTCATTTCTATTCATTACTCCATTCTGGACATGCTACCAGTATACAAACATTTTTGTATCAGAGGTTATGTTAAGCAAAGGTGAGAACAGAAACAACCCTTGGCCTTGTGTTAACTGTAGGCCAGCCAGCATGGCAATTCTTCTGATCTTGGAGGAGCTCTCAAGTTGACCGGTGGTCTAGACTAGCTTCCCACTTGTCAAACTGGGAAGAGTTAGCTCTATCTGACATATCCCACATACCATAGGTCCATGGGCTATTATACTCATAGAGGACTAGTAAATTTGTAGAAATCATTTTCCCACTACTTTGTTATTCTTAGTGACATTCCTTTGACTCAGAAAAGCCCTATTACTGGACGTAGAGTCAAGGAACAGAGGAATGGACTCATGACTTTGCTAAGAGGTAGAGTAAACTGTCATTACACAGCGTGAATAAAGGGAAAAGGATAAAACAATGAGGGTCATTAATATAGTCAAATACAACACATAGAAGACCTTCAGATTGGTCAATTTGAGTTTGATGCACCAAAACTAGTTTTCCCAACAACATGGCATGCATTCTTCTGTGGACCATTAAGTGGCTAAAACAAGCAGAATTTGTTCCCCAGTGAGCTTGGTTGTTATGCGCTTGGTATTGGCTTCCATTTGACAGTTCACTGATTCAAGATCAGTGTCTTCAGAATCTTTTTGGATTCTCTTTTACATCTAGAAAATGGGCTTCTATAGTTACAGTGCCTACTCTTCCATTTGATGTAGTAAGAAGGAAAAGTAGAAGATGTGTTCAGTGAATTGAATTTTTTTTTTCTCCTTGATCAGGGCTGTGATAGAGGCTGTGTCTGGCCAGATGATGGCTCTGGAGAAAAGAGTTGGATTGGGGATGAGCCAATAATCTCACTGTCTTCTACAACTAGGATGTAGTAGGAGTAGAAAGATCAGGTCGGCATGCCATGTATACCTTCCTTATTATTTGCATGTTCCTTCTAAATGAACTGTCTGTATTGCCATCAGCATGGACTTTATGATGGTTTAACATAAATTGCACACATTCTTTAAATATGATGTTGAATATTTTCCAGGTACTTTAAAATAATGTGTATGTGTATGTGTGTGTGTGTGTGTGTGTGTGTGTGTGTGTGGTGTGTGTGTGTGGTGTGTGTGTGTGTTGGTGACTTACTGTCTTCATTTTCTTTTCTTATATATTGAAAAAGACTTCTTAAAACTAGAGTTATTCTCTTTCATTATATCTGTTGCCTAGTTTACTTCTAGTATCAAGATCCCTGATTTTAATTTATTAATTTTTTTAATTTAATTTTTGATTGGTTAAATATTTCTATAGATTTTGATTTCTATAGTGTCCCTGCTAGTCTCTTATTTGTATTTATAGGGAGTGAAAGATAAGCTATCCTTCCCATGGTGCATTTATGTTCATCAGTTAGAAAATCGTCCCATCATCACGACTTTGCTGAAAAGAGTCACTCCCCTGCCATCTCTGGGGAATTTCTTCGTAAACCCAGCTCTGGTGGTGTTTTGGATGGTGCCTGTAAATGTGAGTTCCCCTAAGGCTGCATGTCCAAACTGCCTTCATGGGCTATACCCAGTGTCTAGAGAGTCAGAGAGGATTCATCCAAATAGTTAAGTTGCACAAAAAGATGATTATTAAGAATTTGGCTCTGTGGGGAACTAAAAATAAGGCATAATTGGCTTTGGAATCAATTAAAGTCATTAAAAAGGTGTCTTTTAAAAGGCTTCCTACTTTGAATTATTTAAAGATAAATTTAAGAGTATAAAGCACTCACTAACAAATAATACCCAATGGGGTTATCAAACTGAAGTTTAAAGGAGAGACAAATGATGCTTGCTATGGACTCCTGTATTTTACAGACACTTCACTTAAATTAGAATGAACTTTATTTAACTATATGTTTGCAAGCTGAGTTTTTTTATGTCTCTGTAAATGGAGAAAACTGTAAACTAAACTTTTATTTTAAGTCATTTATTAATACTTTATTTTATAAAATCAGTTTCTACATGCCTTGGCTTCTCTGTCTAGGATATGTAGGTGATGAAATTAAATCTGTAGAATTATAAAGGTGTTGCAATATTTATTTGAAAAGGATACAATGAAGTCAAAAGGCCTAATTGTTTTAAATAGAATTTAAGTACAAAGTACTATTTTTATAAATCTAAGTGTTATTATTATTTTTTTTGATTTTGAATAACTGAGAAAAGTAAAACCTGTTCTTAGAAATAAAACAAACAAGCAAACAAACAAACCAAGCAACCACATAGGTCTTTGTAGTTGAAGCAGAGAAGGACAGTTGGGTTAGATAGCATATTTGTTGAAGAAAGCTTGGCATGGAAGTGTCCAATAGGAATTATCAGTTGAGTCCTGTCAAAAACCACTTAAATTTTCCCTAAAATAAAAAAGCATAACTCTACTCCCAAATGTGCCTCTGAATGGGTTTAGAACCTATTCTTAGGTTTTTAGTTACTAAGTAAAATGGTATTAGCTGTGACATTGGATTATAAGCAAGAACAGCTTTTGCTGGCTGCACATAGAAATGTTGGGAAAGATCCATTCTGGTCGGGGCCACCCCCTGTCATCTTTCTTCTGAGCCTGGCAGAGGCTGCTAAGGGCTCCAGAGTTCTCTCCATGCTGCAGGACCTCAGGATGACCTCAGGACCACAGGTGAGTGGAACACAATATCAGCTCCAAAGAATTGTGGAGGGTCTTGTGCCAGCAGGAACAGAGACAGAGGAACCCCGCCTGACCAGAGGCTGGGATCCATTCAGGTCGGGGCCAGCCCCACCATCTTCTTCGTGAACCCCGCCAAGGGTGTCTAGGGCACCAGATGAGTCTCCAGCCCCTAACACTAACAGAAGTTATGAAACAAATGAATTTAACAGATATCTACAGAACATTTTATCTTAAAACAAAAGGATATACCTTCTTCTCAGCACCTCATGGTACCTTCTCCAAAATTGATACAAAATATTGAAATTTTTTTGTCCTCAACAGATACAAAAATATTGAAATTATCCCATGCATCCTATTAGATCACCACGGACTAAGCTGATCTTCAATAACAGCATAAATAATAGAAAGTCAACATTCATGTGGAAACTGAACAACACTCTACTCAATGATACCTTCATCAAGGAAGAAATAAAGAAAGAAATTAAAGACTTTTTAGAGTTTGATGAAAATGAAGCCACAACATACCAAACTTATGAGACACAAAAAAAGCAGTCCTAAGAGGAAAACTCATAGTCCCGAGTGCCTCCAAAAAGAAACTAGAGAGAGCATACACTAACATTCTGACAGCACACCTAGATCTCTAGAAGGAAAAGAAGCAAATTCACCCAAGAGGAGTAGAAGCCAGGAAATAAACTTAGGGCTGAAATCAACCAAGTGGAAACAAAAAGAACTATACAAAGAATCAAGCAAACCAGGAGCTGGTTCTTTGAGAAAATCAACAAGATAGATAAACCCTTAGCCAGACTAACTAGAGGGCACAGAGACAGTATCCTAATTAACAAAATCAGAAATGAAAAAGAAGACATAACAACAGATCCTGAGGAAATCCAAAACATCATCAGATCCTACCACAAAAGGCTATACTCAACAAAACTTGAAAACCTGGACAACTTCCTAGACAGATACCAGGTACCAAAATTAAATCAGGATCAGATTAACGATTTTAACAGTCCATTTCCCCTAAAGAAATAGAAACAGTCATTAATAATCTTCCAACCAAAAAAAAAAATAATAAAGCCCAGGACCAGATGGGTTTAATGCAGAGTTCTATCAGACCTTCAAAGAAGACCTAATTCCAACTTTCCTCAAACTATTCCACAAAACGGAAACAGAAGGTACACTACCCAATACATTCTATGAAGCCACAATTACTCTGATACCCAAACTACACAAAGATCCAACAAAAAAAGAGACCTTCAGACCAATTTCCCTTATGAATATCGAAGCAAAAAATACTCAATAAAATCCTCCCAAACTGAATCCAAGAACACATCAAAACGATCATCTATCATGTCCAAGTAGGCTTTATCCCAGGGATGTAGGGATGGTTTAATAAACAGAAATCCATCAATGTAATCCACTATATAAACAAACTCAAAGACAAAAACCACATGATCATCTCATTAGATGCTGAGAAAGCATTTGACAAAATCCAACACCCATTCATGATGAGAGTCATGGAAAGATCAGGAATTCAAGGCCCATACCTAAACATAATAAAAGCAATCTACAGCAAACCAGTAGCCAACATCAAACTAAATGAAGAGAAGCTGGAAGCAATCTCACTAAAATCAGGGACTAGACAAGGCTGCCCCCTTTCTCCCTAACTAGTCGATATAGTACTTGAAGTCCTAGCCAGAGCAATTTGATAACAAAAGGAGGTCAAGGGGATACAAATTGGAAAGGAAGAAGTCAAAATATCACTATTTGCAGATGATATGATAATATATATAAGTGACCCTAAAAACTCCAGTAGCTGGATATAAAATTAACTCAAACAAATCAGTGGCCTTTCTCTACACAAAAGATAAACAGAATGAGAAAGAAATTAGGGAAACAACATCCTTCACAATAGTCACAAAAAATATAAAATACCTTGGTGTGAATCTAACTAAGGAAGTGAAAGATCTGTATGACAAGAACTTCAATTCTGAAGAAAGAAATTGAAGAAGACCTCAGAAGATGGAAAGATCTCCTATGCTCATGGATTGGCAGGATTAATATAGTCAAAATGGCTATCCTGCAGAAAGCAAGCTACAGATCCAATGCAATCCCCATCAAAACTCCAACTCAATTCTTCACTGAATGAGAAAGGGCAATTTGCAAATTCATCTGGAATAACAAAAATCCTAGGATAGCAAAAACTATTCTCAACAATAAAAGAACCTCTTGTGTAATCACCATGCCTGACCTTAAGCTATACTACAGAGCAATTGTGATAAAATACTGCATGGTACTGGTACAGCGACTTACAGGTAGATCAATGGAATATAATTGAAAACTCAGAAAAGAATCCACACACCTATGGTCACTTGATGTTTGACAAGGGAGCTAAAACCATCCTGTGGAAAAAAGACAGCATTTTCAACAAATGGTGCTGGCACAACTGGCGGTCAACATGTAGAAGAATGCGAATTGTTCCATTCTTATCTCCTTTTAAAAAACTCAAGTCTAAGTGGATCAAAGAACTCCACATAAAACCAGAGACACTGAAATTTATAGAGGAGAAAGTAGGGAAAAGCCTTGAAGATATGGGCACAGGGGAAAAATTCCTAAACAGAACAGCAATGGCTTGTGCTGTAAGATCAAGAATTGACAAATGGGACCTCATGAAATTGCAAAGCTTCTGTAGGGCAAAAGATATTGTCAATAAGACAAAAAGGCCATCAACAGATTGGGAAAAAATTTTTACCAATCCTAAATCTTATAGGGGACTAATATCCAATATATACAAAGAGCTCAAGAAGCTGATCTCCAGAAATTCAAATAACACCATTAAAAATGGGGTACAGAACTAAACAAAGAATTCTCAACGGAGGAAAACTGAAGGTATGAGAAGCACTTGCAAAAATATTCAACATCCTTAATCATCAGGTAAATGCAAATCAAAACAACCCTGAGATTCTACCTCACACCTTCAGAATGGCTTGGATCAAAAATTTAGGTGACAGCAGATGCTGGTGAGGATGTGGAGAAAGAGAAACACTCCTCCATTGCTGGTGGGATTGCAAGCTGGTACAACCACTCTGGAAATCAGTCTGGCAGTTCCTCAGAAAACTGGACATAGTAATACTGGAAGATCCAGCAATACCTCTCCTGGGCATATACCCAGAAGATGTTCCAACTTGTAATAAGAACACATGCTCCACTATGTTCATAGCAGCCTTATTTATAATAGCCTGAAGCTGGAAAGAACCCAGATATCCCTCAACAGAGGAATGGATACAGAAAATATGGTACATTTACACAATGGAGTTCTACTCAGCTATTAAAAACAATGAATTTATGAAAATCTTGGGCAAATGGATGTATCTGGAGGATATCAGCCTGAGTGAGGTAACCCAATCACAAAAGAAGTCACTTGATATGCACTCACTGCTAAGTGAATATTAGCCCAGAAACTTAGAATACCCAAGATAAAATTTGCAAAACAATAAAATCAAGAAGAAGGAAGACCAACATGTATGTACTTCAATCCTCCTTAGAATAGGAAACAAAATACCCATGGAAGGAGTTACAGAGACAATGTTTGGAGCTAAGATGAAAGGATGGACCATCCAGAGACTACCCCACCCGGGGATCCATCTCATAATCAGTCACCAAACCCAGACACTATTGTATATGCCATCAAGAGTTTGCTGAAGGGACCCTGATATAGCTGTCTCCTGTGAGGCTATGCCAGTTCCTGGCAAATACAGAAGTGGATGCTCACAGTCATCTATATGATGGAACACAGGGCCCCCAATGGAGAAGCTAGAGAAATTACCCAAGGAGCTGAAGGGGTCTGCAGCCCTATAGGAGGAACAACAATATGAACTGAACAGAACCCCCAGAGCTCTTGTCTCTAGCTGCATATGTAGCAGAAAATGGCCTAGTTGGCCATCATTGGGAAGAGAGGCCCCTTGGTATTGCAAACTTCATATGCCCCAATACAGGGGAACACCAGGGCCAAGAAGTGAGAATGGGTGGGTAGGGGATCAGGGTGGGGGGAGGGTATGGGGAACTTTCGGGATAGCATTTGAAATGTAATTGAAGAAAATATCTAATAAAATTGGGGGGAAAAAAAGAAAAAAAAAAGGACCATAAAATACTGATCTTGGCAACAGAAAAGTTTTACAACCATAGCATATATATAAATAGATGATGATGATATCATCTAACAACGACTTACCTACTAAGAGCTTTCTTTACAAATCCTCTCTCTCTCATGAGTTTTCATGGAAGGCGGCTTGATCTCATTCTCGCAGACACTAACTGAGAGCTGGACTAGAGTGCCCTCCTTTTCCTGCTCTGTTGAGTCCTTCTAAGGATGCTTCCATGTTCTGTACTAGTTTCCTGATATTTCTCTCTCAGAAAGAGTGGAGGTGTTATGCTCACTAAGACAATAGGTGTTCCAGTTAAACTTCCCAGAAAACAAACTGTGAAAATAAAGAAACCATAAGTCTCTAAAGGGCTTCACTGAGCCTGGTTGCCAAAAAACAAAACAAAACCCAAAACTCATTAACTTCTTCACGTGGACACACATGAAGGCCTGCAACCCTATAGCTAGAACAACAATATGAACTAATCAGTACCCCCCAGAGCTAGTGTTTTTAGCTTCATATGTAGCAGAGGGTGGCCTAGTTGGCCATCATTGGGAGAGTGGCCCCTTGGTCTTGCAAACTTTATATGTCCCAGTACAGGGGATCGCCAGGGCCAAGAAGTTGTAGTGGGTGGGTAGCGTAGCGATGGGGGGCCAGTATAGGGGACTTTTGGGATAGCATTTGAAATGTAAATGAAGAAAATATCTAATAAAAAAAAGAGAAATGTTGGGAAAAATCCTTAGTTATCTCAGATTTATCTAGGTAGAGGTATTCATTCCATTAAGTGTTTCTTTAGGTAAACTTTGATACTTGTTTGTGAGTCCTCTAAGGGGAAATTAATTAATTTTGGTAACATGTTTTTGTTAATTTTTAGGAGAAATTATTTTAATCACCACATGTTGCTGTGGTTCAGATTATAGTATTGCTTTATAGATTTGTATTTTCTTTGTGTGTTTACCTGAATGTATGTATATGTACTAAAAATGTGCTTGGTGCCTGTAGAGACCAAAAGAGGGTGTTAAATGTCTGGGACTGTAGTTATGGATAGGTGGTTAAAGTTGCCATCTGGGTGTTGGGAATCAAACTTGGACCCTCTGCAAAAACAGTAAGTGCTCTTAATTATTGAGCTATTTCTCCAGTCATGTAGTGTTATTTTTAATATTTATCTTTTCCAATCTTTCTGACACTTTCTTAGCTATCATAAGAAAAGATCCACAGTTTCCCTGTCGACTCAGGACTGTGGGAAAAATGGTGATGACCACTATCAGAAATGCAACAATCTAGAGGAATAAAACCAGAAATCAAAAGTAACTGACAGAATCCTGCTTTTAAAGGCTTATCTTATCATATTGGTTGCTCTTGTTGCTTTTAGTTAAAATTATGCATAAAAGGTTAACTGCAATCCTTTGGTCAAACAGTAATAGTCATCACTGTTGATATAAATTCTAAGCTGATATGTCAACTTCACAAAACAATAGGATGTAGTTTATTATCTAGTATGAAACTATAAATAAGAAAATGTACTATTTTAGATTTAGTGAGAATGCTATTGAAGATTTATTAGTGTGAGATATTGTTTATTATCTTAATTCCCATGATTTTCTTCTGTGTCTAACTATCCATCAACTTTACTTAGAGTTGAAGTCAACTTTCATGAAATCAAACCTAAATCCTGTAAATTTATTGTGTGCACTAAGGCCATGGCAAGGCTTCACTGAAGTTACCTAAATTCTAAGTAAGCTGGGAACTATATTCAAAGATTTGATTTAATTATGTGATAGAGCTAATAAAAGAATGTTGGTTTTTATTTTAGATGGTTTGGGAGTTAAATTGGAATTATGATATTTTATTGGGTCTTTAGAGTACTATTCTGACATTTCTAGTGATCTTCATAAACTTTCATTACCCTATATCACTTTATGAAGCTACAGGGTCTTCATAAATATGCAAACTAGCTTAATAAGAGTGTCTGCAGTGATCGTTCATCACTTTGGTGTTGAAAGGGCACCAACCCAGTCAATAAAAATGTCTGCTGGTGGAGTGGTCTGTGGCACTCCTCATCCCAATGATTATTTCCCTTAAACTGTCAAAATAATAGAATAATATTATTTGTATGAGAGAGATGGCTATTATGCTCACTAGGCTTTACGGCTTTAGTGTAACTACATTTCACAAACCTGTGAACAGTCTTTATAGGTGGAAAGCTACCTCCTGATAATTTTATTTCCTTACACCTTATGTTTGGGAAATAAGCTATGGGAAAATTAAACGGACAAAGCATTGACTTTAAAGTGGATAAGAAAAGAGACGTGCCTGTTTGTTTTTTGTTTATGTTTTGAGAAAGACTTTTAGTATTTAACCCCGATTTGTCTCTTTGTGTATTCTAGATCTTTAAACTCATGGCAATTCTTCTGCCTCTGCCTCCTGGATGCAGGGATGACAGGTGCCATGCCTGGTGACAAGATATGTCTACAGAATAAAGTCTTCAGTGAGGAACTCCTTCAGAATATGTCCAAATGTTCTAGCGGGAGGCTTTCTGTATTCATATTTTCAAAACAAAAATGTTTTGTTTGTGTTTTTAATAGGAAATAATTTTATTTTAATGAAAGAATATAAAAACTATGCAAAGAAGTCCCAGTAGCCCCTTCATTATCTCTGATGACAATATTTTTTCCACAACCTGAGGACTAACATCAAAATGCAACCATGGAGCAGTCTATGGGATTTCTCCAGATTTCACAGGGTATGCATTTATACCGTGTGTGTGTGTGTGTGTGTGTGTGTGTGTGTGNAAACATAGTGTATAAGCAAAAGATCTGTAAGGAAAAGTCAAATCCCAGACAGAGCATGGTGAGACAAGACCCCTCCTTCTTCTATTGTGTAGTTTCCTTCAGATGGGAAGGTTCCTCCCAGACAGAGCAGGGAGGACTGCAAGGCCTGTGAGACTCAGAAGAAACTTATAAAACTCAGGCTGACCAAGAAATTTACAAGATTTAAGACCATACTCCCTGATGTTACATAACAGTAGCTATTGATGAGAGAAGAGACTCCTCAGAGATGCTGAGCCTGCAAGCAGCTTAGTGACTCAGCTTCCTGAGCTGGTCTCATTCTGAGGCAGGCTTTTTGATGGCAGTTACCTAAGTTGTTCATGCTTTTGCTTCTTTGTGTAATCCAATGCCTTCATTGCTTCTCTAAGCCAGACTTGAGTCTAATTGTTTCTTTAGTCTCAGTCAGGAAAAAAAAAAAAACATATGGCATCCTAGTTTGTATTTTGATTTTGTACATACTAGTCATCTGACCAATTTCTAAAGGGCTTTGGCTCTGTAGCCTTTTATTTAAATATTTCATTCCTATTAAATGATTTTTGCACAATTAAAAATCAAAAAACAAAAAAACAAACAACTCCATTGTAAATTCTTATGTCTCAAAGCAGGTCTTGCTACCAGAATATATCTGATAGCCCAAATCTCTCCTTTTAAGAACATGAGGGGTGATGTAAGCCCAGCTTTTGGTCTGAGGTGAAAATGAAAGTGGAGCACATGAGCTCTTCTGCAGCCATCACCACCATTGTCACCACTGCTCACGGGCTGCCAATCACTCTTCACACGTGTATGCCACAGGGCACTGCAGGTCACGTTGATAAGTAGGCAGGACGTGCAATTTTACAGCCATTTTGAAAAGCCGAACATGGGTAGAACTTCTTTTATCACATTTCCTTGGGGCTAACATCCTGTCGGCTCATCACTCTTGGTTTGCAGCAACTCTCAGTCATTTTTCTCTCACGTGTCTTTTATTTCATCAGTTTACACAAACTCACCTAATTGAATTTTTCTGAGGGAAGCCTTCTGTTTTCTGGTGTGATGGAGGTGCTGAGAGAAACCTGTGGACACCTGGTAGAACTTATATGTGGAAGATGACAGCTTGATGCTGACAAATGTGCTAGACAATGTGGTGTAGCTCTCTTTGGTCTCACTAGAGGACTAAAACTTTCTAAATGGTATTCATCTGGGGGAAGAGGCTAGCTCACAGTAGGCAGTAAGAGAAAAGAACCCATACTCAAAGCTAGAAGTTGCTTCAATGTGTTATGGCAGGACTGTCATGGTTAAAAAGGGTGTGTTAGGTATAAAACACCACAGCCAGGTTTCTAAGGATGACATAAAGCAATGCATGCAGCTGGCTGTGAGACACTCAAGAGACAAGGCAAGAAATAGACAGGCTCTAAGAACCAAGGACAGTGTCAGCAGGCCAGCTGACTAGCTTCCCTGGAAGACCGTTGCCCCTGGATGCTTGTTTCTTATTCCTGTGCCTAACACAGCCAATGATAACAGCAAAGTTGTAAGTAAATATGGCTGCTAACAATGCCATTCCCATGCCAGGAAGGACACCCTAAGACCATCCTGGAGACATGGAAATGACCAGTAACACTACAGATGATTTTTGATAGCAGCAAGAATAAAGAAAGAGCCTAATATAATTAGTTTCATTTGAGGATAGTATTAGTGGGTAGTAATGCTTGGCAAGTGACTAATGACAAACAGATTTGAATTACAGATGGGTAAAGGTGGGCTTAAAGCATCTCTAGTGGGTGTGTGATTCATGGACAGTTACTCACCTTCTTAGTTGGGTAAGGAGGACATGCATAGAGCATTTGAACCCTCCATCGGCTTGGCCCATGATAGCCCAGAGACATGACCAATATCACAGCAGTCTTCTGTCCAGGTTTCCCTATACCCTTTTAAAAGCTCTAGGCAAGGATGTTTGATAGCTTTTTCTTCTCTTGAAAATCCCTTCCACTCTTGGAACTTTCTCTCATGTTTCCTCAATTTCTCACTTTTCTGCAATTCACCTTAATATAACTTACTTCTTAACAAAAGCACACGGGACTCATGTTTTAATTGTCCTTGGCATGAAACAACAATCTTGGAGTCCCAGGTTGATCTTTGGTGACTGATGGTGACTTTTGGACCAAGCACAGCTAGGCTGTGAAAGGCTCCATGATGTCAAGAAACTCTGTAACAGGCTGAACACAACACAAAATTTTGTACTTCCAGATTCTTTTCTAGTGTTTGCATACTTGGTAGCAACAAGCCAATTGCAAAGATTTTGCCTGAAGAGAAAGATGTTTCCTTCCTTCTAAGGGCAGAAACAGGACTGTAGTAAATCATCCACCATAATGACTTAGATTGTTCTTTCCTGGAAAGGGATTTTACTCAATTGTCAAGGAGAGCACCTAAGATTAGCATAAAATAGGAGCAACTGAAGGAAGAAGAAACTGGAAAGGATTAGTTTGAGTCAACTAAGGTTTTGCTAAAAGCTGTATACATTGTGGGCAAACTTTTCAAAAAATATACTCAATACCCTTTTCTTTATCCTTTTACTCTCAGCTGTTTGCAGTAACTTCGTTTCTTTGTAAGTTTCTCTGAGGAATAAGAAGAAAAAACAAAAAAGAAAAAGAACAGGAAAAAATTGCCTTTACCTGTATCAAGTGAAAAGAAAGACAGAGCAGGTGGGCATCTTTAATTTGTGTTGACAAACATTTACTAAAAAACTTATCATGAGGTTTGCAGTTGAATGGATGGAACTAGAAAATATCATCGTAAGTGAGGTAAACCAGACCAAAAAGACAGGCATGGTATATACTCACTGATAAAATGCATATTAGTTATAAAATACAGAATACCATGATGCGTACCACAGTCCTAAAGATGTTAAACAAGAAGGAAGGCTCAAGCAAGGATGCTTGAATCACACCTAGAAGGGGCAACAAAATAGCCACAGGAGGCAGAACTGGGTGGGAGAGAAAGTGGAAAGTGGAGGCAGGATCAGGTGTGGGGAGAAATAGGTGAGAAGCCCAGAGGGCCAGAAGAATGAATGGAAATCTGCAACTGCAGGGTTTTAGGGAGGGTCAGGGGGTCTGGACGAATCTCGAGGAAGTCCTAGAGACCTGGATAGGGGAGACTCCCAGGAGTCAATTCAGGTGACCTTAGTCAAGATGCCTAACAGTGGGGACATGGAACCTGAAGAGGCCACCTCAAGAACCCCAGTGGAACGATAAGGACATCAGCCTACTTACAAAAACTTTTGACACTAAATTTTTTCTGCATGCACACCCACATACCAGAAGTGGATATCAGATCACATTGTAGATGGTTGTGAGCTGGAAATTGAACTCGGGACCTTTAGAAGAGCAGGGAGCCAGTGTCTTAATTGCTGAGTCATCTTTCCAGCCCCGGTAGGTTAGGGTTTCAACATAGGAATTTCCAGGGCAATCCCATCAGTCCATAATGCTGATCTGCAGTCTCACTAGTGGCTCTTTGAAGTTGACTATGACCTGGAGGTTAATTTTTTTTTTCTGAAACAGATGCAGATACTATCCCGAAGGACAATCAGTTTTCGACTACTTAAGTGACTGGGTGGCCATGGATCCTCATTCAAACCGTTTCTCTGTTCACTCACAAGGCAAGTATCAGAGAACTCATTCTTCCAGGGTCTTTAGACTTTTGTTATTGAAAAGGATAATAAGAAATCTGTTCCAGAAAGCAATTTCAAAAGTAATTAGAAAATGCTTCTCATGTATAGGATAACATGGTGATATTATACAGAGGGAATCTGGGCCAGCCTATTTCACTGTTACCAGTGCAGAACAGGTTCAGGTGTCAGTGCACGCCAAGGTTCATTCTGGGAAATATCTGTTTAGTAATGTACAGGGAAGGTGGAATGAGACATGCTCAGGACTGAATGTGTTCATATGTGAAAAAGATTAATTAACCAGGGAGTCATTTCCACTTCAAAAATCAATAGAAAGGCATCTTTTTAGAAATCTTTTATGAAATATAAAAGGTCAAGATTTATGTATTTACTTTCTCGTAATGTTACGTTATTATAAAACTTATTAAAACAACAATAAATAGGGCACGAGATTATTCCCAGAAACCTAATTGATATTCCTTTTTTATTAACTTTTTATTGATTCTTTGCGACTTTCACATCATGCACCCCAATCCCACTCATCTCCCTTTCCCTCCATATCCACCTTCTGCCATTCAACCTACCCCTTCCCTACAACAAAAACCAGAAGAAAAGAAAACAGCTTTCCTTGCAAATGTTCATTGTAGTAAGTCACTGGTCTTGTTTGAGGCCTCTGGCTTCTGCTACACTATTAACACTGGATCCTCACTGGGGCTCTACTTAGATTCCCCGTTGTTGCCCTATGTCATGGAGACCCTACAGCTTTGGTTCTATGGGATCTGCCTCTTTGTGCTCCATAGCACGTAGTTCATAGAAAGGGTAGGATTTTTCTGTGTAACTCTGGTTTTCCTGGAACTTGCTCTGTAGACCAAGCTGGCCTTGAACCCACAAAGACCCACTTGCCTCTGCCCTCAGAGTGTTAGGATTTAAGGAGTGTGTTACCATTGCCTGGCTCAACCTATTAAACAAGTCAGGATTATTTGCTAAGGATTGGTACCACCCACAGTGGGCAGGGACTTCCCACATCAATCATTAATCAAGAAAATGCCTGACAGATTTGCCTACAGGCTAGTCTTACAGAAGTATTTTCTCAGTTGAGAGTTCCTCTTCCCAAATGACTCCAGCTTGTGTCAAGTTGACAGAGGACTAACTTACATGAGATCGAAGAGGCTGGTGACTTCTAGAACCAGGAAGAGGCAAGGGTACACCAGTTGTAGAGGAAGTATAGAAGAGATGAAGCTCTGTTAAAACCTCAGTACCCATGTGTAACTTCTAGATTTCGGTTATTTGTTCTAAGTTTGTGTGCCTCAAAGCCACAAGGTTTTAATAATTTATTACAGAAAAGGAAGCTCCTTTCTTACTTACTTCTTCACTCCCTGATTATTCAATTTTTAGAGAAGACATCTGGAGGTATATATTTATAATGTTAATTACTATTTCCTAATCATTTACATGAATTGATACTGCAGTTCATACTTTCACTTAAACGTCATACACAGGCACTAGATTTTACTATTAAAATTTTCTCATCTGTAATGAGAGCCAGTGCCCTCTTCTGGTGTATCTAAAGACAGTGACAGTATACTCACATACATAAAATAAATAAGTCTAAACAAATATAAAAAATTCCAGTTTGATTGATGAAAAAATTAGTACCTCAGTTTAATTTTAATTTACATATCTGTGATAGCTAGTATAACCAACTGCTTTTTCTAGTGTCCAACTCTTCAAATTTTCCTCTATTTCAGCATTTCTAATGTTTGCCCATTAAAAGAAATTATTTTTTAAGCAATAGGTCCTCTTTGAATCTTACAGACCACTTTTCCTCTGTTATACAGGTGGCAAACAGTTTTTCTTTGGTAAGTTATCTGACTGTTAAAGACAGCTTTAGGGGAATTAGGCGAAAGGTAGCACAGAGGAGCACTTGGTAAAGGAGCATGCAGTTGCCCAAAAGGGCTAATCTTCAGGCCACAGAAGCTCAGACCACTAACCTGCTAGGGGAGAATAGGTCAGGGCTATGAGGCTGCCTGTGGGCTGCAAACATAATGTACCACCCCTGGGGGGGTGACTGTAACATAGGTCAGGGTGGTTGAAGCAGCCTGAAGTTCACTTGGATCCTGCTCCCCAGATGCCTTGCCTAACCACACAATCACCCTGCAACAGCAAGGTATCTGAGATGAATCTCAACAATAGCGCAGTATTTATGGTGCTTCAGAAGCCTTGAACGAGATAAATGACTCATTGCAATAAGTATTTGCATGTAAAACGATGTGGTATACCATACAGGAGTTTGCAATTCCACTTTAATAATAAAGCCATAGAGAAATGGGAAAGATGGCGGCTTAAGGTAGGGTGATCCTTGGAGGACCACCAGAGATGCATGCGTTGCTCTTTGCCACCAGCTAGGTCAAGGCTGCCAACACTTGGCCATCAGCTTGGAGCCGCAGCTGCTGCTGCTGTCCCTGCTTGCTCTACTAGAGGGAGGAGAATATAGGTCTGCCCATGGGCTGCAAAGATAATGGTTGTGCCTGGAGTACCTGCTTGGGGGCCATCTCCTTGAAAAACCTTCATGGTCAGTGCTGCTTCCTGCCAGAAGTCAACTTGAGGTCTATATTCCCTGCTGCCATTGGAGGATATTGGATGTATGTTGTCCATGTTGCCAGAAAGCCAAGACTGCTCTGAGCAAGGAAGCTTCTTGTGCAGCAGCATTGATGACTGCAGGCTCATAACTGAAAGTAAGAGACCTTCAGAGCTTCAATGGCAACCTCCCCCATGCCCCACCCCCACTACCAAGAAGAAGGAGGAGGAGGAGGAGAAAAGGAGGAAGAAGGAAGAAGAGGAGGAGAAGGGGAAGAGGAAGAAGGAGGAGGTGGAGGAGGAGGAGGCAGCGGAGGAGGAAGAGGAATAGTCCAGACAGGAAGCTATTGAAGTGAGTCCTTAAAAGTTGTGATAAATTGTACCTTGGGTAGTCTAGGTTTCTGGGCTATTATCCACATATCAGTGAGTACATGTTATGTGAGTTCTTTTGTGATTGGGTTACTTCACTCAGGATGATGACCTCCAGATCCATCCATTTGCCTAGGAATTTCATATATTTATTGTTTTTAATAGCTGAGTAGTACTCCATTGTGTAAATATACCAATTTTTTGTATCCATTCCTCTGTTGAGGGACATCTGGGTTCTTTCCAGTTTCTGGATATTATGAATAAGGCTGCTATGAACATAGTGGAACATGTGTCCTTATTACTAGATGGAATATCTTCTGGATATATGCCCAGTAGGGATATTGCAGGATCTTCCGGTAGTACTATGTCCAATTTTCTGAGGAACTGCCAGACTGATTTCCAGAGTGGTTGATAGCCCAGAAACCTAGACTACCCAAGATACAATTTACTAAACACATGAAACTCAAGAAGAAGGAAGATCAAAATGTGGACACGTCACCCCTTCCTAGAATTAAGAACAAAGCACACATTGAAAGAGTTACAGAGATCATGTGTGAAGCTGAATCCAAAGGATGGACCCAATGACTGCGGCTGCCAGGGATCCATCCCACTATCAGCCACCAATCATAGACACTATAGCATATGCCAGCAAGATAGTGCTGAAAGGGCCCCGATATAGCTGTCTCGTGGGAGACTATACCAATGCCTGGCAAACATGGAGGTTGAAGCTCACAGTCAGCTATTAGATGGAACACAGGGATCCCAAGGAAGGAGCTAGAGAAAGTACCCAAGGAGCTGAAGGGGTCTTCAACCCTATAGGTGGAAGAATAACATGAACTAACTAGTACCCCCTGAGCTCATGTCTCTAGCTGCATATATAGAAGAGGATGGCCAAGTTGGCCATCATTGGGAAGAGAGGCCCCTTGGTCATGCAGACTTTATATGCCCCAGTACAGGGGAACGCCAGGGCCAAGATGTGGGAGTGGGTGGGTAGGGGAGCAGGGCCGGGAGGGGGGAGGGTATAGGGAACTTTCTGGATAACACTTGAAATGTAAATGAAGAAATTATCTAATAAAAGTTGGAAAAAAAAGTTGTGATAAAGATGTTGAAGTGTAGCTCTTCACAATTGATGGCGGCTGGTTATACTATGGGAAAGGACTCAGTTTTCATTAAGGGGCTGGTCAGTGGGAGTAGGACCATGTTCCAGTGAATATATGGATCACACAGACTTGGTTTGGTGTATTATTTATTTATTTTTTGTTGGGTAAACAAAGGGGGATGATGGATTTGGGAGTAATGAGAAGTCAATGTGATCGAGGTACATGGTAGAAAATTCCCAAATAACCAGTACAAATATTAGGTTGCCAAAAATAGTACTTAAACCAAGTTAAAAGTGTATATATGAATATGTACTTGTTGCCTCAAAAAACAAAACAAAACCAAAGTAAACAAACAAAAGAAATAAAAAAACAAAACAAAAAGCAAAAACCAAAAACCAACCAACCAACCAACCAACCAACCAACCAACCAACCAACCAAAAGCTTTGGTGTTTTTTTCCCTTAGAAAATTATTTTACTTTTGATATGTTAAAAGTACTGATCTGTTTTTGCATTTGATATTTTCTTTTTATTCTTGTTCTCATTTTGATATAGAAGAAACTTTTATATACCTTGGAGATCATTCTTAGTTTTTGAAAAAAGAACCTGATAATCTCACAAGAAGAGAAGCCTTGTGCTCAGAGAAAATCATTCTACCCTCATTCTCAGTTTCTCTCTCATCCTACCCAGGATTCCTGCCCATTGGGAGAACAGATCTGATTCAGTATTTAAAATGACTATTCTCATGAGTATTTCAACTCAAGGTTAAAGTTCCACAGGAAACTGAATGTTTGCTGATTTTCTTTAAGTATATGTGGAATTTTGCCCATTCTACTTTGTTGTTTAAAGAAACAGGGCAGGAATCCTGGGTAGGATGAGAGAGAAACTGAGAATGAGGGTAGACGCTTGATTTTCTCTGAGCACAAGGCTTCTCTTCTTGTGAGATTATCAGGACCTTTTTTCAAAAACTAAGAATCATCCCCAAAGTATATAAAAGTTTCTTCTATATCAAAATGAGGACAAGAATAAAAAGAAAATATCAAATGCAAAAACAGATCAGTATTTTTAACATATTCACATTGTTTCAGACATTAGAATTCACATTGGTTTCAGACATGCCACGTCCTGGGAAAAGCTCTGGCTTATTGTTACTATTGGCTTTTCCTAGACTCATTTGACTTCTTTGCTTCAACACAACTAGTTAAATCACTGAAAGAAGTTGGGTTGACCTTCTCCAGCCAAGTTTACTTTCAGTGTGATTGTCAGGAGAGTTGACTGTGGGATGTATGAGAGTTGGCCTAACACTTGGGTACAAAGTTTGATTGGAGCCCTTCTAAGGATAATTGTGTCTCTGTGGGAAGCCAACTTCTCTGGAACATCCAGCAAAGAGGGAGCAGATTCACCCCTCCCCCAAGGAAGCTTCGAGGTAGACACCATATCTTCATGACGTGCAACTCCGCCTTGATTTGGATTGAGATTTAGATTTAAAAGTTGAACCATAACCTGTCTCCTATGTAGCCAGGGTAAATTCATTTAATCAATTTTAACTTTGGTTTCATCCATACAGGAAAAAGCTCTGCCATTTTTTTCCTGTCTTGATTTACATAGTGAACATGATCATTCTAATAGAAAAGATACACACACACACACACACACACACACACACACACACACACACACACAAATGTATCATTCTCTAGTCCTGGCTGGCATTAAACTCACTTTAATGCCCAGATGTTGTAGTCAGGGTTCTCCACAAGACCACAGCCAACAGAATGAATGTATATTACAAGGATATGTTTGATACTGTGTTACACAGTATGATTGGAAGAATCCAACAATGTCCAACTCATACCGAAGAGCAGCAGAACTCTGGTAGTGCCTCAGGCACCAAAGGCTCACCTTTGCTAAATCTGCACCCATTGCTCAAGAGAATTTCTCCTCTAAACTTGAAACATGTAGGCATTAGTTTCCCTTGTGTTTCCCCCTAGATAGAGCTTTTAGCATTTGCATAGAAAATAATACACTTGGTCCAGCCAGCTGTAGCATTTTTAGAACATGAACAGCAACAACAAAAAAAATTGGAATGTAAAAGTTCCATTTGTTGTCTGTAGGGAACTAATCTTAGGTCTCTGGAGTTAACTCGTGTAACAAATATAAAAGTGGCAAATTAATATCATTTATTTTATGTTCCTTTATTTCTTTTAAGATAGAGTCTTGTTATACGCCCCACGACAGGCTTGAACCTATGATCCTCCTGCTTCAGGCTCCGGAATAGTATGGCTATACATGTGTGCATCACCACACCTTGCTGATAAATAATAGCTGATGTTTATTGGTACTTTCAAATGGTCCAGCATTTGTTTTGAGCCCTCAGCATAAAATAATCTATTATACACGTGACAACTCTGTGGAGAGGAGTAAACATTAGCACTATTTAACCAATGAGAAGTTTGAAGCACAGAGATGTTCTCTGTAAGATCACCCAGCTTGACCATGGTAGAATAAGGGTTTGTAGGCATGAGGTCTGGCTCCAGGCTTCATGTTCCTGACCACCACGTAACACTTTGTTAATTTATTTTCCTTTCTCCTTGACAACTCTACTGAATCAGTTTCAATTTCTTTACCATTAGAAAGGAGAAAGTTTCGGGTCAGCATTTTCAGACAGTTTCTCTATTCAGCCATGGAAAGTAATTCGAAGTTGTTCTTCTGGTAATAGATGTGAGACTGTGCCGGGTTTTGCTTTGCATAAGCTGTGTGTGTAATTAAGGAATCTTCAGATATAGGGCTCTATGGTAAGCAGAAGTCCGTTTGGTATTCCTAGCATCAGGGAAGAGATAATTAAGTCTGATGTGTGCAGTTACTTTGCCTTTATTTGGCTAAAGAGATGAGAGCCATTAAAAATCATTTTTAACTGATTTTGTTTCTAGTGGCTAAAGGAGAGCAATGATGCTTTGAGTCATTAATACAGAAAGTTTTAATATTCTGGATTTAAAATATAACTGCATGCTTTGTATGCCCAATACACAGCACTGGATAAGTCCTTTAGAATTGTATAAAATAATCCTGACATGTTAGACATGTACTGTGTAAGTGCTGTAAGCCTTTCCCCAGTGTTTGGTTCTCCCAATCTTTCTTTTTTAGACTGTGTGCTATGTTAGACATCAATCTCAGAATCTCCTTCATTCCCACAATGCCTTGGGAGGAAGGCTCATTGTCTTGGGTCAATTTTTAGCTTATTCTAATTTTCTCCAACCCTAATTCTATGCATGTTATTTCTCTGATTATATGTTCAGTCTCTTATTGAAATTTATAGTATTTTCAAATTTATGTGAAAATTGCAAACAACTAGGGAACATGATTCCCCACCCCCCACCCTGGATTCTTTCTAAGTAAAATAAATTCAATGAATATCCTTGGGAAAGGGGTATTCGCAACATACCACTATCATCAAAGTCAGAGAGACTACATTGGCAGATTACCCATTGCAACCCCTAACTGTTTTCAGGGTTTTGCCACGTGTCCCAACAATGCCCTTTAGAATGATCTAGATTAGATTCACACTGCAAATCACTGTCATCCCGTCTGTCTCCTCATCTACTTTCATCTGGAATCCCTGTTCTATCCCCAAGCTTTGTGCATTGAAGATAACATACAGTTTGTTTTTCAAGAATTCTTCATCTGGAATTGTCTGTTGTTTCTTTATAAAATATTTACTCTATGCATTTGGGGTAGGAATATTACAGAAGTGATTCTGTGTTCTTTTCACCGTGCTCTGCCAGGTGTGACATAAATTCTATTTGCTCCTGGGCTGGCGATGTTACCTTTAATCTTTTCACTGAAGAGTCGTTTGTCAAGCTGATCCCCCACAGAGAGTCTTTTTCATTCTTTATGACTAATATGTACTTCTGTGGCATTTGACACTTTGTATGTATTCCCTGGTTTTACCACCACTTTAGCAGCCATTAATATTTAATTAGCAGCTAAATTGTCTATTCCTATGACCGCTGCTATTCCATGATTTTTTTCACTTGCTATGCTGTTTTTTCTACATTTGTTAGTTAGCATGCCATTGCAAAGAGCTTTCTTAACTCTTTATTATTTGCTTATTTATATTCGTATTGTTAAGTTAATCTTTGTTCAAATTCTGTTTAAATCTTCTTTTCTAGTTTCTGGCTTAATATTTATATTTCAGAATGTTTGTCAGCTTTCTTTGCTGTACCTATCTCTGAGTGATTCTGCCTGCTTTTGCTGAAGAGTAGAACTCTGAAACAAGTATCTGGGCTGGGCAGTGGTGGCACATGCCTTTAATTCCAGCACTTGAGAGGCAGAGGTAGATGGATTTCTGAGTTCGAGTCTATCCTGGTCTACAGAGTGAGTTCCAGGACAGCCAGGGCTATACAGCGAAACCCTGTCTCAAACAAAACAAAACAAAACAAAACAAACAAATGAACAAACACCCCAAAGAACCAAAACAAACAAACAAACAAAAAAACCCACAACCCAACAAAACAAAACAACAAAACAAGGATCGGGTGTAAATGCACTTGCTGTTTCCAAGTGGGCTGTCCTCAGATCCTCTCCTTACATGGAAATGCAGAGCGTGTGTTCATATGTGTGAAGCTACATAAACAAATGTCTACATGTCTATTTACTTGTACATCAGTTATTCCAATTGAAAAACATTCTTTTGACCAGAATATACAATGTTATAAGATTTACTACAATTTTGTCTCCTTTCAAATTTGTGACTCCCTTATTTGTACTTGTAGGTATGTCTGTATACCACATATATGCTTGGTACTAGTAGAACCAGAAAGGAGCATTTAATGCCTCAGAAGTGGAGTTACAGGTGGTTGAGAACTTGTATGTAGTACTGAGAAATAAACTGTGTCAGCTGGAAGAGCAATCAGTGTTCTTCCTCTTCAGCCCTTTAAGAAGCATTTTAAATTTGACCAACTCTCTTAATTATTCATTCCTCACTCAATATTCTGACCAACTGTACCTCTAGTATTTGGGGGTGGGGAGGGAGGGTCTTTACATAGCTCAGGTTAGCCTAGAACTCAAGATCTTCCTGCTCCAGCATCCAAAGTGATGAGATTACAAGCACGTGCCACCATGCCTGGCCCATACATGTACATCTTGGACTCCCAGCCTCCCAGTAGACTGATGTGGTCACCTACAGGTGCATGCTCCTTAGCTGTGCCATTTTGCTGTCTACCGAAATCACTTAGGTTTTGCCATCCTGAGTAGAGCTGTGTCCATTCCCTTCTTGCTCTGCTCCATGTAGTTGGTTTTTGATTGAAATATCCAGAAAGGAAGAAAAGGCGTGCCACCCCTTTGATATTTATCTTTTGTTCATAGGATAAAGGAGCCCTTATCATCTCATAAAAAGTTAATGCCATGCAGAGATAAAGTCACAAGACAAGTGACCTACAAGATCTCAAGCTGCGCATAGACTGTTCCTACACCATCTCCAGTCTTTATTAATTTAGAAACAGTCATATTATCTGCACAGAGGTCTCCAGCTTTTTTTATTTATCATCAATGGTTTGTTTGGCAGCTTAGCCTCAATTCAGAGCCCCAGAGAGCCCTGCTGGAAGGATGTATCAGCATCTCCAAATCCCAGGAGGGACATGGCTAGACTGTACTCTTGAGTCTGTGGACATATCCAAGAACACAGTTAGGGATGGATATTCAGCAAGAGGAAAAGTTCAGGAAGAGTATACAGAAGAGCATAAAGATCCTTGCTCACCATGGGCCAGGGTTTATGAATTGAGAAGGTCAGGGGCTAACAGGGTAGCTGTGTAGACTCAGCCTCCATCAACCACCAGATGGAACAATGTCAATACTCTCACAGTATGTGTACCTGCCCATTGGTTGCTCTTGGGAATGAGGTTTCCAGGTGATGAGGTAGTTGCCACTGTAAGTCTGTTCAGTTGGCAGGGTCTTAGGAAAGGAAAGATTAGATAAATTTGCCCAAATACAGTTGGGACAAGACCAATAAGCTTGATGGGAGAGTGGGAGTATCTGAAATATTGATCTATGTCTATTGTGAAGTGTGGCTTGTTCTTTTCTGTTCAAGAAGCATAATCTGCTGGGAATGTTATAGCAGAAAGAGAATGACAGACTTGGAAGGGGTTTGGAGGTGAGAAAATATCCTGAACAAACTGCCCTTCTGAAGCCCTTTTGTTGTTTGAGGTGCTGGGGAATCAAACTTAGGGTCTAATGTATACCAGGCAAATGTCCTATCGCTGGGCAGGATGCCTAGTTCAGAGGACAGAAATCCATAAAACACCAAGGAGAAAGAAGAAGGGAGACTCATGCCTTCTTGGTCACACAACTGTCAGTTTTCCCTTACACCTCAGAGGTGGTGAAGAAAAATTTCCTTATTCATAAAAAGAAGGCCAGCAGAGGTAGCCAGATGCTGTAGGTAGTGCATATCGTAGCACGGTTACTTTAGAGCTCGAGGTACATGAGGATTATTAGATCCAAGTTACAATGACTTAGGAAGCAAGGGGCAGTTCTACTAGAGGTCACAATGATGTGATAAGAGAGATGGTATCTTTGGGGAAACCTACTTAGATAATGATGACACAGGATTATCCCAGTGATGGTTTTTGCAGCCAAGATAAACAAAGGAATGAATAATCGAGTGTAATCATTGGGAAAGTAGAGTTATTTTCTCAACTCTTCTCTCCCTTCCTCTTAGTGAATGGGGATTTTCATAGATGGGAAACTCAGTGATAGAAAGATAGGGTGACACCTTTTGCAAACTTGAGTTGAGGATGTGGGTGGGGTTTCTGTTCTCAACATGCCTAGGACCAACCAGTACAGATACAATGGGCCGGGCACTTTTCTTTCCATCATGGCCCGGAGTACATTGCATGTATTTGAAGGAGCCACTTCTGGTTCATCCAGTTCTAAGCTGCTCAGCGTTGGCAGAGACTTTCAAACTTCACCATTTTGCTAGTGACAGTGACTTGGTGGGAATATAATGATCCAGGCCAGTTAAGTTGCAGCCAGCATCTATTTAGCAGTCAGCTCCTCCTGCTTGAATACACCTGCGCAGCAGGCTTGATGAGATGGAAAGAAATCAAATGGCTTGACCTGGCCACCCATCTACAAAGAGAGGGTGGTCACTCAGTCCTCCTTGGGATCTGGCACCTCTACTTCATTCTGGCGTTCTGTTGTTTGCTGCAGACACTGGGTCTCCTGCCTTGTGAATGCAGCTGCAGTCTCTTGCTGAAAGCTCTGCCTTCTTTCACAGAGAAGGCATAATTAAGAACACAGCTGCAAATTGGCTCTTCTCAACCATTTCCCCTGCTGTCCCATAAAATGTGGGAAATATGGGCCAGTACATTGATTAGACAGACTCTTGGGGTTGAATTGTATGTAATCTGCCTACTTCTGGCACTTGGAGATAAGTTTCTGCTCTTCCATTGGAATTTGAAGGGGTGAGTGAGAAATAGCAGTAGCCAGGGTGGTCCTTAGGTTGCACATTTCGGGCACGCAGGGCAGGAGGGCATGATTGATGCATAGTCTCATGTGAGTATGTACTACACAATAAATCCAGGCATCTTGGTGATGACACAGGGTGGCTGGCTCAGCATTAATAGCAATTTATCTGCTTATCTCTTCCTTGAGTATCTGAAGAAGTGACTCATTTGTTCTGCTGATCTGTGAGATGAAGAGAGAAAGGGGATGTGGGTGAGTGGACCACACTTTCTTCTTCTGTTTCAGTGACATTGTACAGGACAATAGGTTTGCCATGTATCTAGGGGTCAAAAAACATGGATCCAAGTGGCATATCCTTTACTTTGGTCCTGAAAGCTCAAGCCATTCGTTTCACTTCTGGGAGACTCGATTTCTCCATAGTGAAGTTGGAGTGATCATGGTAGAATTATGTAGCTGACATGAATAACAAATTTGTGCTTGGTCCATAGCACATGTTCAATAAATTGGGCGATCACTCAAATCTTCATTGAGATAAACAAGGTTGTTAAGTACAGGAGGGTGAATGAGCCTTGTTTCCCCAGAACACTGTAACATTTAAGCAAAATGATTTTTATTACACTGGGGTCATTACACTCAAGGAAGAAAGGGAGAATATTGCTTTAATATAAGTTGTCTGAACAATTTGCATTAAAAAGAACCTGCAACAATGAAACCCACTTTTACCTAATTCTGAAAGGCAAAACAGAAGTTCTCCCTCGGCTCCGACTTGTAGCATTCATCACCAGCAGAGGACCAGGCATGGGGAAGGCATGGTAAAGACATGGGCACATTTTCTTCCTTTTTATTCTCTTCACTTTGGTTTTCATCCAAATAATGAGCTCAAGAGAATTCCTGGCGGGTGCACAGCAAGCCCTCAACTGAATTTCTCCTCTCCAATTCTCTAGCTAGCTGCAAACAATGCCCAGCTGCCTTCTTTGTAGACTCATCCTGCTAAGTGCCTGGGCCCCATGGAATATGTGGCCCAGGATTGTGAGATAAAACAAGGGTCTGATATGTGCTTAGCTTTTACATGATCCCCCACCCCTCACCCCCAAGCAAGGAAAAAAAGCATGGATGTGTAGCAGCAACTTGCATTGGAGGGGAACAGACCCTCCTGCTGGGTGGCTGCCCTACTTTAGCTCCCTAGGAAGATCCAGCAGGAAGAAAGCCAAGGTTCAGTGCTTTGCACAGGCAAGGACTGCACCTGTATCCTCCCTGCAGATGTGAAGTCAGATTTTAAATCCTCAGAGGTTGTCTCCAACCAGAGAGTGACAGAGAGTAAGATTAAGTGTTTCTCAGCTTTTGCTCTCCCCTTGAGCCACCATCCTCTGCCCTCCATTCTTCGGGTATTCATCAAGAAATGAGCAAGATGGGTCAAAAGACTGGCAGGTAAATAACATTCTATGTGGAATAAAACCGAGAGGTAGACATCCTTGCTGGGACCTATTCTAATGAAAAAGATTACAGTTATCCAAGCATTCACCTGTACAGGGGAGAGGAAGGCTTTCAACCTGGGCACAGTTACAGATTCCTGGAGGCTAAGAAAAAGAGAACTGGATTTGCCAGCCAGGGGAAGTTCTACTCTACAATTTAAGTTCTTATGGATGCCTTTCAAAGTCTTGATGCTCGTGCTGGGGACAGATGGGCACAGGGTACTTGGTTGGTAGGGGTGGTGCTGTTTAACCTTTACCTCCCTTCCCTCTAGAGAGCAGGTGACACCTCTGCTTTCAGTGTTTCTTTTGAGTGATTTCCCACCTGGTGGTTTGACAGGTACTCTGATTATCTGCCTAAGGAAAATGAAAGGGTAAACAGCCGGGAGATGAAGATTGACTTGCAAGGACTCTGTTAAGAAGTTGTGCGTCACACTTGGATAAAGACAAGAGTCGGGGGGGAAAAAAGGACACGGAGGGAAATGTCAGATTAGCACCTAAATGTATTTTGAAGAGGAACAGAGTTTTGTCAAAATGGTTGCTTCTTGAATTGTAACGATTGCAGACCGTCACTGTCACAAGCGGGAGATCTATCTGAAAAGACAAATTATATTTCTCTTTTATTTTGTTGCCATCTAGAATGGTGCTCTTTAACAGAGGTTGCAGTCATCTCATTTAGCAGTCTGTGGTTATGGCCAAGGGTCTTCTTTCTCCAGGCAGTGAATCTGACCAAAGCCAATCTGAGGAACAAAAAAAATAATACAAAAAGAATGATTTAAATTTAGTAAATCATGATGTGTTTTCTTCTAGATGTGTCATCCCCAAACCAGACATCCCCACACCAGACTTTCTGTTCTGTTTAGGAATGGAGGGCTTTCATTAGCATCATGTTGGTTGTTGGAGATACTCTTTCCACCTTGCATCCCTCCAGCCCAGAGAGACCAAGACATCACTTGGAACTCCACACTTGATTCTCTTAGGCTCTAAATCTTCTTGCCTGCAGCCACCCATTTTCTAACCCATTCCTTATTTCTTTTTTTTTCTTTTCTTTTTTATTGGGTATTTTATTTATTTACATTTCAAAAGTTATCCCCTTTCCTGGTTTCCCTTCCAGAAACCCCCTATCCTATCCCCCCTCCTCCTGCTTCTATGAGGGTGTTCCCCCACCCATCTACCCACTCCTGACTCCCGCCCTCAATTCCCCTACACTGGGGCATCGAGCCTTCACAGGACCAAGGACTTTTCCTCCCATTAATGTCTGACAAGGCCATCCTCTGCTATGTATGTGGCTGGAGCCATGGGTCCCTCCATGTGTACTCTTTGGTTGGTGGTTTAGTCCCTGGGAGCTCGAGGGATCTGGTTGGTTGATATTGTTGTTCTTCCTATGGGGTTGCAAAACCGTTCAACTCCTTCAGTCCTTTCTCTAACTCCTCCATCGTGGCCCAGTGCTCAGTCCAATGGTTGGCTGTGAGCATCTGCCTCTGTATTTGCCAGGCTCTGGCAGAGCCTCTCAGGAGGCAGCTATTATCTGTCCCTCACTTCTTAATGGTCATTAAAGCAGAGATCTTGGAGCTGAGTCTCATTATCTGTTATTGGTGGGTGTTCAGTTGACTTAGAAATCAAATGAATGAGGTTAATAATTGTAGAATCAAAGCCGTTTCTTACCCAGATGCTACCGCTTGAATGTGGACAGCCCCTGTGGTAAAGGGTAAGACCCCCAGAGGAGATGTGCATTTTAAAAGGTAGGATCTAGGGAGAGGTCTTTAGGGCTCTGGGAGCCTATTTTTGAGGGTGATCATGGGAACCCCACTTGTCTCGTCATCCTTTTGGTCTGGCTCAGAGTGTGAGCAGACTGTTCTACTGTCTGCCTCCCCCACAGCCAGTGGAGTCGCCAAATATTGAACTTAACCCTTCAGAAACACGAGCCAACAGATGTGCCTCTGGGTCAGAAGCAGCTCACCTCTGGAGTTTTGTTGGGGGAGTTTGAGGCTGACTGGCACACTGTCATCATTATTATTTCTTTACTTATTTAATTTTGAATTTTAGTTACAACAGTTATTTTTATAATGCTGTAATACTGACTTGAGTTTTCCTTGAAGAGCACAGCATCAAAATTTTTCAAAATGAATTTTCATGTTTTTTTTTCTGTTTGTTTGATTTTTGAAAAAGAAAAAAAAAAAAGGTTGTAGAAAAAAAAAAAAAAAAAACCACTGTGTCCATGGCAAGCAAAGGAAGAGAAGCTGCAAGAAATTCATGGTGTGTATTCTGCCCTTACTTACTCTAATATCAGCTGGCTTAATCATTGATGTAGACCATAGGTTTAAAAAATAGTGTGTGTGTGTGTGTGTGTGCGCGTGTGCATGTGTGTGTGTGTGTGTGTGTGTGTGTGTGTGTGTGCGTGCGTGCGTGCGTGCGTGTGTGTGTGTGTGTGTGTGTGTGTGTGTGTGATATCTGGGGTCAGGGGCATGTGTGTGCCACAGTGTGTGTATGTAGGTTAGGGAGAACTTTGGGAAGCTGAGTCTCTCTTTTCATCTTTCCATGGGTTCTTGCGATTGAATTCTTTTTGTCAGGCTTGTACGACAAGTGCCTTAACCTGCTGAGCCATCTTTCAGCCTATGTGGACCAGATTTTTTTTTCTTTTTTGTCAAAACTAGTTGTACCAGTGAGCAACAGAGCCTTTTAAACAGCAGAGCATAGTCTTCTGGCTGAATTAGAAAACAGAGCCATGAGATATTTCGGCTGTATAATAACTGCATTGTCGTTCATGATGTCAAGGCCAGCCGTGGCGGAGAACTCGTCTGTGGTGTAGACAAATAAAGTCATCGAGACTCCTTTTTTTGTCTGTCCTTGGCCATGACCAACTGCACTAACCTCTAGGTCTCATTGCCACGGAGGGAGGGTTGACATTTTTTACCATGAGGTCATCTAGTGGGCATTCTCATGTTCAATTGAGCACAGGCTCTTCCAACTTTGTATTTTATCATTCCCTCCCTGCAAATGAGAACCCCAAGTCCCTGATAAGTGGCCATGAAAAAAACGCTCTCGGTAGTCTTTGCTTCAATCTGCTCCACAGCTGTGTTTGCATCCCTTGGCATTCTATGGCTCTGCTCTCTCTTCACAGGGCTGGCGGGCGCAGCTTGGGGCTGGGAGGAAGCACAGAGCCCACGCGGCAGGACTTTCCATGTGTGTGACGTAGCAGACTGGGCTATCAGCCTTTCCCCAGCCCTCTTCTTAGTCACAGCCTGTCCTGGTTCCTTCATGCATTTCTCCTTTGCAATGCTTTTCTCTTCCCACTGCAGATAGGGGAATCTCTTGCTACTTTTTTTTCCCACGGGGAGAACTGACCCTATCTGGGTAGTGTGGGGTGACGAGAGGGGACCCTCTTGCTATTTTTTCCCCACGAGGAGAACTGGCCGTATCTGGGTAGTGTGGGGGGATGAACACCAAGCTTTGCAGGAACTTTGTCAAAATCAACGTTTGACTTTTTTTTTTTTTCAGCTATGGCCTTTAGAAGGGGAAAAATAGAGGTTTCAAGGACTATCTGACTTTTGGGTTCGAGATAATGGTATCAGACAGGACCCCTCTGCCCTGTTGAAGGGACAGAATGGAATAGATTCACCAGTGTGGGTCAAGTAGGCAGGGGAGGCAGCTGTGACACTGGAACGCGCAGTATGTCTGTCCTCTTGTTAATAGTACAGTCTGTTTTGAAATGGCTTTCATCCTCCCCCCTCCCCCATCTCGCCTCCTTCCTCGGATTGCAGTTCACTCCGTTATTCTACTCAGTGCTATTAAGGTTGTGCCTCTGGGGTCCTTAAGACAGTTCTCTCCCCCCCCCCCCCCCAACCTGTGCCAGATCGCTTCACCAGACTGGTCCTCCTGCCTCCACGCTGGCCCTTGCCTTTACACCTGCTGGGCTGTTGGGAACACCATGGCCAGCCTGCCGCATTCCAGAAAGGATGCCAGGCACGCCTTCCTGCAGAGAGACGCTAGGACCAACAGTTTTCAGGACCACCTCCTCCACATTCTCTCTAGCTTTATAGGGGCAGACTTTAAAGTATGGAGAAACTGAAGCAACGTTGTTAGCTTCATCCCAACCTTTGAAAAAGGCCTCTGCTATGCTTACATTTTCAATAGGGAATGTAAACCAATGTAGAAGCCGAGGGAAGTTCCCCTCAGGGTGCCGAGTGCCAGGGAAAAAGCCCCAGTTTCCCCCACCTCCCTCTCTTACTAGAGGGCACATTTGAGAAAGCTGACTGCAGCAACTCTGCTTGCTGGCCAAATCCTTGGCAAAGGCTGATGCTGGCTGTAGCCAAGAGCTGTGTGAGGTTTCAGGACCAGCAGAGGTTTAATAGCACATCCTGTGTAGCACAGGTGCCTTGCTGTGGCTCTGAGACATGTGGGAACCACGAGCAGGACCTCTGCACTGGCCATCACTTCCCAAGCACATCTCTCTCTGGAGTGTAGCCAAGGTCCACTGTGCCAGGCCAGATTGTAATATCCAGCCTCTAACCGATTTTTCAGGAAACACCTTCAGTGTGTATGGGTAGAAAATCATCTAAATGTCCTTAAGGCAAGCAGGCAGCCTGCTGTGTGGGCTGTGCTCCACAGCCAACACAGACTTGTCTGCAGATTCTTCCCTGAGCTGTCACTCCTGGAAATTTATGCTGCACATTAGGTCCTCCCTTGTTTGCGGTACTGACTATGGATGCAGCCGCTTGACTCTTCATTTTGCAGATGAGTTGCTTTGAAGACTGGAATTAAAACACAAGTGTCTCATGAGCTTGTAGCCATGGGGGAGGAGGAGGAGGAGGAGGAGGAGGAGGAGGAGGAGGGAAGTCTATAATTGGAGCTCATTTTCATTTTCTCTCCCTTACTCTCCTTCCTCCTCTACTGTTTCCTTGGTCCACTCTGACTACATCTGTCCTTAGATGATTTTGCTCTGACCATGCAGATTCACTTTGGTAGGAAGTGTAAGTATGGTCTCTGTCAGTGCTGTGAGCAGAAAACTCTGCCGGTACTTCTGTTTCACTCCAGTTTGGTAGCTATCATGGCTAATCAGACAGGACGCGGGGTTTTCAAATTTGGCCTCATTTTAATTCCCTAGGTTGAAATAGAAATAGAGGAATTTGTTACTAAATTTTATTGGATGATAAATTCTCATGGATCAACCCACTCATTTCACACCAGGCTCAGAGAGGTGATTTGGACCCATCCCCGGACACACAGCAATTTCTCCAAGCCATTCAGAAAGCGAGTTAGCAGCTTTTGGCCACTAAAAGAGTATTGTGGTGGTCATTGTTACCCTGGCACAATGCTAAGACACATTTTTTATTAGCATGCTATAACTGTAAAAAACAAGCTTCATTGTGACAATCTTTGTCTTTCGTCCTCTGTTCTGGCTGGCTTTCCCTCCTCCATTTCCTGTTTTAGTCCACTTGGCTGCTTTGTTATCTTTTCCTCTCTTAGTTTCTCTATATAAGGAAAAATGCCAACATAATGTTGTTAAACTCTTGCATCTTGAAAAAAATGAACCAAACTAGAGAATGCTAAAGTAAAATCACATATTGTGCCATGCTACTTCTCTGTACAGAAAAACTGGCTCCTCTAAGGGGCAAACAGATTGGTAAAAGCCAACCTGCTAGTCCACAAAGGGCCCTAGATGGCGCTGTTGTATAACTTCTAAAACTGCAAAATTCAAACTCAAAAAATCCAAAGCGATGGAAACCCACTTTTCCTATTTCTTCACTGTCCACCTCGAACGGCTTATTCTTTTATGTCCAGATCTTTGAATATCTTACTTCCCAGTAGAAGGGGAAATAAGATTCTCTCTGTGGATGCACAAAAATAGAATTTCGTATGTATGTATGTATGTATGTATGTATGTATGTATAGGGAAAGCCCGACTGCAGTTGTGCTTTAAAAATATCTTGAGGGCATCATGCAGATGAAACCCTCAAGGAAGTTTCCCCATGTATTTGCTTATGTTTCCAAGTGCTGAAGGTGGAAATACTGCAGGGATGTAGCTTATCAATGCTCAAGGGCTGTCCTCCGAGAAGACGTTTATTGCTAAACACCATCTCAGATTCCTGAAGTCACGAGGCTTGGTCAGAATGTCATTTTTGGGAGAGGCCAAGGCTACACACTTTGCAGACTATGAGGGTCAATACATCCAGGTTACAGGCAAGGTCTGAGCGTACGGTTTCTAGTAGCTAAAGGGTACATTCAGAGTATTGTGTATAAACAACCCAACAACTTAGCTCAGGGACCCCAGACCTAGCCTCTCTTGGTATTAAGGCTGTTCTTTCTTCAGGAGAGGACAACTCATGTAGATATTCAATATCGCCGTGTACCTTGTAATTCCCTTAAAAGTTAATGAACGGGCTAAAATGAATTTTAATAAGTGCTAATTAATTGCAGTTTGTCTTCCGATTTGAAGAACAAAGGCACACCCCCCCCGCAGTATTTGGCAGTTTTCCTCGGTTGTTTTGAAAGTACTTAACGGCAGATGGCAGTGTTGCTCTGTACGTGGCCTGCGGAGCCTTGGCAAGAAACTTCCCACAATCCTTTTCCAGCAGAACTCCACAAAGAGATGCACCCATGATTACAGCCTGGATAGAGACAGAAAGCAGGGCACAGGGAAGTTCACAAAGTGAACTCAAAATATGGGAGTAATTTCATCCTTGTATAATTTAGTTGAATCAAATCTTACTGATGTGCGTCATAACCATGTATTTAAATTACATGGCCAAAGAATTTCAAATAATGGCTATTCTGTGTGTGTGGGGGGGGGCAGAAAAGGGGGAGATAGGCACAGATGTTGTTATAAAATATTGTGTATAGATATTTACGTATACTAGCGATGCAACCAACCATGCATCCATTCATCCATCTGTCCATCCGTCCATCCATCCATCATCCGTGTGTGTGTGTGTGTGTGTGTGTGTGTGTGTGTGTGTGTGTGTGTGTGTATACATTCATTCTGAGGATGGCCAGAATTGCAGTTCACGTGTGAAATCTTTGTGCATCTCTTCGGTGCTCAAGCAGGTATTTTTCTCATCTTGGGAAGAAAGTTATGAACTAAAGGGTCTCCAGCATCATCTCTGACTTTGACATTTGTGAAGTCTGTGAACATTTCCATATTTTCTGGCACTTTCTGCATCTTCACAGAGTTTACCAAATAAACTCTTGTCCTTCAGGTCACACTGACATGGGCGAAGTCACAAAGCTGGATTATGCTCAATGTCATATCTTATTTGGCTTTTGGATGCTATTTAGCAAGACTCCTGTCCAAATGGCAGGCAGTGGTGACCAAGGCAATTAGGGAGATGGATTTAGCATGCATGATTTCATTTTCTGCTTCCTACGGTGAGAGATGAAGGGCCTAAGATAACCAAATTGGACTTAGCCAAATTTAGACATCAATTTTTCAAGATTGTTTTCATGTTGCAACAGCACTTAAGGTAAATTTAAACTTCATTATTTTTTAAAATAACTTTTCAGAAGACTTTTCCAGGTATGTGAAAATCACTTGTCCCTTCTAAAGGTTTCTTTGTCTTTTCTACATCAATTTATTGTTTAAAAAGATTTAAAAAATGCATCAACTTTTCAAATAACATTTTTTTGAGCCTCTGTGTATTCTGTTCTGTTACATCAATCTGTTCATTAATTTTAGGTTGGTTCATTTCACTGCTGTTATTTTAATGTCACATAGAGACATTAAAATGCCACCAAATAATAACCTTGAACAAAAAAAAATGTATGGTTGAAACGGCTCTGATATTTGCTGGATATTGATTCCCTAATTGGATTAAAGTCTGTCTTTGACAGGATTCCAAGAAAGCAAGAAACAGCTCATGATTCACAACTGACTGGATCTCATCCCAGTGACCATGGGTGATGCTCATTCATTCAGCAACCTCTGATTAAGGGTTTGTGGTGGGCCTGGCTCATGCTCTTGGCAGTGCCTGTGCAGCCTTGGTATACTCCTCTTGGTATAGGGCAAGTAGACAGGAAAAGGGGCATGAGTTTTGAAGTTCATTCCCGTCCATCTCACATCTTTCTTGAGGAGGCAGAAAATCCCTTGCAGACCTCTGGGAGAGCTTCAGTGGCCTGGAGCTCAAGAAAGAATGCTGAGGCCTTCCTTACGACGGGCATGGAACTGTATGTGGCTCCAAGGTGACAGCTCTGGACATTAAGAGAACTCTGGCTCAGCTTCAAAGCTTTCGTAACTGACACCTGAACTTCTATGAAGGTATTTGGAATGGTAGCTGATGGTTTTGGGGGTATTGAGAGATGTCAGGAACACTGTAAGTCTTTTGTTGACAGGGTCATTACAGATATTCAGGTAGCATGAGAACAACACCAGATGCTACGATCAGAAATAAAACGAGTTGTTTGCCTTTTCTTTCTTACAGTTAAGTTGTTTATGCTTTTCTTATGCTTTAATATTGTTTTAGTATTTATTTGTGTATATGTTTACATGTATCAGTGTGAATGCATATGCATGTGTGTGTGGGGGGGTGTTCTTAACGGGTGTCAGATCATCCGGAGTTGGGTTTATGAGTGTTTACCAGCCTGTAACTGTGCTGGAAATCAAACTATGGCCTCCCGTAAGAATAGCAATCACGTTTAATGGTTGAACCTTCTCCCTTGATGCTGTCTCTGCTTTTCTAATACTCATGCAGATGAAGAGCGCTGAGGCAACCTGGGAGGTTCTTGTGTCCCTTCCTGATCACATCCCCGCTGGGTCTTCTGCACTTGGGCACAAACATTCTGACCACTTATCAAACAGCAAGGGCTTTAGGCAACTTCCTTTAATCCTCACAACAACACTATGGCCTAGACATACTCTTGTCGTTTTATCGAAGGTCAGGGAAGTTGCATCTCAGAAGCGGAAGTGTGAAATTCCGAAGTGTATGCTGTTGTTGCTAAATGAAACCAACCCCACAGGGATCCACATTATGCGGGTGAGAGGTCAGTCGAGTTATTCTGTACAAAGTATACTGAAGCCTGACATTCTTTCCCTGGGTATTAACTGCTGAGAGATATCACAGTGGGTGATAAGACCGGTGCTCAAGCATCCCTGTCCACCTTTCCATTGTTAAGATTTATGAATCTGTTAATTTCTTGGCGAGTCCGAAGCACGGCATTGTGGGCGTTTAGTCCTTTGGAGAAGCAGCTGTGCTCAGAGCTCTGGGTATCTTGGCTTTCTTGTGCCATGTTAATTTTCTGGTTCTTTATCTGTTCAAGGTGCTAAAGAAGCACAGGCATCTGGCTGATTTGTGAAGACAGCCTCTTGGAGGTGAGGCCCCAACTGTAGCATGGAGAAAGATATACAGATGGTGTTATGACTTGATGGCCATTTGTCACGTCTGTAGTCCTTTCCAGAGTGCTAATGTCATTTAAAATGGAAGTTTAAAGCAACAGACTTTTTAAAGGTAAATTGTGTCAGAAGAGTAAAAGAGTCATTAGAGACCTACTCTTGTATGGCTTTCTTCATAACTAGAAACAGCAATGGAAAAGAGATAGCCATCGTAAGAATTACAGCGGAATAGAATGAACTTATGCCCAATGGAACCTACTCATTTCCTTTCTTGATATGATGATCATGAGATAGTGCAGTAAGAAGAGTTAAATTATATCCTAACAATAGTTCCTTAATTCGTAGGTTAAATCTAATATTCTATCTATCTTATTGCAGCTTTTAACATGCTACGAATAAGGTTGTCAGATTAACAATACCCGTTGAAGCTGTTAAAATGAGTATTTAACATGGTTTCACTACACTTTCACAATACACAAAATATTCTCGTCCTTACACTCTACCTTGCAAGGCTGTGTTTGCCCTGTGAGAGGTCTACACGTCAGCACTTTCAAGCTACAGAAAGATCAAGCTACAGAAAGATCGTTGAATGTCAAGAAGAACGGAAAGATGAAGCCACAGGATCTAGGTGTAGGATAGCAGATTAGACGCTGCCTCCCTGTGGCTTCTTAAAGATAATTAAAATAACAAAGAACAGAGTCTGTTTCAAAGACAGAGAGCTAAAAAGTACCAGCATTCACAGGGAATGGGGACAGAGGGATAGTGTGAAGACACAGACATGAAAAGGATTCAGCCCTGGTCCTGGGGGAGGGGACAGCACACCCAGCAGAGGAAGGGGAAACAGAGGTGCTGCTTGTAATCCAGGCAGCCTTGATGAAAAGGACTCTGTAGGTCTTCCTGGTCTTCCTGTGGAGTTTCCTTTGTTTCTCAAAGGGGTTTGAGACCCACCATCCTTCCTCCTATTCTTCCATAAGGATCCCCGAGCTCCATCGATTGTTTGGCTGTGGGTGTCTCAGTTGCTGGATGAAGCCTCTCAGGTGTTCCTGCTCCTGTCTGCAAGCATAGCACCTATCATTAATAGTGTTAGGGACTGGCTCTTGTCTTTGGGATGGGTCTTAAGTTGGACCAGTTATTGGTTGGCCATTCCCCCAGTCTTTGCTCCCTCCCCTTATGTCTGCATTTCTTGTAGACAGGATAAATTTTGGGTTGAAAGTTTTGTGGGTGGGATGGCATCTCTATCACTCCACGGGGGTTCCTGTCTGGATGCAGGAGGTGGCCTCTTCATGTTCCATATCCCTAATGTAGTGAGTCACAGCTAAGGTCACCCCCCAATGATTCTTCGGTGCCTCCCTCGTCCCAGGCCATGTTTCAGACTGGTGAGCTTGGTGAGCACACAGCCCTCTCAAGCCTTGAACCCAGCGTGGGTTCTGGTAAGACGGTGATGTCTCCACAGTACAAATTAATCATCCGTAGAGAGAATTCCAGTTTGTCTTCTAGTGGTGGCTGGGTGGCATCTGGCTTGAAATCGAGCCATTGTGGGAATCTGAGAGCAAGGAACAATCACAAGCAGGGGACTTGAAGTAAACGTGCCCCAGCACGGGGGTGACAGAGCCGTGGGAAGAAGCCCCAGCACAGGGGTGAGAGAGCCATGGGAAGAAGCTATGGAAACGGGAAGGCTCAATCTTGACAAATCAAAGGATCACAGACAAGGTGAGGCTGATTCAGGGGAATTTAGGATGGAAAGTGAACTCATTGCTGGGGGTAGTGGATGACCTCTGGACCTGAGAATAACTTTAAAATGATAACCCTGGGTCTGAGACCACAGGAGGAGCAGTCTTTGGGCACCTTACCTGCCCTAAGTGCTGTAGAGTCAAAGAACCTTTGACATCTCAAACTGCCTATGTTGAACAGGGTGCTTTATTTATTTGTTTTTATATTTATTAATTAATTTTTAAACTTGAAAAAAAAAACTGTTTTCATCCAATATATTCTTCCCCTCTCTCATTTGCTTCCAGATCCCCACCCCCCACCCATCCAACCCCAGGTCTTCTTTCTCTCTCTTAAGAAAACAAACAGGCAAGTAAAAAAGACAAACAAGAGTGAAATAAGTGAGCAAGCAGATAAACAAAACAAATCAACAAAAAGAAGCAAAGAAAAAGTACTTAAATGTGCACACACACACAGACACACAGACACACACACACTCACATAGACAGACACACAGACACATACACACAGATCACACACAGACCCACACACACTACACACCTTCACACACACACACACATATATACACATACACTACACACACACACAGACACACACACGTACTGACACATGTACACACAGACATACACACAGATACATGTATACACAGACATACACACATACGTACATACCACGCAGATACTCACACAGACACAAACACACACACATGCTCTCTCTCTCACACACACACAGACCACACACACACACTCAGACACACAAACACACACATGCACACACCCCACAGACACACACATACCTACCGTAAAAATAAAATAAAATAAAAAAGTGAAGTCATAATATACAAGCAAGACCAGTAAGGTGAAGAAGTAACCCCTATTGACACCACCGAGTTCAGTTTGTGTTGCCTATCTACTGCTGGGCACAGAGGCTGCCCTTAAATGTGGTTTGCATATCCAATGAGACTCCCTTGGAGAAACTGATTTTTCCTTTGTCAGTGGTTATCCATTGGAGTTAGCAACTGGGTTAGGGATGGGGTCTTGTGTACACTTCCCTATCTCAGCTCTGGAAACTCCTCTGGTTTGGACTTGTACAGGCCCTGTGTACAATGCCACCATATCTGTGAGAATCAGTCCTGTTGTGTCTGGAAGATATTGTTTTCTTGGTATTATCCATTCCCTCTGGTTCTTACAAATCTGTCTGCCTCCTCTTCTAGAGTTCCCTGAGTCCTGAGGGGAGGGGTTTGATGAAGGCCTTCTGTTTAGGGTGTAGTCTTAGAGGGTTTGAGAGTAAAGAGGTGGGTCTGCCTATGTAGACCACAGGCTCATGATTGCTTCTTCCAAACATGCTTTGGAGAAACTCCTGGTCTAGAATATGTGCTATGAATCTCAGAAGAGTGGGAGAATCTACCCACCAATCTACAAAGCTGAGGGAGTCAGGTAGAGGCTCCTGGTATGCAGGAAGGGAAACTTCAAAGGCAAATACAGCTCTGGCAGATATCTGGTACCTGTTCAGTACAGGCTCAACACTAGCCTGTGTCTTGCAAAAGACAAGAGGCTACAAGTTCAGCTCACCCTCCCCTCCACCCATCTCACTAACTTTAATTTTGAATGACCCCTCAAAGAAATATTTGAATATTCCATCATTTTCTCTGTTTGATTATCCTTTTCTCTTGTTTGACTCATTCTTATTTCAAAAATTACAAAAAGCTTTTGTAATTTTAGTTTTAATTTCCCTTATTACAGTTACCTAATTTTGTTTACACTGTTTTAAAAATCAGGCCTGTCCTTCCTTCTTCCCTCCCTCCTGTTCTCTTCCCTTCCTTCCTTTCTCCTTTTCTTTTTCTTTTTTTCCCTTCACAGTATTTTCCCCACTTTCTTTTCCATTTAAAACATCAATTCTTCTCCATTTTTTCTTTCTGGTCATACTTCCTATATCTCATTTATTTACTATTTCTTTATTTTTACCCTAAAGATGCTTTTACTTAGTTTCATATTCTACAGTGGTCTTTCCATTTTCTCTTCTATGGTTATTGCTTGAGTATCAGTGGTTTTCTGGGATTGTTTACCACAGCTTGTTTTCTCTTCTCTGATTTTTATTAGGGATTGATTGAGCTCTCAGTAGTAGATCCACTAGAAAGATCTTGAAGTAAACCAGAAAATATAGCCCACCAAAGGTTATTCAAGTTGCAACTTAAAAACCTAAGATCTATTGAAAAACTAAAGGTAATATAACCCCTTACAAAGATTATAATTTCTCAATTTAGATACTAACCATGGATATTGGCCTGTCCAATCCTGTTAATGTCATTGTTCTTGGTTGCTCACTAGAACTAGTTCTCAACACACTTTGGTCACAGGGCTTGAAGAAATTAAACTCTTACTGAACCAAAAACTTCTTCCCTTCTGGATGGTTTTAACAGTGCTGGACAGTGCTATCTAGGTTGCTAGGGGAACAGAGCCATCTACAGTCTTTCCAGCTGTGAACTCTGTGAGTAACAGAAATGGCCAGGCTGATAAGACATGCCCATTGATGCAATAGGCATGAACGTTGGAAGGGGAACCAATTGCTCTCTAGTAGGTGTTAGGGCTTTCTTTAGAAGAAAGAACTTGTAACTGGTATGGTAAACTCATGGTTAGAGTTATAGATTGTAGGGAGAACGTGCTCCTACTATTTGACTAAGTAAAGAGAGCACCAAAATGCCTTCTAAATACTTATAGATTAGTGAAATTCTTGTCACTTAGAGGAAATTATTCTTATAAGAAGCAGTGGCTAATACAAAGACTCACAACTAGTCAAAGTCCTGAGAACGTGTGGCTGTGGTGAAATAATGTCTTGTATGTTATCAGATCTTAGTATAATCTGAATTCAGTAATAAGGAGAAAACAGAAAATGCTCAGATACATGGAAATTGTAGAATGTACAGTTGACTGCCCAGTGTGAGGATGTTAAACCATTCCTAGAATCAAAGGGAAGGGAAAGCACAGCTTATGAGAACTTTAGAGATGTGACAAAGAAGCAGTTCTAAGAGGAGATATTTAGCTATGAGTACCCACATTAAAGATCTCAAATAAACAAATTAATGGTGTACCTTGACATCTTAGAAAAACAAGGACTACTGTTCCAATGATGACGCCATATAGATTGCAAGAAATAATGAGTACCAGGGAAAATTAGTGAAACAGAGATTAACACAATTCAGTTCAAAGAATCAATAAAGCCAGAAGATGATATTGCAGCAGACAAATCATAGCAACCATTTGCTAGCCAAACTAACAAAGAGAAAGAGAAACCAAATTATTAAAATTAGATGAAAATGAAGACACTATAGCAGATATCCACACAATCTGATGGATCATAGGGAATACTTGAAATAATTATGTTTATTTAAACAACTGGAAAATAGGGAAGAAATATACAATTTCTTAGACACATATGATAAACTAAATTAAATGAAGAAGCTACAAATTATATAGTCTTACAATAACAAAAAGCCATATAGATGGACTACTGAACCTACCAAACCCTTAGTAGAATTAGCACCAAAGGTCTCAAACTGTTCCCTAAAACAGAAAGGAAAGAACATCACCAAAGTTTTATTGAAGTAGGAATACCCTGATTGCCCAAACCACATAAGAACAAAAGTCAAAGTAGGGACCAATCTCTGTGATGAACAAGGACATGTTATTAAGAACAAAAATTAACAATAAGATAGTTTTAAACAAAGCTCAAGTATTTCTTGAAAAGTATAAAAGCGTGACCAAGTTAGTTTTATTCCAGGGATAAAAATATGTTGCAACACATGAAAATTAATAAGGATAGAGATATGATCATCTTAATAGATACTGAAAAGCCTTTTGACAATCAGTTAGATTTTCTATATATCAAGAATCAAAATGTTGATAACAAATTTAGAAAGAGATCATTCTGAAGAAAGAAATTGAGGAAGATCTCAGAAGATAGAAGGATCTCCCATGCTCATGGATTGGCAGAATCAATATAGTAAAAATGGCTATCGTGCCAAAAGCTATCTACAGATTCAATGCAATCCCCATCAAAATTCCAACTCAATTCTTCAAGGATCTAGAAAAGACAATCAGCAAGTTCATCTGGAATAACAAAAAACCGAGACTAGCTAAAACTCTTCTCAACAATAAAAGANTAGTTGGCCATCAATGGGAAGAGAGGCCCCTTGGTTATGCAGTCTTTATATGCCCCAATACAGGGGAACGCCGGGGCCAAGGGGTGGGAGAGGGTGGGTAGGGGAGCAGGGCCGGGAGGGGGGAGAATATAGGGAACTTTCTGGATAACACTTGAAATGTAAATGAAGAAAATATCTAATAAAAGTTGAAAAAAAAAGAGATCATTCACAATATATCTAAAAAATTAATAATCATAACCAAGGAGGTGAAAGGCCTCTACAATAAAAATTTTACAATATCCCAGAAAGAAACTGGAAATACCAGAAGATAAAAGGACCCCTCTCACTTCCCATGGTCATGGATCAATGGAATTAAATGTGTGAAAATAGCTATATTATCAAAACAATCAGTTTTCAATACAATTATAGAATTCCAATTGCATTCTTTACAGGACTAGAAAAGCCAATTTTAGATTCTCTTGAAGGCACAAAATGGCCAAAGAAATCACAATACTTGATCTATTAATTGTACTATAGAATCAGGATGCTGACAGAATGTCAGGCACATGGAATAAAACCATGTAATTATATATAGCCATCCAATTTTTGGTAACTGTATCAAAGACATACATTTGAGAAAAATCTCTTCAAGGAAAGGTAGCATGGAAGCCAGAGATGTTCACACTGAGAAGGAAAGAAGATCCAGATTTCTTGCCCCTCTCCCCACAAAATTCAATTCAAAATAGCTCCAATGTGAAACCCAATACACACATAACTGGAGGAAAACACACACACACACACACACACACACACACACACACACACACACATACTCGTGGAGACATTGGCAAGGCAAAGAGTTTCTGTAAAGGACTTCAATAGTTCAGGAAATAATCATAAACATTGACAAAGAAGATTGCATGAAAGTTGAAAGCTTCTACACAGCAAAATAAACAGGTAGTAGAGAGAAAAGACAGTTTATAGGTCATATGTCTTAGGGAAAAACTTACTACTATTATTTAGCTAAAGGAACACAGCAATAAAATGACTTCTTATGATATACTGCTATATGTGTAGTTCAAGTTCATCACAGAAACCTTATCTTGCAGTACATAGTAATTAATAGAGAGTCCCACAACTGGACAATATTCAGACAATGAGAGATTTTGGAGCACTCTTTCCTAAATGGGATGTCATCACTCCTTCTCCACCCAGTTCCCACACCACGGCTCAGGGATTTCCGTGGAAGAGGAAACAGAAAGACTGTAAGAGCCAGGCATGGTAGGTGATTTCAAGGAAATGGTGTTTTCTAGGCACAATAGGACTGGCACACATGGTAATGATCAGAGACTGTGATAGCATGCAAAGACCTCCACAGAGAATGAGCAAGGGGCACAAAGTCCTACCCTCAGCTAAGAACCTATTTGCAATTGTTACTTTGGTACCTGCTGGGAAAGAAAAAACATCATCAGTTTTTCCAGTAGAGTACCACTCTAATCACACACCAGGGTGATCCCCATGTCCTGTAGTAGTTGGTCAACACAAAACAGGCCCATTGTTTTGTTGGGTGCTCTTTTTTGGTTGTTTTGCTTTGTTTTTGTCTTATTGGAGTTTTTTGTTGGTTTTGGTTTATCTTCCTTCTTTCTCTCTTTCTCCCTTTCTTTCTTTCTTTCTTTCTCTCTCTCTCTCTCTCTCTCTTTCTTTCTTTCTTTCTTTCTTTCTTTCTTTCTTTCTTTCTTTCTTTCTTTCTTTCTTTCTTTCTTTCTTTCCTGGAGACAGAGAAAGAAATAGAGAATATGAAGATGAGAGGGTAGGGAGAACAGGGAGGATGTAAGGGATAGGAAAGAATATAATCAAAATATGCTGTATGTAATTTTCTCAAATAAAAAGGAGACAGTCTATAAAATGGAATAAATATATTTGTAAACTATGCACATAACACAAGATTACTATCTATAGTCTACAAAAATGTTCAAAATTTAAGGATCTAAAATCCAAATTATTTAATGAAGGGAAATGTAAAGATAATTTTAAAAGCTAGAAACAGGATGGCAAATAAAAAGAACCACACTAAACCATCAGAGAAATGCAATTTACAATGATATCAAGAGTTCTTCTTAGTGGAGGAATGGGGCTAGGTCATTGGAGGATGTTTAGGATTTGTGGTATATATGGTAGTATATATGTGGTATATATGTCTCTGGGGTTGAGGGGAATGAAGATGTGTGTGTGTGTGTGTGTGTGTGTGTGTGTGTGTGTGAGAGAGAGAGAGAGAGAGAGAGAGAGAGAGAGAGAGAGAGAGAGAGAGAGAGAATGGTCAAGATTAACGGAGCTCTGAGTCCATTTTCCCATGGTTCTCCAGGCCCTCAACAATAATATACTTCAGGAATGCACCAGACAGACTTGATTAAGCACTATATCACAGATTTTGATTTGTTGAATACCATTTCTCCCTTGCCCTCTGTCTTCAAGCCTACTGCCTAGAATAAATAGTCCAAGCAGGGAAGACCTATTGGGGAGAACCCCTAACACTTTTCCAGGGTAGAATTCTGGCTAGTCCAAAAAGGGCCCTTCTTTTAATGGTTGTGGGCAACTAGACAATGCAACTTTCTCACAATATTGGCAACATTTATTTGGAGCAAATTCAGCTTCTGGGGCTGGACAGTTGAATGAAGGAGGCATTCCACCAAGTGCTCCAATTTCTTCCATTTTAGCAGCTTGGCCAAATGTTCAGTTATTGGTGGGGTCAATCCAAGGGTTCCATATTGCATCATAGTGGCAGGGTCTGGAGGAGCTGGAGTATCAGGTGTCATAGGATCAGGGGGCATGGCTTCTCTATTGTTTATGCCCATAGCACCTCCCATTGCCACATCCTCCAATGACCTAGACTCCCATTCCTTNATTCATGCCCAGGTGTGAATTCAAACAAATGTTCACAGAGGTTATAGCATACCTACGGTGCTCTTACATTTTGCTGAGAAATGGAGCAGTAATGTAGCATTACCTTATTAAAATACATTTGAAGCCTTTTCAAAATTAAAAAAAAAAGGTTCCTTCTTGATGGTCAGAGCCAAGATCACTTGGGAATACTTGGGAAAAGTGGACCCCCTACTACATACCACTTCTGGGAATATAGACTATGAAGCTACTATAGAAATCTGCAGGGAAGTCTCAAAACTGAAGGTCAGAGTACCACATGACCCACCTATAACACTTATGTGTTTATAATCTGATGCATCTAGGTTGGCTACCACAGAAATGTTCATGTCCATGTTTATTGTTAGATCATTCACAATATAACAAAGATCCAGAGCAAGCCTGGGTTCCCAGCAACACACACATGGATAAAGAGCATGCGGTATGTGTACACTATGAAATCTCATTCTTCGGTGAGGTCATGTGCAGAAAGATGGGCAGAACTGAAGATTTTTACAGTAAAGTGATGTAGTGGAACTGGAGATGGTTACTTAAATGAGATAAGCCAGACTCAGAAAGACAATGGCCATCATGCGTTTTCTCTTACAGGCAGAATCTAGATTTAAAAAGAAAATGTGTATTTAGGATATGGAAGGAGAAGTGGGGGTTATGAAGGAAAAGGAAGGAGCTAAAGGGGGAGGGGAGGGGAGGACAGGAGAAAGTGATATCACTAGGGTTATAATGACCAAAGATTGCATGTTGTCTCATGTGTAGAGTCAAGATGTAACTGCACATTCCCATATACACATGGGATGTGAGAGTAAGGGGCCCATCTGGAAGGAAGAAGAGGCAATCGGTGAGGGAGAGGAATGTGTGGATGGTAGCTGCAAGGAGATTGTGAGTAAAGACTGTGATGTTTACATGTGATCATGTCACAGTGAAGCTTATTATTCTGTACGCTAACTAAAATGGCATAAAAGAGAATCAAATGTATGAGCAACATCTTTACAATGTCAAAAAAATGTACATTGTTTCTGGAAAATTTTTGCCTGAGTACACAGTAATTAATTTTTTTTCCATCTACATGAGAGTGGAATTTGGTGGCTTTCTTATTTTGAGCCTGAAGCCTTTGATATGTCTTTATTTCTGAAAAAAAAGAAAAGTTAACTTTAAACAGCAAGGAAAGGTCATATTGACTATCATGTGACTCTGAAATTCGAGGCTGGAACCCAGAGTTGGCCTTTGTTTCCCACTTCTCCAGGCAGAACTTTCTGGATGATAGCATCTTCCTGTCTTTGTGTTTAGACAAGCAAAGCTGCCTTACTACCCAAGCCTTGTGACTTTGAGTAGATGCCTCGCTGCAATTTCTGATTGCTATAGAAAAATGATCAAAGGAGTCTTACTTTTATCTCTTCTTTTCTTTATAAGCCACAAATACATCAGTTCAAGTAATTAGCAGGAATTTAAAAGCCACACAGGGAGGCTTTGGTAATTTATAAAGTATTTTCATGTACATTGTCATCTTTGGTTTAATATTAGATGTGATGGCAGAAAAATTTATAATTAACTAAATGGCACTTGGCTCAATTTTCCATTGTACTTCCTAGTTTTCTTTGCTTGTTAGTTGTTTATGTGTGACATGGCTATTTTTCCTATCTGAATAACTTCTGGGTTGCATATTTGGATATGGTAATAGTAAGTTTTTGACTTGGCAATTTGAGGAATGATATAAAATGAATAGGATTTTGTCAAGAAGGGGATTAGGATTTTGCCTTGGGAAAATTGGTATTTTCTCAGTCTGTGATCTTGCTGCTGAAGCTCAGAAAGTAATTGTAGTCTCCCAAATATATTTTCAAAGCCACGCAACATTATTTTCACTGTGAAGAATGTGAGGACTTTTTAGATGCAGACAAACTGCTCAGGTGATGTTTTGATAAACCTCTGCTATTCATGACGGTAGAGTGGGGGTGCAAGAGATGCCCTATGGACCTCGAGGTTCGAACCAAGACCACAAGCCAAGGCTACATACATGATGAGGCCAGCTGAGTTGATTGTGTGACATTCAAAGATAATGCTTTTGGTTCTCCTGAGCATTACATTTTTTTCCACTTAAAATTAAGTGCAGGTTGCCGGGCAGTTGTGGTGCACGCCTTTAATCCCAGCGCTTGGGAAGCAGAGGCAGGTAGATTTCTGAGTTTGAGCCCAGCCTGGTCTACAGAGTGAGTTCCAGGACAGCCAGGGCTATACAGAGAAACCCTGTCTCGAAAAACAAACAAACAAACAAACAAACAAACAAACAATCAGTGCATGAATAAATATTTCATGTTTTTTTGGATATTGTGAAGCGAATACAGAAATCATGATATAATATATTAAAATATAAAAATCATGTTAATACGTCCTATGGCAAAGGAGAGCAATGAGGGGAATGAATCTGGACTCCCGCTAGCCCCTGCATTGTGACTTCACTGTGCTAGCTGTTCAGATAGGGCCACTTAATTTCTTATTACACAAAAAAGAGTAGATTTATATAAGTTAATATATAAAATATGACTGTTATCAAACTTCATGTTGAATTCTAGAGAGACGTCAATTTCATTTTACTTCCGAAAACAAGCACAGTCCTGTAGTTGAGAGTTCAGTATAGATCCACAGGGGGGATTTGGCAATTTATAAATTATTTTTATGTACATTGACATCTCTCTTTTAATATTAGATGTGATGCCAGGAAAAGTATATAATTAATTAAATAATATCTGACTTAAGAAAACTAGAAGTAGGGCTGGAGATATGGCTCAGCAGTTAAGAGTACTGGCAGCTCTTCCAGAGGTCCTGAGTTCAATTCCTAGCAACCACATGGTGGCTCATAACTATCTGTAGTGGGATCTTATGCTCTCTTCTGGTGTGTCTGAAGACAGCCATAGTGTACTATCATTTATGTATATATAAAATAAATAAAAAATATTTAAAAAAAGATGTATAAGAAAACTAGAAGTAAAATGGTTGTGTGTGTGTGTGTGTGTGTGTTTCTGTCTGTGTGAAAATCAGATGTTTGTATATGCCTGTCGAGGTCAGAAAAGGTCTCTGCGTACCCCATAGCCAGAGCCACAGGCAGTTGTAATCTCCTTTATTTGGGTGCTAAGAACTGAACTTGAGTCCTCTGGAAGAAAAGGAAGCTCTTTTAACTGCAGAGCTATCTGAACAGCCTCCAATTTATTATTATTTTTAATACATCCAGTTTGTGTCCAATATATATCATCCACTGTCATTCTTAGATAAAGTCTGATTCAATAAAAGTGACACCAAATCTTGATCTGAACTTTGTTTCTCAACCGGAGGCTGTGGGTGACCAAAATAATTATTTATGACCTTTACTTTCTACTACATCTAAATACTGTAGACTTCTTCGGCGTCCTTGTACCGTCTTGGTTCCATCTCTTTCATCGATTCAGCCCGAAATACCAAAGTATACAAAAATAAAAATTAAATATTTTAAAGACCTCATACATAGACAGTCTACACAAAACTGTCCATAACACACCGTTACGGGATTACAAAGAAAGTTTTGACATGCATATGAGATGCAGTCCTAAGTGTCAGTGTGGAGAAAAAGTAAATGAAAATATAGACTTTCTATTTCCCCTGCACAATCAGAAAATGATTTCTTAGGCCTATTTACAGCAGACACGACAGCTGTGTAATACTGTAGAGTTTTAAAATGCTGGATTCCAGCTTAGCTTCATTAAAACAGGCTGACAGATCCACTGGACCTGCAGAGAGACAGTGCATTGGCCGTGGATGCCACGTTTTATATCCCATGAATCCCACACATCTTGTTAGGCTTGTCTATCACTAAACTTACTGAAATATATGTGATGGACATGTAAATTCAATGCCAAAAAGTAATTGTGAGCTTGCTTTAAAGTATGTGGGGGAATTAGGAAACACGAATGGAATATTGACGGGGCAATTCATATCTGGGAATACTATATTATCAGTTGATAGAGGGATTAGGTATGATTGGATTTAAGAATGGTGTAAGAATTAGGGCAACTATTACAGAGGAGGTTATACCTAGCCTGAATTTAAAATTAAATGAAAAATAAAAGAAATAAAGAAAAAAGATATAGGACTTAAGTGTTGAAGACAAATTTGTGGGAGAAATGAAAACTTGTGCAATGACATGCCCTTGCAGGGTTTCCTCTTGTGTCAACTAGATACAAAATTTCAGAGTGTTAGACTTTACATTTTTAGATATTAAACAATATCTTTGACTGAAAAAAAACCCAGATGTGAATGAGCATGGTTCTTCTGTAGCAAAACTACATTTTAAAAGAATGTCTGGAGTTTTTTTGTTTACTTTGTATAAGAGGTATGTAGAAATGTACAAATGTAGGAAGCCATCGAACTTAGCTTATTTATCTTTTTAAATGTGTTTTCTACATTTCATGCATGTACATAAATGCATTATAAACACATATACATACATACATAAACATATATACATAAATACATTCATACATACATGCACACACATACATGTATTCATACATGTATGTATATACATATACATGTGCATAATACATGCACACGTGTATACACATAACTCCATACATACATGCTCACACATACATGTATACATTTATACATAATGCATATATGCAATACATACATTCATACAGACAAACAGACATTCTGCTTGATTTCCTCCCTTTACCTTCTCTTTCCTCTCCTATTCCTTTGAGTATAAACATAGCTGCTTAGAGGGCAATTTGATGCTATGTCAACTCATTAAACAACAATAAGAAGTTACCCTTAGGGCCTAATGTCTCCCCAGTCATAGATGTTTGGAGATGAGCTTACAGCACTAGGCATAGATTAGTGGAGCAGGCCTCCAGTCTAGACAAGGAGTCGCCCTGTAATAGTCCTCTCACAATTGCTATTTGTGCACACTGGTGGTGTGTCTGAACATCACATGCTTATGCTAAAACTCTCAAGGAAGGCACACACGCCATGTATCATGTCACAAATTATTCTCAGGGTGATAAAAAGGCCTCTAGACATGCTATTAAAGTTCAATTTCATTTAATGTCTAAAATTAAGGACCCAAGAGGTTTAGTAACGCACCAGCTGGTGACCACTGCATCTGCAGTTGTTGTGTATCAAGCCCAGGATAATTAGATCCCTGGCGAAAGAAAAACAAGCGACAAGTGCAGCACATCCCTTTTCTTCCAGGACTGCATTTCAAAATGTCCCGCAATGCTTGAAACTGTACAAAACTGAATCAAAATACACTTTCCTCTCTTCCCTCTGTGTACATATGATTATGAGTAATTTTATTTTATAAACTAGGCATGGTAAGTTACAATAAGAATAAGGTAGAACAATTGTAACGATGTAACGGAAGTCATTTAAGACATTGAGTTTATTTATTTATTTTTTAATTTCTGGAAGTTTCTACTTAATATGTTTAGATCAAAGGTAGCCGAAGCTGTGGGGACGAGGTACTATTATAAGTGAGCTGCTGTCTTGATTTGATTGAAGTCCTTGGGGTGGGGGTGGGGGGGCTGACTGTATCTCTTACTCTCTGACTGATAAAAGTGTTGAAAGAAGGAATTTCTAGATGAAGGAATCACCAACAGTATATAATTTGTTATTTGACTACTTTTTATGGAAGGGAGAACTAAAGATGATTTGAATTTTGAATCCTACTCATAGTGAAATCATGCAGAAAAAGGGTTAAAGAAAATCTGAGGAAACAACTGTCCAGCCATGATGATCGTGGACCAGCTTAGACTCAGGTCTTTAGCACTGCCCTCTTCCAAGTGTGTCCTGAAGCAGCACAGGTGATCAGGGACAGCCAGTGCTCAGAAATCTTTAGAGCAGCAGCATGAAGTCACTTTATGTCTTTTGAATCTAGTAATGAAAAAAAAAATGGGACTTGCATTTTGTGTCTCTACTCTTAATTGGTTTTCTTCAGTAATTAATTTTATTGAAATTTATAATTTACAATCAACCTACAATGGGAAAACAACAAAATTGCTCCTGCCTCTCTCATCATTGGAGAGGCATTCTTTAGATAATTTTTACTCTGAAAAATAACAGGCAATTCCCCAAACTGCTAACAATCAAGAATTAAAAGCTCATAAATTTAAAATGCATTTTTGGGAAACAACACAAAAATCCTTCCTAGGTGTTTTTGCTCACTTTCCATCTTTCTGGATTCAAGGATGCACTCCATTTACCTCCTAGCTAATCCAGCTCTAGGTGAGAGTTCCCAGGAGACAGGATAAGAGAGGGAAGCTGCATGCTTCCTTGTGACTGGTTGTGGTGTCTGGGTGTATCTCCATTGGCACAGCGCAGGAGTCTCTCACCTGCATTCTTGTCTTTCTCTGTGGGATTCTGAAGTGCTTTCTTCTTTGTGGGGGCCTATATATTGGGGCACATCAGGGTTATTTCTTGGTAATGCATTCCTATTACCAACATGGTCAAAAACACAGTGACTCCTATGTAGAAGGGAAAAGACAAGTGTAGAAAAATATAATTTAGCATGCAGCTGTGGGCTTTTTGTAATTTTCAGCTCAGAGCTGAGTAGTCTGGACTGGAGAGATTCTTTGGATTGCTCTGTCAGATAGGATAAATCTTTCTGCTTGCAAAATGAACAGTGAACTTAAATGAACATCAGCAGTTTCAGCGCTGGTACACCCAATTCCACACTTCTGACTCTGTTAGCGCTCTCATTGATTTTAATGATGATGTTCAAAGATTCAGTCTGTCACACCTAGATGAGAACTGCCCTCATAAAATGTGCCTGAAGCTGGTAGATTTTTATCAGTGGGTATGGTAACCATCAGTACCATACCAACTTGGCAGAAAAAAAAAATACTTGTAATTGACCTAACTCTTGCTGTTCATGATTTCATCATCTCTTCTGGAAGAGGCTGGCCCAGTGTTGTCTGCCTGAGTATGCCTGTTCTCACTTGGACACTAGCTGGTTGCATAGCAAAAGTTAAAGTTCGGTGTCTTATTCTTGCATTTTTTCTTCTTTCCTTTAAAATTAGCAAACCATTTAATTGTGCATAGTCAAGGGTGGTCTAAACTATGCAGCATTATGAACCAGTGAGCAGCCTGCACACGCTACTCCTGAAGCTGTTTGTATTGTGAATGCTAAATATGCCCCCCAAAACACGAGGGTCTGCACATAGCCTCTGGGAACCTGCTCCCAGTTGATTCTGGTTTTTAAATAAAGATGGCAACAGCCAATAGCTGGGGAGTACAGACAGAGGTAGGAGTTTAGGATTCCAGGGCTTGGGATCTGGAAGAGAAGAAGGCAGATCTGCCATGCTTGGCTGAGACTGTGGACAGAGAAGAGACACAGAGGCCAAGATAGGGTAGAAAAGCAAGGAGAGTGCCCAGGCTAAGAAAGTACAGCTCGGAGGGCAACACAAGTGTGTTTGAAGCAGCCAAAATGGAACATAGAATTAGTCATAATGAGGTTAGGCAGTGGTCCAGCTATTCTGCTGTTTAAGGCATATTAAAATATAAAGGCTGTGTTTGTGTGTCTTTCATTTGGGAACATAAACCATTGGGGCTGGTAGCAAACCCACTGCTGGAATTTATTTATTTTTAATTATTTCTACATACTCCTACAGCTTGGTTCGGGAGCATTTATCTTGCTTCTTTCCTTGTGCTTGTGGGTCAGTTCTGTTCTCACCCTTTCTAATTCACTGTCCACACTCACAGAATAAACTATTTGAATGGCAACACCAGCAGGGTCTCTTTTAAGCTTATGAAATTCACGTTTAGGTGAGTGAGTGAATCCCTATTAAAAAACAAGCAATATACTAACTATATGACTTCGCGAAAGGGGAAGAAAACGTCTTGACCTGTTTGTTCTTCTACACTCAGAGCTACATTTTCCCACAAGGCCCTCATGCAGTATTTCATCCTTTTATTTTCTAGTGAAGTCACAGGTTCTCTTCAGACCCTCTCTCTTTGGGTATGCCTAGAGTTTGAAATGATATTAGGAATATGTTGGTAGAGAGTAACAATAGTAGTAGTTGGCAAAACCTTTCTAGAGAACTTATGAACAGTTCAACTTATTCAAAAGCCACATCAAAAGACATTGCAACATTATCACTAGCAAAAGCAACCAGATGTTCTCTGTTCTCTACAATTTGATCAGCTAAAGAGGGTTACATTGTAATGAGTCGCAGCACAGCAGTGATTTTATTTGTCTGCTAGTCTCTTCTGGGCAACTCTTCTTCAAACTGCGACTTCATCACCACGTAGAAATATCCATCATCTGATAGACACTATCAGGCAGTGGAAGGAGTGAGCAGTCATGTGACAGCCCTCCAAGGCTCTGGTTGGAGCAAGAGAGGCCATTTCTATTCACATTTGTTGGCCAAAGCAAGTCACCTGCATATTCAACTGTGAGAGGGTAAAGAAGAACAGTCTTCCATAGAATGTGAAAGGCAAGGATGATAGCGGAATTCTGAGCAATAGTAACACTTAGGATAATTGTCAGGTGTAAAACCGAGTGAAATCATAAGGACGTAGTCTTTATTCACTGCTAAATTTGGATGGTCTTTATTAGAGAGGCTGCTAAACGAGTTGGTGAAATATACAATTTCTTGAGCCAACAGCTGGGTAATACCAATTAATATTACACTAACTCCTGCTGTGTATGATGTTTTCCTTAAACTCTGACACACCTCATAACATATCTATCCATCATCTATTATCTATCTATCTATCTATCTATCTATCTATCTATCTATCTATCTATCTATCTATCTATCATTATTTATTCTTATCTCATATATTGCACCTTGAACACAGTTACCACCCCCCCCCCCCAGTCCTCCCCTCTGAACTCCTTCCCTTCCTCCTCCAATGCATTCTGCAGTTTCTGTTCAGAAAAGGGCAGGGATCCCATGTAGGAAGCTAATTTCTAATTGGCGATTCTGTCGCAAAGCTGACTTGAACCAAAGCATGAACAGTGTCCAGTTAAGGTAGTGATTGCTGTGATGTGTCCATAGAAATAGGGGCATGAGCCTGTCAAAAATAGACACATTTGCAACTAGTGTCTGCTAGTTTCAGAAGGTGTCAGAGGGAGTGGAGGGGGGGAGAAGTGTTCTCTGACATATACATTAAAACATTTCCATGGAACAGAGAAATTTGAGGTTAACTTTGGCTGGCTAAGAAAGTTAGTGCCTGGAAAATATTTTTGGTGACTGTATCCAGTTTAAGCATTTGTCTACAGTTCTCTTTATTTTTAGTTGACTGTAATGCAAAACTTTTCTATGCGAAAGAAAACACTCGCTGGCCCATTCATTTAACCATTTATTTAAACTAGATCTGTATTCTCTCTTCCTCCAACACAAGTATCAAATAGTCAAATTTACAATTCTTTTATATTTTACTTATCTAGTTATATTAGTTTTTAGAGAATTCAGGTGAAACAATGATAACGATAAGAGCTGTTGTCAGTTCCGAAATGTAGGCTAACTTCTGGCATTCAGGTGGAAAGGATTTATGCTTGCCATTGACCAGCCAGAGAAACCACTATGTCAAGGGTGCTGGACTATGTCAAGGGTACTGGACTATGTCAAGGGTACTGGACTATGTCAAGGGTGCTGGACTATGTCAAGGGTGCTGGACTATGTCAAGGGTACTGGACTATGTCAAGGGTACTGGACTATGTCAAGGGTACTGGACTATGTCAAGGGTACTGGACTATGTCAAGGGTGCTGGACTATGTCAAGGGTGCTGGACTATGTCAAGGGTGCTGGAATCAGCAACAGATTTGCTTATGTATTTAGTTACAGGCCTTTATATTGTGAGTTGAAATCTTGTGCATGTCCACAAGATACAATTTTCTTGTATTTTTAAACATAAACTTGAAGAACTTGGGTTATTTTTCACCATGGAATTGAATTTTTCTTTCTTTTCTTTTACTAGATATTTTCTTTATTTACATTTCAAATTTTATCCTTTTTTCTCACTTCTCCTTCAAAACCCTACCTATCCTCCCTACCTCCCCACTAACCCTCCCACTCCCGGTTTCCTGTTCTGGCATTCACCTACACTGGGGCATCAAGCCTTCATAAGGCCAAAGGCCTCTCCTTTCATTGATATCCCACGAGGCCACCTTCTGCTACATATGCAGCTAAAGCCTTGGGTTCCTCCTCATGTACTCTTTGGTTGGTGGTTTAGTCCTTGGGAGCTCTGGAGGGTAGTGGTTGGTTTATATTGTTGTTCCTCCTATGGGGCTGCAAACCCTTTAAACACCTTGGTTCCTTTCTCTAGATCCTTCATTGGGGACCCTGTGCTCAGTCCAATGGATGTCTGTGAGCACCTACTTCTGTATTTGTCAGGCACTGTCAGAGCCTCTCAGGAGACACCCATATCAAGCTCCTGTCAGCAAGCCCTTGTTGACATCCACAACAGTGTCTGGGTTTGGTGGTTGATTATGGGATGGATCCCCAGGTGGGGCAGTCTCTGGATGGTCATTTCTTCAGTCTCTGCTCCAAACTTTGTCTCTGTATCTCCTCCCATGGGTATTTTGACCCCCCTTCTAAAAAGGATCCAAGTATCCACACTTTCTTCTTGAGCTTCATGTGGTCTGTGAATTGTATTTTGGGTATTCAAACTTCTGGGCTAATATCCACTTATCAGTGAATGCACATCATGTGTGTTCTTTTGTGACTGGGTTACCTCACTCAGGATGATATCATCCAGATCCATCCATTTGTCTAAGAACTTCATGAATTCATCATTTTTAATAGCTGAGTAGTACTCCATTGTGCAAATGTACCACATTTTCTGTATCCATTCCTCTATTGAAGGACATCTGGGTTCTTTCCAGCTTCTGGCTATTATAAATATGGCTACTATGAACATAGTGGAGCATGTGTTCTTATTACATGTTGGAGCATCTTCTGGGTATATGCTGAGGAGTGGTATTGCTGGGTCCTCTGGTAGTACTATGTCCAACTTTCTGAGGAACTGAAAAATTGATTTCCAGAGTGGTTGTGACAGCTTGCAATCCCACCAGCAATGGAGGAATGTTCCTCTTTCTCCACATCCTCGCCAGCATCTGCTGTCACCTGAGTTTTTCATCTTAGCCATTCTGACTGGTGTGAGGTGGAATCTCAGTGTTGTTTTGATTTGCATTTCCCTGATGACTAAGGATGTTGGACAGCTTTTTAGGTGCTTCTCAGCCATTTGAAATTCCTCTGTTGAGATTTTTTTTTTAAGCTTGGTATCCCATTTTTTAATAGTGTTATTTGGTTCTCTGGAGTGTAACTTCTTGAGTTCTTTGTATGTATTAGATATTTGCCCTCGGAATTGAAGTTTTTAATAAGCTTGTGCTGTCACATAGATTACAATGCTGTGGCTCATTTTGGGGACAGTTTTTGAAAAAGTAAATTTAGAGAGTGTTCTGCCTTTAAACAGATATTCTCTAGGCTATTTTAATTCAGTTACATCTTTTTATTTTTTTCTTTTTAAAATTTATTTCTAATATATTCTAATTGAAATATAATTACATTGCTTCTCCCTTCCCACTTCTCTCTCTGTTTCCCAAGTCCTCCATCCCTCCTCAACTTCAAATTGGTACTCCCTTCTCCCTGATTATTATTGTTACATATAAATATATGTATGCACGAATATAAAACAAACCAACTGACTCCATTTTGATTGTGTGTATATGATTCACTTTATACTTTACATCCCCAAGTGTGGTTAACTCCTTACCTCCTAGCCGTCATCTTTGCCCGTAGTTTCTCATCCTGGGATAGATTCTCTGAGATTTCCCCCTTTCTGCATTAGTGCCTTTATTGATGTGTCCATTGCTCAGATCTAGTCTTTGCACCCATTTCTAGGAGAGACTGTTTCTGATCATGCTTCCTGCTATGCTGGCTCTTACAATCTTTCTGCCTCATCTTCTGCATTGTTCCTTGAGCCATAGATGCAGGAGCTGTGGTGTTGCTGTCTCCATTGGGCTGGGTGTATAAGGATAAGATTTAGAATGTAGTTTGGAATTATGCTGGTCTGGCAAGTGGTATTAGTAGATTCTCTTCTAAGATCCATGACTTCACTAGCCTGGGAAAGGTTTTTAGTATCAGGCAGATTTTCTTCTTGTTAAGGATATCTTAAGTTAAAATTAGACAGCAGTTGGGTACTACCAACATGTGAGTACCATTTACTGTAACTTTATGGATACCTTGCTATGTTGGTCATTGTGGTTTTAGGTGTCACAGCTCAGTGAGACTTTTAATTGCTTCCTTCCACAGTATTTTTCAGAGACCATGGAAACTAAGAGATCAGGAAGGAGCTTTTGGGTTAGATTCAACTCTAATAATCTGAGTCCTGTGTCATAAGTGTGTGGTGTCTTCAGCAAAAGTTGCATTCCTTCAACCTCTGAGAGGAAATCAAAAGCAACAGTCAGTCTATTCTGTCAGGAGTACTTGGACCACCTGACCCGCTATTCTAAATTGTTTCTTATGCCTGGTAATGGGGTGTTTTGTTAGTCTATAGTTCTTGTGGGGAGTATTATCAGGCCCAGGGGCATAATAAAAAGAGAAGTACAATTAACTCCAGAGTTGTTTGATAAAGCCCCAAGGAATCTCATTAATTTATATTCGCCTAAAATCATATACAGTATACATTTGTGTATGCATATACATATATTTAGCTTTCATTGGTTATATTTTATATAATCTGGTTCTATATCAGCTGTTCTCCATCTGTAGTAGTCATTCAAAGGGCATATGTATATTTCTTCAGTAATTTTTTTTTAATCTGAGACAAGCTACATGGCAAGATTGACTCAAATGTTCAAAGCTAGAACTTGGTTAAAACAAATAAAACAAACAGGCATGGTTTTTTATGTCGAGAATGCTGTATAGACTCACAGCACAGAACTGGTCAACAAATGGCTTTGTTTCAGGGAGTTCCCTGCTAAAGATTCAGTTGCAATCATTTGAATGTATCCCTTTTCCGTCTCTCCTCCCAAAGGAAAAATGAAAATGGTCCAAGGAAATAGGTGAAATATTAAATTGAATGTGATTTTTTTTCTATTCCAATTTTAAATGTGCTCAAGGAAAATTAAACGTTGCTGCTTGCAGTTCCGAGCTTCCATTGTGCTGCAGTTCTAAATAATAAAAATGAAATATATTTTCATAAGCCGGTAGTGCATCGGAGCGGCGGTTAGCTAGACCACATAGAACGGTGCCCTGCCTGGGTTGCGCTTTGCTGTGTATGCATTCTTTATTTATAGGTCTGACTGGGAAGCCTTCTGGGGAATTGTTATGTGGTGTGGTCATGTTCCTGTCAAAGGATTTGTAGAAAACAACAAAAAGAACTTCTAGTATCAAGCATGGTGATCAATATGTAATGATAGGACTGGATCAATGAGTTCTAATTTTCTTGGTTTGTAAAATGTCAACTTACGAATGTATTGGCAGATTTCAGAAAGTTTCTAAGTAGAATAAATACTAAATTCTAGATAGATTTATTGCTTATTTTTATTCACAAGTGTCACATTCTATGTCAGATAAAGTTCATAGTCGGTAGCACTTCATTCTGCAAGAGTCCAGCATGGTCCAGATGTTCTGTTCCAAGAATAGAAGCTCCAATTATTCTTCCCAAGGTAGGGGTACTCATCCATTTCTGGAGTCAAAGGTAAAAATTCTGACACAGTGACTGTCAGAACTCTCAGCTATGGAACAGGCTGCCCTTAGATGTAAAGAGAGCCAAGCTGTTAATAATTCTAGAGTTCAAAGGTAAAAATTTCATGTAAAAACACTGGCAAGCAGATTAGGTCCAAAATGCAAAAATTGTATTCTTGGTCCTGTGTCTGCCACCTCGCACAGTTTGATTTTGGAAACCTGTCTGGAGCAAGAAGAGGATGAAGAAATGTTCCACCCACATACAGAAAATTTAGGATTGGGTGGGGTCATGCTTCCTCCCGTTGATGGAATGATACCAACTATGCAACCATCAAGAACCTTATTGGTTATTATTCACAGTGTACAAAGTGACTTGCTAGTTTTTGTAGGAGTTCTATGTGGTGAGCAATTTCAGGTTGCAGTCCTCTCATCTAAGAGGAGGAAGCTAGCATCTGCACACACTGCTAGCTAACATCTGCACACACTGCTAGCTAACATCTGCACACTGCTAACATCTGCACACACTGCTAGCTAGCATCTGTACACACTGCTGACATCTGCACTGGGACCAGAGGAATCATCTGTCTCCTGAGCCTGTCCAACAGAGGGCTTTGCCTGGTTCTGTGTCTCTGAAGATTTAGTCCTTTTCTGTTTTTCTTTTCTTTTTTCAATTTTTATTAGATATTTTCTTCATTTATATTTCAAATGTTATCCCGAAAGTCCCCTAAACCCTCCTCCATCCCCCGCCTTGCTCCCCTACCCACCCACTCCCACATCTTGGCCCTGGCATTCCCCTGTACTGGGGCATATAAAGTTTGCATGACCAAGGGGCCTCTCTTCCCAATGATGGCCAACTAGGCCATCTTCTGCTATATATATGCAGCTAGAGACACGAGCTCTGGGGGTACAAGTTAGTTCATATTGTTAATACACATTCAGTAGGGCTTTCTCTGCTCCCCACATGTGTGCATCTCTGCATGTGGTGATGGTTTGATCTGAGACTCCATGCTTCTGTGAAGGTTGGTGCATCTTGCTTCATTCTGTCTTTCTTTTACTTTTCTTGTTTCATNTATATATATGCAGCTAGAGACACGAGCTCTGGGGGTACAAGTTAGTTCATATTGTTAATACACATTCAGTAGGGCTTTCTCTGCTCCCCACATGTGTGCATCTCTGCATGTGGTGATGGTTTGATCTGAGACTCCATGCTTCTGTGAAGGTTGGTGCATCTTGCTTCATTCTGTCTTTCTTTTACTTTTCTTGTTTCATGTTTTTCTTTCTCCTTCTCAACTTCTTTCTTTTTTGAGAACTTAGATGTGAACATAAAATTAAAATTTACATATTCTGGGAAATTTAATCAAAATTTGAAAGTGTTTCTCGGGGGGAGGGGGTTGAAACTGGCTTCTTCAAGCTCACTCGTCATGAACCTTTTTATATACTTTTCTCCAATCTTACCCTCAGCAAACATATTTTTAAACAAAGTTGGCAGAATATTCTACACTCAATACTTCTTTTAATTTTTACTTAGTTGATGCAAAATATTTTGTAGTTTCATTAAAGACTTTCAAACTATCTCTTAAGTTATTCATCTCCATAAAATTATGCCATTTATTGGAAGACTGGAAAGGCTACATTGGTTATGCATGCAGTCTCTTTTATTTTTATATTTTTCCTCTTCTCTTCACAGTCAGCAGCTCACACCCCCGATAATGCATTTGGATCTCTGGGGATCCTAAGCATAATTTCTAATCCTATGCTCACTGTAATCACTACCCTGTCTCCTTATTCTGAACATGAATGTCTCATTCATGTTTTAAGTCATTCCATTCAGACACTGTCTACAACTTAAACTGGAAAATGTAGGTGCTGCTTGCTTGGTGGTCACTGGTTTCTTGGGACTTCTTGGTGTGACGTGTTTCTTGTTGTAGATTGAGTATGCTTGGCTCAGGGAATAGCACTAGAGGGGTGACCTTGTTGGAGGAAGTGTGTCACTGTGGGCATAGGCTTTAACGTTCTCCTCCTAACCATGTGGGAGACAGTCTTCTCCTGTCTGCCTTTGGATGAAGAGGTAGAATTCTCAGTTCCTCCAGCCCCATGCTTGCCTCGATGCTGCCATGCTCCTGCCTTGATGATAATGGACTGAACCTCTGAACCTGTAAGTCAGCCCCAATCACATGTTGTCCTTGTAAGAGTTTCCTTGGTCCTGCTTTCTGTTCACATCAGTAAAGACCTGAGATATTTCTGAAGATTACTTTTCCCCGATACCTGTTTGCTGACATGGCAGCAAGGAGATAGCAGCCATGGCCTAACAAGGATGGAATGCTGGATGAGGGTTACTCCAATAAACAGCACCAAAAAGGAGAAATGGCCTAACGCTGAGTGCCTAGTGTAAATGGTGAAGCAGTGTGACCATTCTCTGTACCACATGTGCGTCTGATAACACTCAGCTGGCAAAGGTCAGTGGTCTTGGGGAGCTTCTTCCTCTTTGCTCCCCATAAGAAATTCCATCCTCTTTCCCCCTCCAGTGATGGTTTCCAGGTGACTCTTCTTTTGACATGTGTTCCAGGTGACTCTTCTTTTGACAGGAGACTCAAGTTTCCATAGGCTACCAACACTTAGATGCCCCTCACACAAGCTCAAAACTTTATGTCTAAATGTGATTCCTCCAACTCTCTGCCTGACTTTTGGATTCTTACTACCCCGTTCTTTCTTCTCACAAGGGTCTAATGATAGCCATTTCCCAGATATTACACAATCTCAAGACTTCAGGAGACTCTCAACCTATGCCAGCTTCCCTGACATTCTGTGCACACAGCCTTACGGCATGCATTCTCTCTCAGGCTCTCTCAGGACTCTTCCGGTCATGTGTACTCACACATCACCATGCACCTTTCTTTCATGATGCACCTATCTCTCAGCAGTTGACCATAGCACTACACAAGGTAGAAACGTCATTGACAAGAGTATGCTTTATTGTTCTGTACACATCTTGTGCCTGCGGCATGGGTGACACATGTTGATGGTAAATGTAGTGGTCTCTGGTTTTATAACATGTATTTTTTGTTGTTGTTCAGTTAATTTAAGAATATTTCTTTTTTTTCTTTTCTTTTTTCTTTCTTTCTTTTTTTTTTTTTCTGAGACAGGGTTTTTAGCCCTAATTCGCTTATTATTTGTAGTGCTAGAAGATATATCCTCAATCTTCACTTGAATTTTGCACTCATTTCTAAGGGTGGAAAGAATCCTCAGAAGCACAATTAATGGAACAAAGAAATGCTCATTTTAATGATTCCCAATATACATTGCTGAAATGTGTATCAAAATGCTTGATATTTTTAATATTCCACTCAAAATTTAATAAAACTTTGTTTTAAAAACAATATCACAGTAAAGTTGTAGTTTTTATTTTCTAATTTTACAGCAGGAGAATCATTTCTGCTTTGGAGGCTGTTTAGCTTCTATTTGCGAATTGACATAGCAACATGCCCAAGTTGGTAATATTAAATTACTCTCAATCTCCTGCTGTTATTGAAGATATGGAAGGCAACATTCAATATAAGCCACATAAGCAATATATAAAGGATCACTTTTTTCTCTCTATTCTTTTTGTCACAGCCTAACAAATTCCTAGTGGACTTTGATTATTAAGACACAGTGCAAGGCCTACCTTTTTAACCTTCCTTTCTGAATAGACTATTGATTCAACTTAAACTGCTTTTTAAAAATTCAATATGCACATCTGGGGAGTTTGCTACCCTGGTGCTTTACAGCAAGGTTGTGAAGATTAATACATTTATAGAGCATATGTGCTTCTTGGATGAAAGGCCTGGTATAAAATACAAGTCTAGTATTGTTATTTAAAAGCAAACTTTCTTTTGGGGGAGAAATAAGACCTCCACGGTAACTTTTGATTAAAAGTTATATACGCTGGTACTTTTCTTTCCCCCAAAGGCTATCACCAAGGAAGTCTTGAAAATTGTATGCCTTGCTATCTGCTAACATGATGCAGTCACTTCTAAGGATAGAAATAATCCTCAGAAGTAGAAGTACTGGAACAAAGAAATGATACAGAGTCATTTCTGTCCATCTATTTCAAGTCAATGCGGTCCAGATTTGGCTCCTGCCTATCTTAGTGACTCTGAATTTATTGTTATGCTGTATTTACATTTAGAACCACTATCTACTTTAATTGTGCAGTTGGATTTGAATAATTTTTGGCAGATCTCATATTTATATATATGTTCTCTCTCTCTCCCTCCCTCTCTCCTCTTCCCCTCTGCTCACTGTCCCTGTCCTCTACCCCTCAATATCACGGAGGAGATCCCATATGAACAGGAATACATGGGGTTTTGGTAGCTATGGTAACTGCATCATAAACCGTGATAGATGGCAGGTGGTTTAAGCACTTCAACTATTAGAACCTTATGGGCACTTGATGTGTTCAGCCAAGAATGACATTTGCCCACAGGGATCATAAAACAAAAAGAACCTTTACTCTTGACTTGGCAGCAAGGAGATAGCAGCCATTGCCTAACGAGGATGTAATGAAACTGGATGAGGATTACTCCAATAAACAGTGCTAAAGGCAGGGAAATGGTGGGCTAAAGGGGAGTGCCTAGTTTAAATGGCGAAGCAGTGTGATCATGCTCTGTACCATAAACACATCTGATAACACTCAGTTTTCAAGCATTGTCTTTATGTCTGGATATCCTGAGTTTCCTAAGGAAACTTTAGGAAGCAATTCTAAGTCTAGAACTTCTGAAAATTATGTTCATTTGAAAGGTGAGAGGAGGACACACATGTTCTATTTTTAGATGACTTGGGAGTCTAACAGGAAGTCTGCCAGATAATAGAACAAAGGTTCAAAATCTCTCAGTAAACTAAAGTGGGTGTAAACCATGGAGTTACAATTGGCAGGATGTTTTAAGAGATGAGTTGATAGTCACATGGGAACAAAAGCATATTAGAAAGATATTGAATGTCTAATGGAAACTGAACTAGGGATTGTATAGAATATGTTTCAAAGATTAAATTCTGAGTACTATTTAATAAATCTTAAAACTCAGGAACAGGCAGGCTTGGATAGAATAGCAAACACAATTCATAAGTAGTTCTGAAGTATTGCAAGAGCACAGGATCAAAGGGAATGCAGACAAAAAGAAAAATTAAATATGGGCTTTTCTAGTCATGTTTTTGTTACTCAGAACTCCTGGTCAGTTGTTCCGGGGTTGAAAGAAATAAACCAAAACCAAGTATAGAGGTCTTAGAAGTGATGAAGACATCTCTGGGAAGAACTACAAGTTAGACTTATTGGGGGGAGAGTCTGAAAGACTTCCTTAACAGTTTTAAAAAAAATAAATAGTAATTGTGTTTTCATTAGAGGGAGGTAATGGCCTCAGCCACAGTGGGCTTTGCACTCCCACTGTTAACTTCAATTGGCTTTAAAATACATTCCCATTTCTAATTGATAAAACATAACATTCAGATATGTGATTACACAGTAGGGTGGCTATAGATGAAAGTCAGGTACTGTACATCCAAAACAGCTATAAAAAAGACTTTTGAATGTTTTCACCATAAAGAAATGGTAAATACCCCTGATGAGTATTTTTTTGGCCTGATTTTAGCATTGTATTATGTACAAATTCATTAACACAGCACACGACTTTTCATAAATATTGCATATTTATATTTCCACGGATCAGTTAAAAATAAATTTAGTTTTAAAAATCTCCAAGCATCTGACAATATTGCCACTTCTGTCTGTGGAACCTTTCTGTTAAAAATTCCAGGGCAAGCAAATCCGTTTAGTGTGATCTCTCATTTATTGAAATGTAAGTGTTCTGTGCTTTCGGTGGCCCTGCCATTGAAGTAGAATTCTAGAGCTCTTTAGATATCTTTATTCTGCTTCAGGAAAAGACCTTTCCTGTTTGTTCTCTTCCTGTCCCTCACAGTTTTTCTTTTGCAGACGAGGTGCTCATGTAAAATATACATCAAACTTTAAGGCTCTGCCATAATTTAATTAATTAAAATAGCTTCACCAACAATTGAAAGGATTGTAGAAGAAATGAATGATTTTCAGAGCCAAGAGAGCACTTTTATTGAACACATTTTTTCCCTTTCATTGCATGTCCATATTTAGAGCATTTTGATCTTCACCAGGACTATGTTGATTTATGTAGTATAAGCCATTCAAAGAAGCTGAAGTAGAAAATGGGGCGTTATTTCTAGAAACTGAGAGAGAAGTATGGAATTAGAGGAGTACATATGCAAACAACCAAACCTCATTGAAGGACTCCAGTTAGGAACAACTGGAACCAGTCAGGCAGCACATGGGTCCTACCAACACCTAAGGGTTCCCATATGTGGCCAAGGATAGAGTGTCCTGAGCCACAGTGTAGATTTATCTTGAGAGACATTCTAGTGAGTCCAGTGTGGACAAACTGTGCTGAGCTGGTCAATGTGGGGCAGGAGTATGCTGGCAATTACCAGGATTTATCAGATCGTGGCTTATGGATAAGCATGTGTGCCTCACCAGGGCAGTTATTTAATATGCAGATTCTTGAGTCAACTGAAATCTGATTAAATAACTCAGATGCCTGAACTATCATGATCTCTATGTTTGGATCTGGGGAATGCTGCCTGTGGAGGCTGCATGCCTTTGAAGGATGGCTACAGACCTCTTTGTTGCCATTTGTAACTCTGAAAACTGGGCACCTTTTATGAAGGATGCTATCTCGGTTTATTTCCTGTTCAGTAGGGATTTCCAATGCTGAATCTCAGGCAAGGGGGCCAGGACATTTCTCTTAGAAGAGGATATTAGGGTGTCAAAAATAATTATAAATTGGTATTTATAAAGGAAACTTCTAACTCTAATTATGTTTGTCTTTTCCCAATTTGCCCCTATAAGTCATTTACTTATAAGAATGCTCTAAGATAGCCCAACACTCTTGGTATACATCTTTTACTTTCCATTTTTATGTGCTTAAAGCATGCATAACACTCCAAAGATTAGTGTATAAAAAGTATTTACACAGCATTAAGCTTTTATTTGCTTATATTTGCTCACTCCAAGAATTAAATAAAAAATTACCCAAATTAACTCCACCGGAAGAGCAACAAATACAGAGAGTTACAGCATTTCCTGTTTAGAAAATAGAAGGTCAAAGTAATGTATTTATAAATACATTTTAACTTATGAGAGTCAGAATTTCACATCACAGTGCTCAAACAAACTGGGGAAGCATTTTGTTGCCATGGATAGTCAAGTATATTCCATTATTGAACTTGCTCCGGGGACAGGTAACGCTTCATTGTTTGTTATTTTCAGAAGTCAGAGACTCAAGGGAGTTATCATTCTACATTAAATCAAAAACCTCTAAACACCTTCATCGTAATGAAAAAATCTTTCACAATGGACAGTTTGAAAGATGTAAAAGTTATTCTCTGTCACTGACTGAGATTTTATGGGGAAAGCTGGCTCTAAGTACTACCTTTCTAAGCTTTCCAATAAATCAACACTATTGAAAACATTTAAATGTGTCAGTGTGGCATGGAAATTATTGCCATAGAATTATGACTTTTCCCCTTTCTATTGCTTCAAGAACAGTACAATATTGCCAACACCTGCCACTCCTATGAACCCTATAGTAGATGTGAATAGCATCACATATTGGAAAACATGATAGCTGTGCATTCTTAAGATATTCGTATTGAACGAAACGCATTAGCACTTCCTAGCTGCACTGGGGTTTAGAGTAAATCACCAAGAATCACATTCTGTGAGATTTAAGAGACTTAGACTATTAAGACTTAAAGGGGAACTGCTCTGGGCCTTTTACAGCTTTCAAGTTTGCTAATACTGGAAATGTGATTCTAGGAAGTCTTTATTAAGCAAAATAAATAACAGCAGTTATCTTTCCAGAGGGGAACTTAACTTACAGAAAGATGGTGTTATGTAAAGAATTAAAGCTGCTTGAACATTCCATTCCAACAAATAAGCTGGCTAATTACACACACACACACACACACACACACACACACACACACACACACACAGAGAGAGAGAGAGAGAGAGAGAGAGAGAGAGAGAGAGAATTTAAAAGGCATATTGTTGCAGGATTGTTTATTTCATTTGATTCCTGAATTAATTCTGGAGCAAACAAGGTCTGGTAGGAAATACAGATCCACTCATAGGAGAGGTATTGCACCAATGTGTTGAAGTGAAACATTGTTTGGGAATGTCTTAATCTCAGGTCGCTACATTCCCTCCAAGAAAGCTGCTTACATAGTCTGAAGTACTTTAATTGTTAACTTGATTCAATGCAGAGAGCCATTTCTCTCTAGTCATTTACATCCTACCTAGTCATTTACTTATGGAGTTGGCAGAAATTTCAGATGGTGAGGTCCAAATTCTTAATTTTACACATGAGGAAACTTGAGCCATGTCTTGATGAAGGTTTAGCGTGGAAAGGGCCTATTTCATGGAGAAAATGCCTGTGATTCTATTTGACCTCATGAAAATGACTAACATGATTTCCTCCACATTTTTTTTTTTTGTCCATTGTTGGGGGAATGAAGTTTAGTTGGGAAAAGCAAACGTTAGAATTTAATAGTGATATATACACAGATTTGATAGGTCCATTTCAGATGTATGCAAAAGAGAACCACTTTTTATAATAACCCATTTCCTCCCAGCCTTCGTTAAACTTTAAAACCTCGCTGTTCTGAAGTCCTTCAGATTCAAGTATGGTGCCTCTCTTGTCTTTTGTCTTGTTTTGTTTTGTTTTCTTTTCTTTTTTTTCCCCTTTTGTTGGGGGGAGGACACAGTTTGGTTTCTGTAGATTCCCTGCAATCCGTCTATAGTACTGGGTTTTTTTCCTCCCTTTCCCGCAGTTTCATGGTCTAGATGTTTACACTGAGGGATCTGATTAGGGTGTGTGTGTCTCTTGAAATTTGTCTGAATTTGAAAGATAAATCATATTTCACCACCAGGGTCTAGAAAAGGGATTCTTGGCTATCCCATTCATTAGATGTTAACTAATGAGAGATGTGGCTACTCTACTCCTTGTGCCTCTAGGAAAAATTCACAGCATCAACCAGTACCTGTGATGTTGTCGCCTCTTTAGAAGGTTTCTTTTAAAGAGGATTCTCTGGCCCTAAAGCAGGCACACCACTTTTCTAATCTGGACTTTGTGTCCTTTCCACTCTTGAAACACAGAGAGAAACCAGTCCAGGCATGCTCAGGCAGTTTCTCCTCCCTCACCCCACTGTGTTGTTATTATTACATTTCTGTTTCTCTATGGCTCTCTCTCTGTTCTCTCTATACAGCATCAAAGGTTTCTCTATGGTTCTTTGTTCTCTGTATACAGCATCAATGGTTTCTCTGTGATTTTCTGTTCTCTCTATCAGCATCAAAGTGCAGATCTAGGAGTTCTGTTCTCCACTGGGTCCTATAAAAACAGTGTCACTGGAATTGACTAGCTCTTGGCTTCCAGATCTCCCCAGTTTCATAAACAGACTAGCTGAGATGTTTCTGTTATCCTTTGAGGAGGCATACAGAGATGCTTGTCCATAGGAACATGGTCTCTCTCTAGAATGCTAGTTCAAATACCCATGAATCTTCATTTTCTTGAAGGTGCCAAGGGCCAATGGATTAATACCACCTCACTCCTATCTCTTTTGGATTTTGATTTTTAGCATTAAGTAGTAAATCTCATTTCCACTCAGTTATTCTGGATGTTATTATTCAAGTTTTGCTTCTGGTGGCAATTTCTATGGTGATCTATGTCCTTTTAGTTTAGCCGCCAGAGAAGGGAAGAAATCAGCAGGAAGTCTGAGAGAATTACAAAAGAGATTTTTTTGTTGGTATTTTCTGTCCCACTTTACTGTGGCTTTGGATAATCCAGTACAGAACAGAGAAAAAGAATAACCACATAAAGCAATTGCAGAGATTTTATGATCCAGGTGCTTAATACCAGCCATTGATCAAGCAGTTTACAAATCATCAGGAGAAATAGATAATTTTTTATTGTATTTCATGGACCATCTGTGAAAGATGAAAATAGATACATTTAGATATTTAAGGAGCATCTTTCAAATGTTAGCAAAAGCCTTGGTAGAAGGATGGCTTTCTGATCAATGAACTGTCTCTCACAAAGCATGGGCATCTTTTCATAAGCATTTACTATTAGTATGCGATGTATATTACAAAATTTGAGTCTGTGTTGCTGTTACCCTTTCTTGGTTTCCTGAAAGTTCTTGAGCTGTCCCTGTAGAGCATCGAGGGAGGAGCAGAGGTGGTCCAGGAATCTTGGTATCTGAGTTCCTAACTAGCATAAGCTGGAAGGCACCTCAATGGCACTTTAATTCTAGTCAGCAAAGTTAGTTATGTTGATATGAGAGTTAGGTGGTAGATAAAGGCATCTTATCATTTTCTAGTGTTGTCTTAGCTTGGCCTAAGGGATACGTTTCAGAATGATGCTTCTGACTCAGAAGGGTAGAGTTGCCCCACTGTCACTGTCCCTTGGAGAGTTTACAGAAGACCTACACAGATTGGTTCAGCAAGGTGGGTTGTGTTATGGGGTCTACAGTTTCCATACTGTCCATGTGCTTTCAAGGCGGGTTGTGTTATGGGGTCTACAGTTTCCATACTGTCTATGTGCTTTTGATACACACCACTGTCTTGGAAGATTCAGGTGTATCTGTATCCAAGGCTTGCAATCTCTCTCTATTTTTTCCTGAAGCGATAAATCTGTGTTCCTGAACTCACACATTCAGACATTCTAGGCAAAACAACAATGGTGCAAAGGCCTAGTGCTAGGCCTATGATTACAGAGGAGGGGCATACCAGTGTGAGTATACCTAAAGGAGGCTAGAAACTGGTTAAAGGTCAGATCCTGGAGAACATGACATGGTGCAGGGCGGGGCTGTGAAATTGGTACCTAATTCTAGATGAAATGGACACAATGAAAGCTTTCACAGAGGGGGGGTAGTATTGCCAAATTAAGTATCTTACCATCAAATGAAAATTAGGCAGGTTTTGCACAGTAAACATCTTTGCTGCTCTAAGAGATGATAAGTAGTTGGGTTGCTTTCCTGAAGATCCTTACAATTCTTTAGCTTCAAACCCTTATGTGTTAGCTCACATTTTCTATGCAATAGCATGTCATTCCACCACATAATTTAGACAGGTATTTGACAATTCTTTTTGCAAAGTACTTGCCTGCTCTGTGCAAGGCTCAGAGTTTGATCTGTAGTATCTGAAACAGCAGGCCAAACCAAGAGAAGATGCCTTTTAAAAACATTATTCTAGAACTTACTCTGTCTTAAGTTTCTATTTCTCCTGTAACAAATTACTACAGATTTAGTGCCTCAAAAAAAAATAGCATAATTTTTCTTGTTTACAAGGGTCTGACTTGGGCCTTGCTGACTGTCCAGGGGGTTATCAGGATACTTCACTCTGCCCCTATAGACTTGAGAATCTCCATTTCTGTAGCCTTTTCCAGTTTTTAAAGGTCAGCTGACTCCCTTGGCTCTAGGTCACCTTACCCTGCCTCTAGGTTTGCCTGACCATTCTTCATGGTTGCCCTTTGACTCTTGACTGGTATGAAAGCTTTTCTTTTCAGCATGTGTCTCTAATCAACTAAGCCAACTCAGGAGACCAGAGTACCTTTGAGTACCCTCTCCCACCTGAGAGTCTTTAATTTAACCAGGCTAGCAAGATTCTGTTTGCCACAGAAGGCTACATGGTTACAGGTTTTGATTAATATCATGGTCAGCTTTGGAGGAAGTATACTACTTTGTCTGCCAACCAACATTTTGCACAGAGACTTCCATGTGCTATCAGGGAGCTGGTTTGAATCTGGCACTCTGGTGATTTTTCAATGAAGCTTTCTCTTCTCTCTGTGAGATCGACAAAATATTTCATCATTTTCTGAAACCTTTACCAGTGCTGTTCTGCCTTAACTGTGTACAGAAGCTTCTCTATTACACGTAAATTGCTTTTGTTCCAATTGTTTCCCCTCCCTAAGTCTTCCTTCCTTTTATTATTACATTATCTTTATGTCAAAGCATTTCTCAACTTGACATTTTCTGTCCGAGGTTTTCGCCTCCAGTGGGCAGACTTTTTATTGTTTCATGGGAGAGGGTCATCATGGAAGTTGGTTTTTATTTTTATTCTGATTATATTACTCTCTGACATGACCATCATTTTAACCTCTAAAGAGCACAGATGCTTCATGTCATACGTATTAGAAAGAGGTGGCTGGCCGATAAAGACAATTAAAAATCTATTGGTGTTCTTGGTTTATGTTTTGATTAAAATTGTATAATTTTATGTTCCTCTGGTTTAAACATACACACTAGTATACAGGCCACAGGTAGAACACTTGGTTAGTAGGAGAGAGGCTCTGACTGAGCTCCCCAATGCTGGAAATAAAAAGTAAATAGTTCCACATCATTAGTATATACACATCTATGTTTCTTTTTACATACACATTCCTATGTTTTTATGAATTTCCACTTGCTCTATGAATTTATGGCTATCATCTTAGAACCCAATAGTTAATTTCTGTAGGATTATCTTCCAAGTGTTCAGGCATCTCCCAAGGCTTCAGATGCAGGCAGAGGAGCTGGATATTAACAGTAGCGTACACATGCTGCCATCCATTCTGAAAGACCACAGCAGCTGCTTACAGACGCGTTGCTCTTAACTCCTTCACATGGGCATGTGAATTTGGAGGGAGATCTCTTTATACAAAGTTTTAGCATGATAGCCCATTTGTATGTCTATTCAGCTTAGCAGGGACACACACACACACACACACACACACACACACACACACACACAAAACCAACCTTCTTACAGGTCTGTCATTTAATTTGCTTTGTCCCCACATTCTTGTAAATGTTATGGCTGTTCTTTGACAACTCTCTAATTTTTCAACTAGAATGACTGCTCATGGGAGGAATTCAGTTTTCAGCACTTGGCTTTTTTTTTTTTCTCCTCCTTAAATATGCAGCTTAAATTGTGGAAATGCCAGTTTGAACTTCAGCTACTCAAATTCAAATATCAACGAAAGTCTCCTTAACTCCTGTGATATTTCATTTGTGCTCAGTTCCCTACGTTTTTGATGGAACCTTTAGGGAACTCTGACCTCCCAAACTTCCACTAGAGTGATGAGAGAGAAACAGAAGGAGGGAGGGAGAGAAGGAGGGAGGAAGGGAGAGAGAAAGAGAGAGAGAGAGAGAGAGAGAGAGAGAGAGAGAGAGAGAGAGACTGACTAATGTCTAGAATACTTGAGGGTTACATTTTTCAGTTTTTTTCCTTTGTTTCCAAGTTTAAATTGTAGTTCAGCTCTCTTGTAGATTGTGAATTCACTTTGAATCTTCATAGGTGGGCTGTAAGACTTGGGAAAATAGATAATGAACATTAAGACTGACATCACCTTCCAGTGAGGCCACAGGGAAGGAAGGTTACAAGACTGGGTTTTAGAAAAATCTGTTTTTCTTAATCTCTGAATTAAAACATATGAATCTTTTCAAAAGTTTATTTCAATATAAACTAACCCAATTTAGGAAAAATATTCAGGACTTTAAAATGGTTAGCTGGGTAAATTTGAAATGATGCTACTTCTCAGTTGTGAAAATATTCAGGTCAAGTTACAGCAATTTGAAAAGATTGTATTTACAGACAAATGGCACAAATATATCACAAGCCTAAAATTGGTTTATAAAACAATCTCATCACTACATGCAGAGTCAAGATATTTTAAAGATGTGCTTGAGGGAGTGCGAACCTTCATTTCATGGAAAAATAAAGAAGTCAGTGCTAAGAAAATCGATGTTATGCTAGAAAGTTCCCTATCTTAACTATGTATACAAACTGTGAAGGGGGAGAGAAAGCCATCTGTCTAACGAGTACTGTATCAAATAAAGTGGTCTAGACTTTCACAGATATATGTCAACATTTTAATTCTTTTATTAAAACTGTGTGGTGATTAATTTTCAAAGACTGTCCTATTGCTTGGATGTGAGACCATGTAGCTTGAAATGGAATATTTAAAGTTGAGTCCAATATGACCGGGGCACTCCCAACCATCTAATTGAAGTGAAAAATTACTAAAAGGAATTACTGAGCTCAGAGTGTTTACTGCCCTAAAGAAGGGAGAATCCAAATATAACGGCGCTTCAGAGGGTAAATGGGTGCTTTCAGTGAGTTCAGGTAAGGGTTGGGAGAATCAGAAATAAAAATGGCCCTTAAAGGTCACACACAGATCTAGACATTCTGAAGGTACATACAGGAGCAGCACGGAGGGAGGGACAACAGAGGATGTGGGTCAGAGCAATGTGTGGCACTGTCGCAAGCTTAAGTTCCATAGGCCACACCTGTCTGAAGGTGCAGGTTTCATTATTTGGAAAACATCGGCTGCTTTGCGAATTAATTCCCTGCATCTTAAAAGAAGGATATATTATATACAAAAATACAGGTTTCTGATTTTACTTGAGGCAACCAGGTCCACGCTGGTGCACAGCCACAACCACATGACAACAGTGACCTGCTGCTCTTCTCGGAAAGGGTCTTACTGCTTCACTTCTTCCTGCGTATTCATCTGTCTGTCAACAGTGATCTAACTACATACTGGATGGATTGAAATATTTGGGGCTGCTGGTTCAACAGGTAAAGGTACTTTCTTCACAATCCAGGTAGTCTGAGTCCAACTTCAAAATCTAAGTAAAGGTGGAAGGAGAGCGATGGTTTCACAATGTCATCTTGGAAACCCCTTCAAGGTGGAGAACAATAATTAAGCCTTCCTACTTACAAGGCAATAAACGCAGAACTTGAAAGTCCCTACACATCAACACAGCAATGGGACACTAACATGTGCTTGGCTCCTCTCAAATAGCATCACCCTTGCTTTCTTAAGACTCTTCCAACCTTAACAGTAGGTGACTCTGTATTCCCTCTGTAAACCCTGACTGTGTGAACACCAGTCAGTCAGGCTTGACATATTGAGAATATTGCTTATTTATTACACAAACTCTCCCCAGTATAACCTATGAACTAATTAAATATGTAAGATTTATACCTGCATATAATTCTTGTCCCTTTCAATTTCCTCCCTAGGCTCCCTTCCCTTCTCAACTTCATGTGCTCTCTCTCTCTCTCTCTCTCTCTCTCTCTCTCTCTCTCTCTCTCTTGAATTTAACACTGAGTTCATTCAGTGCTGCCTTTATGGGCCAGGAAGCAGGAGTGGGTGGGTTAGTGAGCAGGGGTAGAGCGGAGGGGATAGGGGGTTTCTGGAGGGGAAACCAGGAAAGGGGATAACATTTGAAATGTAAATAAAGAAAATATCTAATAAAACATATTTATTTTAAATTATGTGTATGTGTGTATTCACACACCTGAGTGTAGTGCTTGTGGAGGCTATAAGAGCTCCCCTGGGCTGCGGTTCTAGGTGGTTGTCAGCAGTCAGATATGGGTGTTGGGAGCCAAACTTGAGTCCTCTGCAATAGCAACACCTATTCATAACTGCATAGATATCTTGCTGGCTACAGATAAGCTATGATTAAATGAATGCTGGGTGTTTTTCTTTCTTGCAAGCAACACTGGGAACTAAATGGTTATTTACATCTATTTCTTTTCTAAAGTTGATATGGAAAGTTCAGTTTTAACTATGTGTGCATGAGAAGGCATTTCTCAGTCTGTGTTAACTTTATTTATTTCTTTGTTGTGTGCTATGTATTTCTAAAATAATTTATATCATAATAAAGCAATTAATAATATAACTTTTATATAATATAACTTATATATAAGATAAAATATATTGTAAAAAGTATATATAATAATCACATGTCTTAACTGAGTCTGATATTTCTAATTTATATCAAATAGGCAAGTAACTACATTTATTAAAAAGTAAAATACAGCTCTTCCCCTCTTCTCTTTCTGCTGCCACCTTCTCTCTCTCTCTCTCTCTCTCTCTCTCTCTCAATAAAACCTCTTCCACATGCAAAAAAGTAAAATTCAAAAAATTATAAAAATTTACAAGATTTGCAAAACCAGAAAAATTCATAGACCTAAAAATAAGCCAATGCACATACATTTTACACACACACACACACACACACACACACACACACACACACACACTACCAATTTAATACCTTTAAGGAGAGGAAAGTTTGCTTCACGATAAAAGAACTTTAAAAAGAACATATTTAGAGTCCTGAACATTGTAGGTTTTTTTTTTTAACTTTTTCCTAGAACTATCTACTACTTGATAGTAAAACATTGAACATGGAGAAATCAAGCTGGTACTGACCTTGAACTATTACAGTGCTAGAAGGCTCTGTGCATGCTACTTAAGAAGATATGTGGATATTAGCCCAGAAACCTAGACTACCCAAGATACAATTTACTAAACACATGATACTCAAGAAGAAGGAAGATCAAAATGAGAACACGTCACCCCTTCCTAGAATTAAGAACAAAGCACACATTGAAAGAGTTAAAGAGAGCATTTGTGAAGCTGAATCCAAAGGATGGACCCAACGACTGCGGCTGCCAGGGATCCATCCCACAATCAGTCACCAAACATAGACACTATAGCATATGCCAGAAAGATGGTGCTGAAAGAGCCCGGATATAGCTGCCTCGGGGGAAAATATACCAATGCCTGGCAAACATGGAGGTGGAAGCTCATGGTCAGCTATTAGATGGAACACAGGGTTCCCAAGGAAGAAGGAGCTAGAGAAAGTACCCAAGGAGCTGAAGGGGTCTTCAATCCTATAGGTGGAAGAATAACCATGAACTAACTAGTACCCCCTGGGCTCGTGTCTCTAGCTGCATATATAGAAGAGGATGGCCTAATTGGCCATCAGTGGGAAGAGAGGCCCCTTGGTTATGCAGACTTTATATGCCCCAATACAGGGGAACGCCGGGGCCAAGGGGTGGGAGCGGATGGGTAGGGGAGCAGGGCCGGGAGGGGGGAGGGTATAGGGAACTTTCTGGATAACACTTGAAATGTAAATGAAGAAAATATCTAATAAAAGTTGAAAAAAAAAAGAAGATAAGTGATCAAGAGCCATGCATATATACCCAGAAGATATTCCAACATGCTCCACTATGTTCATAGCAGCCTTATTTATAATAGCCAGAAGGTGGAAAGAACCCAGATGTCCCTCAACAGAGGAATGGATACAGAAAATGTGGTACATTTACACAATGGAGTACTACTCAGCTACTAAAAACAATGAATTTATGAAATTCTTGAGCAAATGGATGTATCTGGAGGATATCATCCTGAGTGAGGTAACCCAATCACAAAAGAAGTCACTTAATATGCACTCACTGATAGGTGGATATTAGCCCAGAAACCTAGAATACCCAAGATACAATTTCCAAAACACAAGAAAATCAAGAAAGACCAATGTGTGGATACTTCATTCCTCCCTATAATAGGGATTAAAATATACATGGAAGGAGGTGCAGAGACAAAGTTTGGAGCTAAAATGAAAGAATGGACCATCCAGAGAATGCTCCACCGGGGCGGTCCATCACATAATCAGCCACCAAAATGCAGACACTACTGCATACACCAGCAGGATATTGCTGAAAGGACCCTGATATAGCTGTCTCCTGGGAGGCTTTGACAGTCCCTGACAAATACAGAAGTGGATGTTCACAATAATCTATAGGACAGAACACAGGGTCCCCAATGTAGACGCTAGAGAGAGTACCCAAGAGCTGTAGGGTTCTGCAACCTTATAGATGGAACAACAATATGAACTAATCAGAAACCCCAGAGCTCATGTCTCTAGCTGCATATGTATTAGAAGATGGCCTAGTTGGCCATTATTGGGGAAGAAAGGTCCTTGGTGTAACAATGTTTATATGCCCCAGTACAGGGAAATGCCAGGGCTAAGTAGGGGGAGTGGGTGGTAGGGGAGCAGGGTGGGGGCAGGGTATAGGCGACTTATGGGATAACACTTGAAATGTAAATGAAGAAATTATCTAATAATAAAATAAAAAGAGCCATGCATAGATGTGAATCTTATTGGCTAGAATGATGACTGGTCTCGCAAGACATATCCAATGGTACTATAGTGGTATCAGCATCATGGGAGTAACCAACCACTTTTTGATTGGTCTTTAAGTCCCACTCCACTAGATGAAACACTTAGGTGGCATAATTACTGAGCCAAGAACCTGTGGATAAACAGGATATAGATCTACTGGAGGGCCTGTTAGTATTAGTCTGGACACATTAAAATAATGCCTTTTTGGGTCCCCAGAATGGAGAAGCTAGAGAAAGCACCCAAGGAGCTGAAGGGGGTCTGCAACCCTATAGGTGGAACAACAATATGAACTAACCAGAAACCTCAGAGCTTGTGTCTCTAGCTGCATATGTAAGCAGAAGATGGCCTAGTTGACCATCATTGGGAATAGAGGCCCCTTGGTATTGCAAAAATTAAATGCCCCAATACAGGGAAATGCCAGAGCCAAGAAGTGGGAGTGTGTGGGTAGGAGAGCAGGGCGGGGGGAGGGTGTAGGGAACTTTTGGGATAGCATTTGAAATGTAAATCAAGAAAATATCTAATAAAAATATATATGAAAAGAAAAAAAAAAGAGATAGTAGAGTCCTCATACCTAAAGAGAACATTTATACCGACATACCTTCTCCCAAGGGTCAGGGATCATTGTAGACCAAGAGACTGAGAATACAAGGACTAGAGGTGGTGGTGGATGAATATAGGGAACCTGTCTTCTGGACAGCAGTGTGGCTATATATGTGGATTCACAGTGGTTGTGACAGAATTCATAAGATCTATCCAATCTCAGGTAAGACAAAATTTCAGCATGGGGATGGGAGTTGAGCATAAAATTTTACCCTCTAGTCATGGAGCCATCAACAATTCTTAGCTCCTGGAAGAGGGAGAGACAATTTTCTCTCAGGGTGTAGTACCTAGTAAGTTGACTATACCCCAGTGGAGACCACATATCCAAGAATCTTTGAGCAGCACAAATCGATCTTGACTTTTCCAAAAGCGTCTCAAAGTTGGATGAGCAAGGAAGTGGGGGGTAGTCTGGAAAGAATTGGGGAGAATAAATAAGATCTAAGTACATTGTACAAAACTCTTTAAAAACTAGTAAAAATTTAAAAATTCACACAGTTCAACTTTGAGATACCATTTCCTTTGATGTTCAAACAATTCACAATTTGAACTACAAGTTAGGCTTGAAAACCTTCACCTATCTTCTGCATATATTATGGCTGTTAGTTTGGTGTTCCTGTGGGAGTCCTAATTCTAGGAGTGGGGCTTTATTTAG
>LR751180.1:0-75382 GCA_902729485.2 Mus minutoides | reverse complement strand
AAAAAAAAAAAAAAACCATGGGACTGAGAGTCACGTTATTTTGGATCTGCAGCCGGATTGTTCTGGATTTGGCTCGCAAAGGTTGGGCAAATTGGTTAATAACTTTGCAATTCATTTCCTTCCTTTCTAAAACAGCCGATGTCTTTGAACCAGGGAATATTCAAACTCCCTTCCAAAGGTACAATTACATTATTTTTGTTTCTGCCATCCACACATGGGAAAGATAAATTGTATTAATAGACTCTGGGTGTTTATGAAGGGAGCTTTTTAGCTAGAAGCTTTGGGCTTTTAAGACTTTATTTTGATTTTACATATCTTTCTATCCATCTCCTTCTCCTCCCCCTCTCTTTCAGGGTGTCAGGGTGCCTCCCTCAATCACTGTTCACCCATTGTTAGGAGTCCAACAGAAACTTGACGCTAATCAAGTACACTATGTTTAGCTAGTATCCACTTATAGGCCAGTATATCATGTTTGTCTTTCTGGATCTGGGTTGTCCTGCTCAAGATGATTTTTCTTTCCTAGTTTCATTTGCTTGCAAATTTCATAATATCATTTTTTTCTAACAAGTTGCTTAATGACTTCTAAAAGCAATCTTTTCAATTGGCCTATCTTTACTGAAATCTATTCTTAAATCATCAGAGTCTATTTCTTTTTGTAAACAACAACTAAAAATGACTTAGCTTCTGGGTAGGTTCCCTCACTTTTCCATCAATGTCTAATTTTTCCTTCTTTATTTTTTCATCTTTGAGATGAGTTTATAAGTGAGGGACACTCCAGACCATCCTCCTCTGCTTTTGTCTTTAAATGATTTCACTTTAGTCATTTTGCATTCCATTAACTCACAACTGAAAAAAAATTTCCATACAAAGACACCAAAGTAACTTGACAATTAAGTGCATTAAGTGTCATCAACAGAAAATATAACTCTCACTTCAAGCTGGAAAATATATTCTTGAGCCAAGCATGAATGGTTATTCTCGAGAGACATGCATTTAGGTTGCTGTGATTGACACGTCTCAGCATGGAAATTGTTACATGCTATTTTATAACCAAAGAACAAAAGAAAAGTCATAAATTAAGGTACTTGTAAAAAACGTTGGTGGGGACAGCAGCAAGGTGAGTTACATTAAGTATGGATGTGTCCCTTGTAGATCACAGAAACTAGATGGTGACATCCTTAGCGTTTTCATGGGTGGAAGGAAGCTAGTGGTGTGTTGAGAATGTTTTAAAGTTTTTCTCTAGTAGTTGGAGGGATGCTAGGACAGATGGAGACAGGATTGATAAATATCTGGATTAAGGGCAGGCCAGTGTAATTCAACTCTTTAGAACTGTGCAGTCAATTGACCCTGACTCTTCTGCATAGGATTAATTCTTTTTATTTTTGAAACTTTGGTTCAAAGTTTATTGAACTTGATAAAAATATAAATTCATCTTGATAAATTATGTGTCTTAAAAGGCAGGCCTGGGAAAATGCTTGTTCTGCTCGTGTGTGTGTGTGTGTGTGTGTGTGTGTGTGTGTGTGTGTGTGTGTGTCTGTCTGTCTGTCTGTCTGTGTGTCTGTCTGTCTGTCTGTCTCTGTGTGTGTGTGCACGCTGGTGCACATGTACTAGGTTAGAGGACAGATTCAGGTGTAAGTTCTGCCTTGAGAGGTGCTGTGTGCTGTTTGCTTCTGTGCTGCATATACCAGGCTAGCTGCCTCCTGAGCTTGTAAGGAACCTCTTTCCTCTGTGTCTCATCTCAATTTAGGAACCCTGAGATTATAGATGCAAGCTATTTTGCCTAGGTTTCCAGGGTTCTGAAGATTTGAACTGAGGTCCTAATGCTTGTCAGAAAGTGTTTCACACATTGAACCATCTCCTAGTTTCTTTTGAATATTTTTAAATTGACTTATTTACTTTCTTGTAATTGAGATTTTGAGCTTTTTATGTTTTTTGTACACTAACCCCTTTTGATGTATGGTTTGTGAATGTTTCTCCCTGTTCTATCAGGTTTCTTTGTTATATTTCCATTGTTACATAGAAGAACTTTAGTTTGATATAATGGCATTTGCTAATTTTAACTTATGATTTTGAAATCTTATCTAAAAGTCATTTTTCAGGCCAATGACTTTTCTTCTATCAAGACAAAAGGCCAGCGTTTATGTTTATGGTCTTCTGTCTTGATTCTTAAACATGGTATAAGATATGGGCTCCATTTTATTCTTCTGCATGTAACTAGTTTTGTCAACAAAATTTGTTAAAAACAATCCATTTCTAATCATGTACCATATATATGTGTATATATGTCCATACATATATATATATCCCCATTCTCATTGTGTAGGGTTTATTTATTATATTTTCATTGCTATACAAAAGGTTTTCATTTGATATAATGGCATTTGTCATTTTTGATTTTTTAAACTTACATTTTTGAGACCTTATCTAAAAGTCATTTCTCAGACTTTTATATGAATATATATGTGTATATATATATATATATATATATATATATATATATATATATATATATATGCACATATAAAGTTTATATATAAGTGGTATGTATAAAACACACATATATGTATATATAAATAAATCATTACATGTCTGCATATTTATTTACACATGTAAACATTATTTTGTATCTGCCTTCCTTAAAGTGATAGCTTTAAAATCAGGTATGCCCACGAATCTCCTAGGAAAGGGGAAACAGGATAGATATTGCAGGGTTACTGGGATTTGATGGGGACCGTAATAGGAGGGATCAGGTAGGTGGAGGACAGAGATAGAGTATTGGAAGAAACAACTGGAACTGGGTGTATAGGGAGTAGCTAGAAACCTAGTCCAATTTAAACTCCCAGGAATCTATGCGGGTGACCCTAGCTAGATTCCTAGTAATGTGGGATATGGAGCCTAAACTGGACATCTTCTGTAACCAGGAAAGACTTCCAGTGCAGGGATTGTGACACCAAATCAGTCACAAAACTTTCAACCTACAATTTGTCTTGCCTGCAAGATACATTGGGGTAAAAGTGGTGGAGAAATTGTGGAAGTGGCCAACCAATGACTGGTCCAGCTTAAGACCTATGCCATGAGAGGAAGCCCAGGCCTGACACTATCTAGTGACAGGAATCAGAAGCTGGGTAGCCCTTAGACCCATATAGAACTAAACAGGACCAGTCAAAAAAAAAAGTCAATGAAATGAATTTTAATGACTCTCTCCTATACTCCTGGATAGGAGCCTGGAATAATCATCTTCATTGAAGCTTCATCCAGCAACTGATAGAAACAGATGGAGAGACCCACAGCCAAGCATTAGGCAGAGTTCAGGGACTACTGTGAAAGAAGGGGAGGAGAGGTTGTAGGAACCATAGGGGTCAAGAACACTAGAGAAACCCCACTGAACTAAGCTGGGTCTATAGGTGCTCACAGAGACTGAAATGATAATCAGGGTGCCTGTGTGGGTCTGACCTAGATCCTTTGCACTTCCATTACAGTTGTGTATCTTGGTCCTCTCGTGGGACTCCTAACAGTGGGAGAGTGTGTGCAGTCTCTGACTGTCTTGCCTGCTTTTGAGACCTTTGTTCTGTTGGTGAGTTATCTCCCCCCCCCCCAGCTTTAAACCAGGAAGGTGGTGCTTAGTGTTACTGCCCTTTGATATGTCATGCTTGTTGATAGCCACGGGAGGCCTGCCCTTTGGATGAGGAGTGGAGTGGGACAGGCAGGAGAGGAAGGAGGGGAAACTGTATTTGGGATGTAATATATTAGAGAAGAATAAATAAAATAAAATAAAATAAAGTGAAATAGTAATAATTTAAAAATTAGATATGCCTGGATTAGAGTGACTACAGTATTTGTTCTCTGGGCAAACCTGAGAACTTGTTTCAGATTTTCCAATCACCTATAAAACACAACATGAGTGTTTAGTACCATGTATGATTTGTAATGAGAATTTGACAAGTTTTACCTATGGAATACTTAGATCACTTATTATTATCTACTGTAAAATGACTCACAACTAACATCTTTGAATAATGACACAATACTCTTCCTTGTATATATTTTTCACTTCTATATATTATAAGCTGTAACAGCCTTAAAATTTTGACAAATTGTTAACTGAGAATTTAATATCATTTTATGATACCATAACATATATATTTCATTATTCCTGTGCCAACATTGCATGTTTTTTCAATGTGCTTAACCTTTGCTGATCAGACAGCTGAAAAACAACATATATTATTGCGAATGTAAATAGATTAATTTACATCTATGAAATATGTACTTCTTTTTCTGTAAATAATGAATTCATGGACTTTCTGTATTTAATAATGTTTCATAACTATGTCAGTTAATTGAAATGGTCAGTGTTTGGAAAAGTATATGAATTTATTAAATAAATGTTATACCTTAATATGTATATCACATAATAGTATAAGTTTAACAGATTTTACATATATATGATGTATGTATGTATGTATGTATGTATGTATGTATGTATGTATGTATCTATCTATCTATCTATCTATCTATCTATCTATCTATCTATCTATCATCTATCTATCTTTATATATGTATATGCCCCATCTAGTCTTTATATATTTTAAACATAAGCTGTCTATTTTTTATATGGCTAAGTTAACTATTTTGATTGGGTTGTCTGATACCTTTTACTCTCCGAGGTACATTATTAGTATATATTTTGATGACTTTATGAAGAGTTTTTCACATTTTACAATATTAAATTTGGCCTGATTTAAGTTTCTCTCTGTCTCTCTCTGTTTCTCTCTCTCTGTCCCTCTCTGTCTCTCTCTGTCTCTCTGTCTCTCTCTTTCTCTCTCTCTATGTGTATTTGCATCTGTATGTTTAGAAGACAGAGGTGAACTCCATGTCTTTTATTGCTTTTTACATCATTTTTTGAGACAGCTTCCCTCACTGAAGCTGCTTCTTGCTGGTTGGCTGGAGTGCTTGCGTGGGGGGCCTGCACACATCTCTGTATCCTCACCCTGAGGTTAAGAGTGTGGGCTAGCATATACAGTTTTCACATGGCTGCTTGACATCCAAATCCAGGTCCTCATTCTCTGGCAGTAAGCACTTTAATTATGGAACCATCTCCCTACCCTGTTTTCCCCTATTTCTTGCCATATTATTACAGCTGCAATGTGTTGGACAAATATCACAGAAATTTATATACAACTAATATGCTTCCCAGAAGTCAAGGCATATGATTTTTCTCCCTCCAAGGACTTCCAATATTATTTAGAAAATTCTTTACTTTGAAGACACAACTTTATTGACAACCTTGATCATCGGGCTGCGTCTGGGTAAAGTACTGCGGGTTACTTTAATGAGATTGTGAAACTGAGAAGTTGCCATCTAATGGAGATACCATGGCCCTCACCACCAGTCTTCAGATGGGAGATTTGTGCCATTTGTGCTGCTAGACTCTGACTCACAGTGAAATGGTATTTTAGTGCTACCTTTTATGGGCCAAGAGAAGAAGCTGAAAGTGAAAATGTTTTGGGGGCACTGCAATGATAGGTTTAGAAACTGTTTTCAACAAGGTTGACTGAACTCACTTTAACATTTGTGTTTTCTTACTGTTGGTTTCTTCCACCAAGAAATGGTTTTGTGTCATTTAGTGTTACTTACAATCAACCTGTTAAACATCTCCTATCTGAGATTCAAACTTTTTTCCCCCAAGTATAATTTTGACATAGAATTCTGGAGGATAATCCTAACAAATTACTAAATTAGTATCTAAAATTTCTAGTTTCCAAAATTCTATTAAAATTCTAATATCTAATGCTTGTCAGTTGATACACTATCTAACATGGGGATTGTTAAACTTTAGTAAGTTTTGAGCATCCTGATGTTATCCACAAACAGGCTTGGATTCTGATAAGTTGCTTTGATGTACCAAAGAAGCCAATAAAAGCAAACAATATGTATTTCTCCTGTCAATAGAGATGCACAAAATTCCTTGACAATGTCGTAATGAAGAAGGATACAAATTCCACTGAAGTCTTGGCTAAGGACACCACGAATAAGCAAGAACACTGGGTTCAGTGTTCCAAAAATTTCTTACTTGAAGTACTTGCAGCTTACAAGTTATTAAAGCTAAACCATTACCTTTTATTATCTACTCAAAATTTTATTATCTGTTCAATATACTGCATTAGGGCTTGTGGTAAGAGTGGATGAATTTTATAGTTTAATAAATTCTTCTAGTTTTATTTGTCAATATTTACTATTTTGAGATGTAATATTTTTATTAGTCCAGAGCAATTAGCTTTCAACAGGGCTCTTAAATTATAGTGTGTGCTGCAATAAAAAATGTAAGGTTTTATACTTGTTTTCTACTCTATATATTAAGTTTATTCAGTATTTAAATACATGGTTTCTACAGATTCCTTGGGAAAAATATCCAACTTCACTTCCACTTTATCTAATGGAGCGATTAAGTGATTCTCAACAACTTGTTTTTTTATGTTTGTCAAATCTTAACCATTATCTGTTTGACTTCAGTATGTAGGAGTTATGAACTTATAAAGGGTCAAAAATATTGTCTATATTTATTATTGTAAGCTAAATGAACAAGTCAGGAAGCTCTGGCCCACAAGTGAAATCCAGCCAACACTTGCCTGGGAAGTTGTGTAGAAACACGCTCACATTTGTTTCTCTTTTTCTCTCCCTATACCTCCTCTCTTTTTTAGGTAAGCATAATGTTAGAGTAGATTAATATTCAGTAGTTAGTGAGTGTCGTAAAGATTATCTTCTCTTTCACTTGCTTAAATTTTTAATGGATCATATTGTCTTCTACTAGAAGTAGGCTGTGTCCTACTTGAAATGATTATAAATAATACTTTTGAACAGAAAAAACATTTTTTCCTTCAGTTTACTTTTTAAGTGGTGTGCATCTTAGAGAGTCCTAATTAAACACATGGAGCTTCATCTTCCTTTACTAAGTGATATTTTTATGATAATTTCACTTGAATTTATTAATGAAGTTTTGCGATCACTTTTACCATTATAAAATCGCTCAGCATTTTGGAACGCATATAACATGGTCATTTCTCAGTAGTGTTTATATGCTCCAAGATTATTTATTTATTTATTATTTATTTATACCACTCTTGCTGAACTGTTTACCAAGTGTATGAAGCCACACATCTGACTTCCAAAGACTAAGAATGCCATATATCTCAAAAAACATTCTTTAGGGTCTTTTATTGTTCTCAACTTTTCGTCTAAAGAAAACATTTTTTATTTTGTGGCAATTTCTTTCACTAGTTAAGACTGACTAGGAGTAGTCTCTGGATGGTCCATCCTTTCGTCTTAGCTCCAAACTTTGTCTCTGTAACTCCTTCCGTGGGTGTTTTGTTCTCTATTCTAAGGAGGAATGAAGTATCCACACTTTGGTCTTCATTCTTCTTGATTTTCTTATGTTTTGCAAATTGTATCTTCAGTATTCTAAGTTTCTGGGCTAATACCCCACCCAGAGATCCATCCCATAACCAGTCAACAAACCCGGACACTATTGCATAAGCCAGCAAGATTTTCCTGAAAGGACCCTGATATAGCTATCTCGAGAGAGGCTATGCAAGTGCCTGGCAAATACAGAAGTGGATGCTCACAGTCATCTATAGGATGGAACACAGGGCCCCCAATGGAGGAGCTAGAGAAAGTACCCAAGGAGCTGAAGGGGTCTGCAATCCTATAGGTGGAACAACAATATGAACTAATCAGTACCCCCAGAGCTCATGTCTCTAGCTGCATATGTAGCAGAAGATGGCCTGGTCAGCCATCATTGGGAAGAGAGTCCCCTTGGTCTTGCAAACTTTATATGCCCCAATACAGGGGAACGCCAGGGCCAAGAAGTGGGAGTGGGTGGGTCGGGGAATAGGATGGGGGAAGGGTATAGGGAACTTTCGGGATAGCATTTGAAATCTAAATAAAGAAAAAAAAAAGAGTTCATTCCAAGCTGGTATCAGACCCACAGCAACTCAGGTTCAGCTTGTTGAGTGCTGAGATTACAGGTGTGAGACACCAAGCTCAGCTCTGAGATTTATTTGATAAAGACAACAACCAAAGAACATCGATGAGCTGGTTTGTGCCCCCCCAACCCCCAGCACATATGTAACAGAGGACTGACTTCCCTTGTCTGGCCTCAGTGGGAGAGGATGTGACTAATCCTATAGAGACTTGATGTCCCAGGGAAGGCGGATGATGCCAGTGGTGGTGGTGGTGGTGGAGGTGGTGGTGGTGGAGGTGGGGGCAGCCTCTCAGGGACAAAGAAGGGGGGAGTAGTGAAGAACACTTGGAGAGAGAGACCAGGAAGGAAGGAAACATTTGAAATGTAAATAAAACAATTTTTTCTTTAAAAAGAAAGAAGTATACCTTATCACAGTTTTAACATGAACATATAACTCCCTGCTTTTTACTTAGTGACTCCCTTTGCTGATCAGGATTGAAACTATGACTTGTGTGTGCTACTTCAGAGCTCTTTGACTGAGCTGCTAGTATAATTTAACTCACTGTAAATCATTCCTTTCTTCCCCCAATGTATTCATTTTATTTTATGTGTAGGTGTTTGCCAGCATGCCTATATGTGTACCATATGCATGCATTGTGCCCACAGAAATCAGAAGAGGGAATCGGATGCAATGGAACTAGAGTCACATTTGGCCGTGAACCACCATGTGCATTGTGAGAACTGAACCTTGGTCAGTTTTGGTTGTGAGCTACATTTTTATGGGATTCCTCCCTTATCATCAGTGTATCTTATGCAAAATCTACAATGGGTACTCGAAATCACACATATTATTGAAGCCTATACTGCTATGGATTTTCAAGCCATACATACTTATGATAGAGTTTAACATGATAAGCACAATGAATGATTAACAATGACATAACATTAAGCCAGGTGATGGTGACACCCCCATTTAATCCCAGTACTAGTGAGGGAGATAGAAGCAGGGCATTTCTGTGAGTTAGAGGTCAACCTGTTCTACATGGCAAGTTCTGAGACAGTCAGAGCTACACAGAGAAACTCTGTCTTGAAAAACAAAATAAAACATAACTTAAGTGTTTAATATTTTTGAGTTGCTTGTTTCTGGAATTTTTCATTTAATATCTCAGACATGGGTAACTGTGCGAACCTGAAACTATGACCAATGGAACTAAAGACTGAGAACAACTGGATTTTCTTTCCTGTGACTAGTGTGTTTATGATGCTCCATTCAAAATAACTAAAAAGATATTCCNAAAAAGATATTCCTCTTATGGCTCACCTGTTTCTCCTCTACTGTAACAGGAGAGATACTCATTCTGCTCTTAGACGTCTGGGGATTGGGCACTCCCAATCTCTATTCCTTTAAGGAGATGGCTTATAAGCTTCAGAATTGAGGGCTGCTATGTCTAGCTTTCTGTCATTTTTTGTCCCCATATAAAACACATAATCTTCCTTAGGAAAACATTGAGTTTTATATATCTTTATCACACATTGGGAAGGAGAGGATAGCTTTCAATAAGTGGCAGTAAATTTAAGTATTTTTTTTAAAATCATAAGATGATTTCCTCAGACAAAAATCTTATGCACATATCTAAATACATAAAACAAATTCATTTTTAAAATGGATTTTAGAAGGAACCACTTAAGATCTTGTCAAGATGAATACTACAGACTCCCTTATCGACACTAAAAAGCTCAAATAAATCCTTATGGGAGGATTAGTGCTTGGTTGCCAGCTGCCAGGCTGTTCCTACCATAACTGTCCACAGCAAGAGCTTGGTGGAGACTTCCTATGTGTAAGATTGAGTTTGTCATCTATAAAGACCATTTAGCTCACCTTAATTATCCAAAGAAAACCACTAAGCCTTTTAAGAGCTGAGATAAAAACTGATTACTTTCTGGTTGCAGGCAGGTTATGCTGATTAACGCTGGTGAGAATCGTGTGCTCAGGTGGACAAGTGTGAAACAGATCGTTTATGGGACAGTGTGCATAGCAGTCCTGAGAATTCAGTTATGTCGATGGTTCATTTCTGGCTAACTTATAGTGAAAGATTCCTCATAGACACCCATTCTTCAAATGAGGTAGCGAATCATAGCCTGGATCTTTACCTGAGAAGAGCGTCTCTCCAGGCTCACAGGTGTACAGAGTATGACACTTCTTTTAGGGGTGTTGATTTTAATTTGCAATAAATAAGTTTAGTACATTAATTTTGGCATTATATATTTAGTCAATATAACTGTTTATATGAAATTATGGCTATATCAATGCATACATTTCTGGGTCCACATAAGTGTACATAAATAATAGAAAAAGCAAGCAAGCAAGGGGGTTGGGAATAAGAAAATATTACCAAATGTTATGTATAAGTCATGGATTCTCAATGGAGCTTTCTTGATCTTTTTCTATATAAACAATAGATATTTATGGCACACAAGCACACTCACATATATAATGATCTGCAATGATAACATTTCTTTTGACAAAAGGTTGGAGATTTAGGAGATAATAACTAAAAGCCTCCTTGAGAAAATGCTGCTGAGACAGTCCTTCCAGCTCAATGCAAACAGTGCTAGGCTGCTCTCAACCCTGGGCAGAGAAGCTGCCTCTGCAAGGCAGAGCAGTCAATGGGTAGACATGTAAATGGTCAAAGTGCTCAGAAGAAAGAACCCAGGGCTAAGCCCTAAATATGTCATCTACAATGTCCCTCATCACCAAAGAGGAGCTAGAAGGAAGGTAAGAGCTGAAAGATGGCAAAGAGCGCGGTGACATATCATCTTCTGGACATGAGATGGCTGTTCCACTCATGTCCTCACAGCAGCTGTGGTTATCTACACAAGACTCGCACAAGTCAAAGCCAGACAGAACTCCAGCACAGATGGAGTAAGTGATCTCCCTCCCCCATGCTACACTAAGGGGTTATTGGCAGTTACTAGCTGCTGGAGGAAAGAGAGCCATTCTTGTCTGAGGACCTGGCCATTGGTAGGTTTCCCGTGCTTCAGTGGGTAGCTTTCATCTATAAGAGACATGAATTCTGGAGGGGGCAAGGCACCTGCCTATACACTCTGCAGATTCTGAATCTCTGGGAACTCACTTCCTGGCTGATGCAGTGCAGGAACCAAGATGTACACCATTATTTTTTAACTTTCTGAAACCAAAGTTTGTTTCCTTCCTTCCTTCCTTCCTTCCTTCCTTCCTTCCTTCCTTCCTTCCTTCCTTCCTTCCTTCCTTCCTTCCTCCCTCCCTCCCTCCCTCCCTCCCTCCCTCCTTTTTTTCTTTTTCTTAATCATTTTATTCATTTAAATTTCAAATGATATCCCCCTTCCTGGTTACCCTCTCATCCTATCCTCCCTTCCCTCTCCCCTTTGCCTCTATGAGGATGCTCCTTCATCCACCCAGCCACTACTGCCTCACAAATCTAGCATCCCTCTACACTGGAGCATCAAGCTTCCACAGGACCGGGGGCCTCCCTTCCCATTGATGTCTGCTACATATGTATCTGAGGCCATGGGTCCCTCCATGTAAACTCTTTGGTTGGTGGTTTAGCCTCTGAGAGCTCTGGGTGGTCCGGTTAGTTGATATTGTTCTTCCTATGGGGTTGTAATCCCTTTCAGCTCCTTCAATCCTTCCTTCAGCTCTTCCACTGGGGGTGGGGTGGGGGCGTCCCCAGGCTCAATGATTGGCTGTGAGTCCTGGCATCTGTATTGGTCACTAGGGATCCATCCCATCTGCAGACAACAAATCCCCACACTACTGCTGATGCCAAGAAGTGCTTGTTGACAGGAGCCTGGTATGGCTTTTCCCTGAGAATTTTCTTCCTTTCAAGACAGGCACTTCAAAGTGTGATTCCACACTGACAGACTGTGTCTTATCGGCTAGGCTAGTTGTTTCTTGCTGAAGTGTCACCCTGACATTATGCTGCTGTGTTGAAGCTGTCCTTGCTGTGACAATTCCTGGCTGATCTGATTATATGTATGTAGATGTACTGGTCTTAGGGTATTTTGTTTAGAATTTTCAGTTGGTAATAATATTTCAGGATGGAAGGTATTTCAAAGTCAAAAGGAAAGAAAGAAGAAAGAAAAACAAAGGACAGACAGATGACAGGAAAAATTCAAACAGCAGAATCAGGAGGGTGAAGTAGGCCTAGTGTTGTCTATAAAATCCTCAACAAAGCTTAAAAATGATAATCAACCCAGCACCCGGCCAACAAAACCACAGAACAAAATTTCATATAAAAAAAAGAGTATATTTTATCGTTTAAGTGTGGGGCTGCCATCAGAGAAACACAGGGGAATCCTAGCTGTGAGTCTCTCACTTATAAAACGTAGGGAGGGTCTGGGCCATTACCCTTGCTGTGACATTTACAAAACATAAATATTTTGATGGTAAACCGTCTACAAAGAGAAATGTCTTTGGCAGGGAGAATATCAGAAAAAAAGCCCAAATAGAAACAGAGAAATAGAAGTATTTTAAAAATCCTTGTGGTCAGTTTTAGCATCACCTTGAAAGGTGACTTGCTTGTGACAGGTATCACTGTGTCAAAGAAATGGCTGAATCTATTTTGGATCAAAACTAGGCAGCCAAACTAAAAAAAAAAATTGCTCACAGAGCCCCCTTATTCTAATGTGTTCAAAAGCATGCTTTCAATACTGATTCAGGCACTGAGGTTCACTTGGCCAGATAAAAGCAGATAATAATAGTTTGGCTTATTTTTAAAAATTGGCTGTGTTTGCTATATTCATAACGATGTCTCTGGAGAGAGGTTATTTTGCGAAGTGCTTTGTAGATAAATAAATTTTCAGGAAGGGAATTTTAATAAAAACTGTCCAGCTATGTGGACAGATGGGCCACATTTATTAAGGGAGGGAAACGTGCATTAGGAGCTGGGAGAGCAGCCTCATCTTTGACCATGTGTGCCCCACCTCAACTGCTTCCTGTTCTTTCCATTGTGAACCAAGTCTGCATGTGTCGGGGGTGAGGGAAGCGGGGAGGGACATGGTCAAAATAAACCTTTTGTATTCTGCAGGGGAGGACAAGATTTGATGTCGAGCTTTTTCACTGAAAAATGCAACGTGAAAATCTTATCCTTTCTTCTTTAGAATGAATTTGAAAAGAAATTAATTTAATTCATTATGGCATGGATTAAAACTCAACCTGATAAATAATGGGTTCAGACCCTTATGGGACCATGGAGCTGGATGGGCTGGTCACGAGAAATATTGCAGCACAGAGGTTTCTGAATGGACAACTATGACAAATTAATTAAAAACAAAATGCATAAGAACTGGAGGGGGCTCTGACAGCACTCACCAGGGCTGCACTGCACAATATCATGGGAGCCTTGGCTCTGAACACACAATGTGCCTACTTTGTGCAATGCTTGCTGCCATACTGTGCATCACCAACACAAGTTGTCAAAAGCACCTTGTCTCGGATTAGAGAGTATTTTGCCTTAGGAGTTGCAGTGTTTTGATTGTACGTACAAACTTTTGTGGTAGCAGAGAAAACATTGGTTTAACGATGGAAAACAAAGACTTTGCCATTTTCTTACCAATGTCAGTCAGCAGGTATCAAATTAGTGTGTCCTCGAGTTATATGATATCAGAATGCTTGGTTTTCAAACCTGCTGTTAGAGTTGCTTATTTGTGTTCCATAAAAATCACCACATAGTAAATGTATTTTGTCTTGAGATTAGGATAGAATTTTCAACTATTTCAGAAAAGTCCCTAGTGACACATTTCTCACTTTGCACTATGCATTTACATGGCTCCGTGGTTGAGGAACCTATCAGGGTTTCCATTCCTGGCTGGTAAAGGTGGGGTGTGTTGTTCAGACAATGGTGTGCTATACTTAGCCTTCTCTAACTTGCAATAATTGCATGAAAGTGATGTGCTTAGCAAAAACAATTACAAAATCAAAATATCAACCAACTATGAAAAATGGTGAAGATGTCTACATTCCATGGCATGCGATGTTCAACTAAGAATTAATATTATATTAAAAATAAACAAGCACAACCATCTCATTAGAATGCCACTTTGCTTCCATGTTTAATAAATGGTAAAAGTAGATGCATACCAAATAATTACTCTAAAATAAACTTCTTTATGATTTATTATCAGTAAGTGTTTGATTTGTGTACCTGTTTATATACTTATATACCTGGCATCCCATAAATATTTCTTAGTCAAAAAGGCGTCATTTAAGAAGTCATGGTCTAGAGAAAAGATGACAAAATAAATGCACTAATCTACTATTTATTTAATTTAATGCTGAGGAAAACATTGGACCAGCAATTGCTAAGAAATGTTGTTTTCCTGCAAGAATAAAAGAAGTTCGAGGGTTCAGTACAACCAGTTAATTATAGAGCTATGAGTTATTTGAGATCTCAGAATTGCTGTGAAAATTAATGAATATAAAATTAGATGCCCAGCACAAAGTAGGCATGCAAAAGGGATAGGTTGTTCATCTTACGCGTGTTGAAAAACGAAAGCATTAATAAAATAAGGGACATAATTATTCATCTTCAGTAAAAATGTCAAAGCATGAGTGCTTTCCTCTGAGGTAAAAGAACATCCAGTAGATCTAGTGGCCTTGCTCCTTGGTAGATGAAGTTATCAAAGCTTCCAATGCTGGGAAATAAAATGGGTTTGCTGTACTGCTCCTGGTGGGTTGGAGCTAGCTTTTTCCAGTTTCCCAGAATCAATTGTAAAGCTTTCAGAAATTTTTGTAGGCTAGTTGGCATTATGTTCACAGACTGGCATAGGGCACGGCGCTAATGTTTACCTCACAGAAACTCTCAGCCTAAGTGAAGTGTGTTTGCTTTCTCAGCTTGTGTTTAATTGGTGGCTGCAAATGTGTTAATTCTCCATTGCAAACAGCCACAGTATTGTAGACTTATCTCCTGCAAGTGTGCTCAAGAATGGAAGCTGGAAAGTCAGGGGGACATTGTAGTAGTCCTTGGACCAGGTTGGTTTAAAGAGGGAGTGGATAAGATCTAGGTTACTTTCGGAAGAACTTGTGGTGTGTGCACATGTGCATGTGTGGTTGTGCATCAGTTTGTGGTGTGTGTGTGTGTGTGTGTGTGTGTATGTGTGTAAGAGAGAGAGAGAGAGAGAGAGAGAGAGAGAGAGAGAGAGAGAATGTGAGAATGAGCATTAGCACCAGGCTGTATGATGTCTGGAAGGTCAGCAGAAGAGAGGAGATAAGATGCCCCAGTGACACTGCTAATTAGGAAGCTCTGTTTCCAGCGACAATGTCTCACTGTAGTCTGTTCTCAAAGTTTTCTGAGTCTTTCTTAATTTATTAGAATGCTTTCTCTGAGTTTGGGGATGGGGAGAGTGTGTCTCAATATACTTTGTGGTGGAATCTAAGATGGCCTGAGTATGGAGCACTGTGTTTGAGTGAACCTAGGAGTGACGGAGACACAGGAGAGGGAGACACAGATGTGGAAATGCAAATTCTGGGCTTCTGTGGCAAACCTTTTCTCTTTCCAACTGCAGTTTTCAGCAGGACTCGGTCGGTTTATATAATTTTCCCCTTCTCGGGTTATTGGAAGAATGAACCCTTCCTACTCACCCCAGCACAAAGTGAGGTGGACAGTGCCATGTTGTGTAAGTTTATTGAGGACTTGGCAGATAGAAATTTTGGAGGTTTGTCCAAATCTTTACTCAGCAGAGGGAGGCTCAGAGCTGAGTCTGCTGTTTGTACTGAAAAAAAGGGTGAACCGTATTTTTCCGTATAACAAAGTGGCAAAGCCAAGTGGAATCGAAAATGGGAGTGGGCTCATGAGTGGACAGTAGCTGAATTATCGGGCTTTTTTAAAGCAGGGAAGTCTAATCACACACATTTGGACTTGGAAGGGAGTGGAGCTCTCAGAACTTGGAAGCATGTAAGGGGAGAATACTTTTATCTGAAGGAAGCCCACACCCTCTGAACACATATGTCGTAAAGCTTTGTAAAGACCACCAATCGCAGCAGTGCACTGTGCCTGAGTTCTGAGCATTGGCGAAGCAATGTGGCTTAAGAAATTCTGCAGTTCTTTTGTGCTTCAGAGAACGGATTGCTACAAAAGAAAATTGAGCTTGTTGTGAGATTAATCCCCTCTCCAACCTCCCCTTGCCTCCCACAAGGCTCACCTGATTTCTTATTTATTTGCTCCCATAAAGAGGTCTTTCTCACTAATGAATGTGATCCCTATAGAAGTAGCTTGAATTAATTACCCTGTGCATTTTTTGTCTGCCATATCTCTGGTGCTGTGACTTGGTTGGTCCTTTGGGCGGGTCTCAGTTACTGCACACAGATAGTGAGTCCTCTCAGAGCTCTCTCTGCTCCACTCTGGTCTGGCTGTAAAGGGACCTAGTGGCAAATGAGCTTCTGATACTGTGCTGAGGGCCCTGGTACACTTTAAGGATGATACAGATTTAAAGTCGACTCTTCCTGGGTTCTCTCCTGCTTTCTGGCACCAATGTTTTTTTTGTTGCAACATGGAAAACTCTGTTCAAGATTAATAGTTTATAGAACTCTTACGTGTCTGAGGTAATAGACAGAAGAAACTGTGATTGATTAACATCTTTATTTATGTAATTATTTTCTTTACTTGAGGTTAAGTGAGTTTGTATCCATTAGGAGAATAGCCTTTCTTCTCTGTAGGCTTTGTATTTCTTTGTGTGTGTGTGTGCTCAACCCATGACTAAAATTTAAAGCCAAAATTGCAAGTCTTTTCTGTGTTTCTTTGTTTGTATGTCTGAGTTTTAGGAAGGCCTTTTGTTTTTTACCGTGATGTTATTCAGTATTTTTCCCCCTGTGGTGGTACCCAGTTGGATAGAAAAACATTTTCCTTGCCTTGAACACCCTTGAACATGATTGACTTTGAACTGCTGATTCCTCTGCTTCTGCTTCTAGAATGTAGTACTCATGGCCTTGAACCAGTGAGTCTGTTCTTCTGTGGTGCCAAGGTTAACGTGGAGCTTCTGAGTGCTGGGAACATACTGTGAGCTGTAGCTCCAGAGAGTTTCATTCCATTTGGGTACTTAGAAAACTGAATATTTATAAAGTTCCCAAAAGTTAGGGGAAATGTACCAAATACTCTTAAGGTGAAAAATGCAAAGTAATTCAGAAATCCTGTTAGGAATTTAAGGTCAGGAGATCTTAGGTAAACTTTTAGCAAACGAAGCTGAGATAAACCCCATTCTTGTCAGTCTTGGTGTATTCTTAACTGGATTCTTGGTACAGTCCAAAGCCTTAGAATTAGAATACATTACATGGAAATACTTGAGCCCTTGTATTCATTTTTATATGTTAGTTTTCCATGACTTAGAAACAATCAAACTCCACTGTCAATTGTGTCATTCTTTCAATGAACTTTCATCAGATTTTTGAAAACTGTCAGCATTCCATCAGCCACAAGTATTTTCAACACTTTGTCAGCTACAGAGAGTTTTTATTTTACTTTCCCCAGAGAACTCACAATGGGCTACAGGTCAGAGCTCTTTGTTTTCATTGAATAGGGCTGTTTTGGAGGACTATGCAGCACGTACCTCTTGTAGATACAAGAAAAAAAAAAGTCTCCCTTTATTTCTCAAGTCACTCCAAAACTGTTTCATAGTAAACAGGGAACCTTTATAAATAATTTCCTTTCATCTCTGCCTCACAAATACTAATTTCAGAATAAATTAACTTGTATAGATTCCATGAGAATGTGTTCTCTTTGATGAAGACAACTTGAAATTATTACTTATGTAAGTCAGACCGAATCTGGAATGCTGTTTTGGCTAGCTATGCTCAGTAAAGTGGATCTAAATATTTTCTTTTATTTTGAGGCAGTGGTTGGTGATATAGCCAAGGCTTCCCTGAAATTCAGATTTTCCTGCCTGTGCTTCTCAAGTGATTAAAGGCCTCTAGCACCGGACTCCAGTTGATTATATAGTTTTAATGAACCTAGTTGATCCTACAAAACACATTTTTAAAAAATCACTCTTTTCAATACTAATGTGGTTCCTGCTAGTAAGTGGGTAAGAAAGAGTTGCTCTTTGGCTGGTCTAGATAGTAGCCAAGGTAAATTCGTCATGGTTTAAATGCATGTTCCTTTTAACAGAGCTTGGATGAGCCTAGACTTCTCCTGTTTCTCTCAGACAATATTGCTGCTGCTGCCCTTCCCAGGCTCTTTGAGCAGCAAATCCTGGCAGGATGTGGAAGTGCTTCTTCAGCCCATCTTTAGTAGAGCTCAAGGGTGACCCCTGCTGACTCCGGGTTATATGATCCCTGCAGTGATGCCAGTTTGTGTTCGGATGCTGCCTTTTCAGAGACACATGAATCTATAGCATCTAGACCACTCCCAACAGTGTGGGGAAAGAGTAGCTGGCTTGCAGCTTTGTTCCCAGGAGGAAAAATTTATAACTACTGCAAGAGGTGATGACTCCTTTCAAGGCTATCTCCTAATAGGTCAAATCAGTCAGTAAGAAAACCAAAATTCCTAAGTCATTAGCTCAGTGTGATGTACCCTAGAGATTTAAATCCCATAAACCAGAAGAAATTCCAAATGTTGTTATTTTAGCAGTTATAATCTCTATAGAGTTCTCTAAAGCAAGGTAGTTAACTATCTGCAATTTTCAAGTGAAGACAAGTATTTATTTCAGTTTTCTTTTGGCCTTATAAACAAGAATGAGAAATTGGTCTTTGTGGTATGAGACCAAGAATAGTTTTAACGTTTAAATAGTACTCTACACATGTAAAATTATATTGTCTGCAAAAACACTTTCTCATCTTGGCTTCTTATAGATGTGTGGCTATCTAAATGCAGATTATTTTCCCAGTTAGACACTGCCCTACTCAATTATCCAGTCAGGCAGCAGAGGATGTACTCAGCTCCGGGATAACTTCCCATTAGAGAGCATGAGATTGACTTGACAGTACAGGCTGAGCCTTCTCAGTGCAGATTACACTTCTGAATTCACAGCATACTGTTTCACAGGAGATGACTGAATGAAAAAGCATTACAATGCAGCTGTTCCCTCTGCTGGCCCACTACCAGTGGATGTACAGAAGTCACTCTGACTTGCACTGGGGCATTAACCTCCATGCAAAACAGTGACTGACATCAAGGTTTCAAGGCATTCAGGAAGGATGCTGTGAGCAAATCCAGTGAACAGAAATGAAACATTGGGGTACACAAATCCTCAATCAAAAGTTTAAATTACTGACCAGGTAAGTCTACTCATGTGTCCACCCACTTCAAATAGTATAGAAAATGGTAAGTAGTATTATAACATTTGCTATTAAAAAGGAATTAAATTGCATTATGCCCCAAAAGAAAAACAATAGAGCACATAAATTAAATAATCGTTGTGGTCCAATGAGATGAAGAAATATATATAATTATATCTTGGAAAGCAACATCATTTCTTTTTAAACATAAAGGTGTGTGTATTTGTGTGTGTGTGTGTGTGTGTGTGTGTGTGTGTGTGTGTAGAGATACAGAGGTAAGTTTAGCTGAAATATGTCTGGGGTATTAGGAGTTAATTTTAAAAAAAATCTCAGTTATGATCTTCAAAATATAAGTTCACAAACAATTCAGGGTCTATTTATACATTTTATTTCTGTATTTATAAAGAATAGTTTATCTGATTTAATTTTTTTTTTTTTTTTGCTTGCTTGGCATCATGTACACAGAAGTTATAGAATACAAATTTACTCATTTTGTTCCCATTTTAAGAGTCACATTGTACAGCCTCAGCAGTTACATAATACTATTATTCTAAGTAAAATTTCAGTAGCTCATCCACACTGCAAATTAAGCAAAATTAAAGCACAAAGAAAAAATATAACTATGGGGCATTTGCTTTCTTGAGATAATTTGGCAAAGTCGCATAGAAAAAGAAAAAATCAAATCAGTGATCACAACACTTATTCTCATTCATTATCAATTCGACATTCACTCACCCACTGTTTAAAAATTTTTAGTGCTGTAAAACGGATTCTGGTAGATCAGTAGAAAAATTCTCGAGATACAATTTTACTAAGTCGGCTGCCCACGCCACGAAACTTAGGGTTTATAAACGTATCTGGCCATTCATGTAGCTATCAAGCACGGTCTTCTGTGGTTATCTCATATTTACACAAACTTTCAAGCTGTCTACTCAACTTCAAGTTTGGTAGTCCTTAACAGTCACGTGACTCATGGAGCAACAGGGAGCACGTGTGTGTAAACTCTGCGGTAGCGACAGTCTTACCCATTTTCTAGAGTATCAGCTGACTCCACAACTATCATGAACATTTTGATTCCCTCTCTCCTCCTTTTGTGTTTGTAGTAGGGCCTTTACAGCATGCTCCAACATCATACTTCTGCCTTCCTTCTCTATGTCAGACCCTCATTCCTTTCCTGTACGGTTGAGTAATGGTTGTGACCTGTAGGCTAATGTTTAATGCTGTTCCTGAATTTAATGCAGCCTCTTTTAATATTTCATCATTAAATATGATGCTTTCTCTAAGCTAATTTTCTTCTACTTTATTTATGCTCATTTGGTTTTTCTTTTATCTGTTTTCTCTAATTGAATTCTGCCTAGTACATAATCTTTTTTCTTTCTTCCTTTCAATTAAATGAATTTTAGTGTATGAATTTCTCTCTGAGTATCCTTTATCTACAACCTACAGGTTTTGATATATAATATAGTCATTGTTCTCATTGTTCTATTTATTTATAAATTCATAATTTGATTTATAATGAAGTTTTCTAATTTTCTGATACATAGTTATCTTTGTGGGGTCTGTGTGGGGGAGATGAGTTCTACATTCTGGCATGAATATTTATATAATTTGTTGACTAAAACTTGTGTTACAAACATGTAATCGACTCTTCGATAATTGTGCATAAGGAAGGGATGATAAGATTTTTTTTCTCTCTATCTACTTTTCTTTCTAAGATTTTGCATGAGATTGAGGCAAGAGAGTAGAGCAAAGAATGAAGCCCAAGTGTGCCTTGTATAAAGGATTAGTGTGTGGGAGAAACTAGTGTGTAGAGGATGGCCAGGGACATCTATCTCAAGCCTACTAACGCTTGGGACTGGTGACCTATGATCTACTATAATACTAAAACATACACCCGTGGTGCAGATTTAAGGTGCTAATGAAACACTCAATGCATAGAGTGGAGTGGAGAATACTTACCTTATGCAAATGACCCTCAAAGTCCATGTTAAGTGACACAAAGTCCCTTTCCTTTATAAAGTGTAGTCCTTTGAGCTACCCAACCTTCTCTTTGCTTCAGCGCACTCCCGTTTCTGTAAGTGCATTCTTTAATGACAAACTCCCCTTTGCTGATGCTACCTGTGCCACTGTCCAGCTCCTTATTCTAAGATACAAGACCCTAGAACTGAAGGTGACCAGCAAATTCTGATGGCCACCAATATCAGGGCTGTCTGTAACAAGGACAGAGTAACGAAAGAAAAGCATGTTTACTGACATGTATCTGGTAAATTTCAGGCTTATGTAGTATCCTTCAGCTCACAGCGATAAAGGAACCCTTCAGTGAGATGCAGTCATGGGGATAGATGGCCAAGGAAGCATAAAATAAAGAAGAATCCACCTCTAATTAGGTGGAGTCCACCATTGCCTTCTCCATTGCTAAGAGTGTGTTGGTTTTGTCATCTGTCTCCTCCTGCTACAGAGAGGGAGGCATCTTTGCAAGTGGAGATTCTGTTTGTGAATGTACAGTTTCCATATAGAAAGGCAACTCTTATCATCTAGTTTCTTCCATGTCTACAGCTTCTCAAAAGCAATGGCTCAAATTAATTTTTATGCTAAAGAGTCATATTTTCGAGTGTCACATTTTAGTTTTTTCCAAATATTCAAAATGCACGATTGCCAGTTTATTTGTTCTTCAAGCTGTTCAGGACCCTGGGAACCCTCTCTAGACAGAGGACGGCTCTGATTCCTCCTCCTCCTCTTCCTCCTCTTCCTCCTCTTTCACTTTTTATTTTTATTTTTTTGTGAATTTCACATCACGGACCCTAGTTCTACTTATCTTCCCATTCTCTTGTATCTATTTTCTGCCCTTGAACCCCCCCCCCAACACAAAAAACCAAACAAAATAAAACAAAGCATAGAAAACATCTTGTCATGGAAGCTGTAGTGTGTCACAGTGTGCCCCACAGTATACCTCTCTGTCCACAAACTGTTACTTGCAAATAAATGCAGATTGCCATGAGTCACTGGTCTGTTTCGAGGTCTCTGGTTTCTGTGGCATCACCAATATTGGGTCCTCACTGGGATTCCTTCAGGTTATCTTGTTTCTCTGTGTTTTGGAGATTGTGTAGCTTTGGATCAACAGGACTGGCCATTTCACTAGCTACAACAGTTCACAGATGATGTAAATTTTGGGATAGGCCAACTCCAAACCCTAAATCTGAGCCCCTGGGTGGTAGCTGAACCGCTCAGCTCACTGGCTCTCCCTTATCCATACCACCAGGGCTAGCTCTCTAGCACTGCTCTGACTAGGCCTACCATTCATTGGCAGGAGGTAGAGACAGCTTTCCTGTTCTCATGCCCTTAGGGACAGCTCTCCTGTCCTCCCAACACTGGGGCTATATCTAGTGTGCTGCCCAGGAAAGGTGTAAGGTCTACTCTCAGTATCCCATTGCCAATTTTCCTGACTGCTGCAGGTTGTGAGGGGTGAGGAATGAGGGCATCATCTCTAATCCTGTGCCTACTCATGGCCAAAGAGTGGTTGGGCCAGCATTCCCACTCATACCCTTAGGGTCAGCTCCCCTTTGTTACCCAGGTGAGGTACAGGGCCAGCTTAGTGCACTTTTGGTGAGAGATGGGGTCATCTCTCTGGGATATAGCAGCCAATGAGGGGTAGGGCCAGTTCTATACAGGTCCTGGACATCCACATCATCCCAGGTGGTTGTCCAGACTAGGTCTCTGGTGGTAAAGTGGGCCATGGACATCAACATCAACTCCTGACACTGCATAGCCATGGACTCAGACATGGCCCTTAGTGACAGCATTAGCCAGGACTTTACCATGGCCTACGGTGGGAAACCTGATTATTCACAACAGCCTACTTTTTTTTCTTTTTAATTTTTTTATTGGATATTTTCTTTATTTACATTTTAAATGCCATCCCCTTTCCTGGTTCTCCCTCCTATAAACATCCTCCTCCTATCTCCTCCCCTTTCCCCTGCTCACCAACCCACCTACTCCTGCTTTCTGGCCCTAGCATTCCCCTACACTGGGTCATAGGACCAAGGACAGCCTTCATAGGACCAAGGGTCTCTCCTCCCATTGATGTCTGACTAGACCATCCTCTGCTGCATATGCAGCTGGAGCCATGAGTTCCATCATGTGTACTCTTTGGTTGGTGGTTTAGTCCCTGAGAGCTCTGGAGGTACTGGTTTGTTCATATTGTTGTTCTTCCTATGGGGCTACACACCCCTTTAGCTCCTTGGGTCCTGTCTCTAGCTCTTTCATTGGGGATCCTATGCTTAGTCCAATGGATGATTGTGAGCATCCACCTCTTTATTTGTGAGGCACTGGCAGAGACTCTGAGAAGAAAGCTATATCAGGTTCCTGTCAGCAAGCCCTTGTTGGCATCCACAACAGTGTCTGGGTATATGGGATGGGTCCCCAGGTGAATCAATCTATAGACGGTCATTTCTTCAGTCTCGGCTCCACACTTTGTCTCTGTAACTCCTTCCATGGATGTTTTGTTCTCCCCTTCTGCCTATTCTTCTCTACCCCCACCCTCACCCAGTGTCTCCAGGTCTATTCACTTCACAATGTTCAAACGGTTTTGCTTCTCTTTCGCTCTCACCTCTGTACACACACACACACACACACACACACACACACACACACACACACTCACAGTGTAGTGGCTCCTCCTGCAGGCTGGTCACATGGTTGGAAGGCCTCTGGGTGACCTCTGTCTGTGCTGCATGGCATGGTGTCAAGATGGCCTCTAGGTCTCCTTGTGGCCCCTATTTTTTTTCACTTGCCTTATTGAAGGAGAGACAGACTGGTCTAAGTAACTCTATCTTGTGCCTCCCCAAATTTTAAGTTATTTCTGTTTGTGTTCTCCTGAGTCCCACTTCTGCTGAAGTTCCAGAAAAAAAGTAGGTCTGATTTATACAGACCTCTATGTAAAAAGCTGAAAGTCCCCAAATCAACAGCAACTTTCCTCCTGAGTGAAAAACTTTATTCTGTGGCCCAAATCTAGACTGTTTCTCAAACAGGAGCAAGTGTCTCAAGATAAGAGACAACTGAATTGGTCCCACAAGTCAGGATGATGGTTTACCTGGAGCTTCACAGGATATATCCTCAGAGTCATTATTCCAGACAAGCAGTTATCCTAATGCATGCTATGTGTGTTCCTCTCATTGGCTATCAGGTTATCTATATTACCTTGTGGGAAATCTGTGTGTTTAACAGGCATGAAATAGTTAGAGCTGAAGCTGGCCTTTATCAAATTAATGGACCAGGCACACAGAATTCTGTCAGTGTCAGAATGGGTAGGATTTCCACCAAACCTAATGTTTCCCCTTTCATAAATGGAAGATATTTCAGCCTTCATTTTTTCCTTGGTCTGTATCTTATTGTGGGACTCCTTACAGTGGGAGCAGGGGCAGTCTCTGACTCCTTTGCCTGATTTTGGGACTCTTTTCCTTCTACTGGACTGCACCCTCCAGCCTTAATATAAGGTGAGGTGCCTAGTCTTATTGCAACTTGGTGTGCCATGTTTGGTTGATATTCCTTAAAGATCTGCTTTTTTCTGGAGGATCTGAAGGAGGAATGGATTTGGAGAAAATGGTAGGTGGCAGGGATGACTAGGAGTTGAGGAGAGTGTAATATATAAGAGAAGAAAATATCTGTATCTGTAGCAGAGAGTGGAGTCAGCCTGGGGCTCAAGCCTCTTTTCTACCAGGAAGTGATTTGTTAACCTGTCTCACTGTTAAACTTACATACATTGTGCATATATACTTAGCTCAGTGCATGTATCTTGTGTATGTATCTTTAGCTCAGGCTTTCAGTAAGTTTCAATTGTCATTCTCATTTGGCAATAATATAGTACTTTTCCTTTGCCAATTTTTGTTCCTTAATTTCTTTTTTTTCCAATTTTTAATAGATATTTTTTTATTTACATTTCACATGTTATCCCGAAAGTCCCCCAAACCCTCCCCCATCCCCCGCCCTGCTCCCCTACCCATCCACTCCCACATATTGGCCCTGGCGTTCCCCTGTACTGGGACATATAAAGTTTGCATCACCAAGGGGCCTCTCTTCCCAATGATGGCCAACTAGGCCATCTTCTTCTATTTATGCAGCTAGAGACATGAGATCTGGGGGTACTAGTTAGTTCATGTTGTTCTTCCACCTATAGGGTTGAAGACCCCTTCAGCTCCTTGAGTACTTTCTCTAGCTCCTTCCTTGGGAACCCTGTGTTCCATCTAATAGCTGACTGTGAGTATTCACTTCTGTGTTTGCCAGGCACTGATATAGCCTCCCACGAGACAGCTATATCAGGGCCCTTTCAGCACTATCTTGCTGGTGTATGCAATAGTGTCTATGTTTGGTGGCTGATTATGGGATGGATCCCGACTGCATCAGTCACTCAAGGTACCTTATGGTGTTCAGTCCTGGGCCCCATCTTGAGATGATGGCCAGTTAACCACACATGTCCAAGACTGTGTTCTCTATCAGTTATGTGAACAATGCACACTCAACCTTTGCCTTTCTTTCCCACAAAACATCAATGTTCCTGACAGTTGGAACATCAGTTCCAAGAAGACTGCTTTTAGACTGTTAACTTTATTTTTCTTCTAAAGCATGGTCACTCTGATTCAATCTCCCTTCTTATCTCTCACTATCCCTATTATGGATGTGTTGGAGTCAGTGGGTTCATTCTAAACAATTGAAATTTTAGGAGCTAGATGTTTTTACCCTAAGACTTTTGGAAATATGAATACAAGCTAGGTCTGTTTCCACACTGTCCTGTCACATTGATAAAAAAAAAATGAATAGGCATTCCAGGTAAGCTAGACTAAGCAGAGAATGTGGACAAGGCTGTACCAGAGTTGGAGACAGTTTGACAACTGTCCTTTCTTGTAGGTCACATACTACCAATAGATTCCCTCTTTCCCTTCCCTTTTTGAGTGTCCTTCAAAGAAGACACTTTACTTGGTCTTATCATGGGTAGCTGAAAATTTACTTCATCTCCTAAACCTCTTATCTAAAGGAAAATTTGACTCTTGACTCTTGTTCTCTGGCAACCCCCCTCTTTCTCTCCTCTCTTCCACTTCCAAAAAAAAAAAAAAAAAAAAAAAAAGCTGTGCTTGGTGGCGCATGCCTTTAATGCCAGAACTCAGGAGGCAGAGGCAGGCAGATTTCTGAGTTCCAGGACAGCTGAGTTCCAGGACAGCCAGGGTTATACAGAGAAACCCTGTCTCAAAAAATAAACAACAACAAAAAATAAACAAACAAAAAACCACCAACAACAAAAAAATCCAAAAAACCTGAACACATTCTTTCTGTAATTTATATTCACTTCAACATCACAGAGTCTTTCTTTCATTTCCCAAAGGCAAACCCAGTTACTAATAATTTGCTCAATTTTCTGACAAATAGGCTTCCTAAGTTTTTCATTTCTGTTGTTGCTGGGGTATCACAGTGGCTTCTTGGTCCTGGCCCTTTGGTTTCTGTTGAAAGAGCTTAGTTTTGTTATTTGTTGACATATGATACTCTAAAGGCTAGAGGTATTACAGTGTCCTGGGGTGCAGTAGACAGTGGCAAGGCCACCATGGCAGTCTATGTGCTTAGGTATGCTTTCTACCATTTCTTGAAATTTCTGGGAGAAACAACTTTTCTGGGAACATATTTTTTTTTCCTGTCTAGGTGATTGTCAGACCTATTTGAGCTAACTCTTAAGGGTGGCAAAGCCGAAGGATATCCATGACACAGGGTGACAATAAATATCCAAGTAGAATACCCATGAAGATCCAGTATTGATAGTGTAACAGAAGGCAGAGGTCTTGAAACAGTCTCATTGCAAGAAACCTTTGAAAGTTAAGATGTGTGGACAAAAGGTTATATTATATGACACACTTCAGCTTCATGATAAGATGTTTTTCTAACTTATTTTCTCTTCTTTGTTGGAGGAGACTGCAAGGGTGGAGGGCATAGATGGGGAGATGAGAATGATTGGGGTGCATGATGTTTTGAGAGAGAGAGAGAGAGAAAGAGAGAGAGAGAGAGAGAGAGAGAGAGAGAGAGAGAGAGAGACTGTAGTGACTCTGTCCTTTATCCTAGCAGTTGGTAAGTAGAGGCAGGCAGAGTTCTCTGAACTCCAGTCCTGCTTGATCTACATAGCCAGGACCGGGCCAGATAGGACTATACAAGGATACCCTGTCTCAAAAATCAAACCAAACTAAAACAAACCAAACTAAGCTAAAACAATGCCCCCTCAAACCTGAACAAACAAAAAGAGTCCCCCCAAACAAACAAAAGAACACTGAAGTGAATAGATGCAGGAGAGAAGCTGGTTAGTATGTCTCAGCTGGTGCCGTCCAGTCTGGAATGGCAAACAAACATGGTCTTGGATTGAACCTAGGGCACTATAAAAACCTTGCTTCATGGTGCTCTTCTTCCTTAAATAAAGTGAAACAGCATTTAGCATCTTCTTCCCTGCTGTCCCGTGTCTTGCTCTTGCTCCCCTACAGACAGTAGCAGGGGCAGGAGGAAGAGACAAGGTCAGAATCTGGTAAGCCTGAGACTCTCTGCTGTACTTCTATAGAATAGGAACTTTTTTTTTCTTGAGCTACATTTATTTAATATATTTTTCTTTCTTTGTTTTCAATTTACATACACACACACACACACACACACACAGAGTCTAGCACGAGTCTTTAACATTGTTTAGAACAGGCATACCCTTGTCCCACCTTGTAGAGTTACTCCAAATGGAACTTTCAGTCACCTGGACAGCAGTACAGCTGTCTGTTTCTGAGACTTGAGCAGATACTATATAACCTAAATATCTGGCCCAGTGGGAGAGCTCCCTTTCACCCGTGAGACTGTTTTCTTCCATAATGGACCCGTGGTTGTTAGTCACTCCGATGCTTGAGATTGCCTCGTGCTATGTAACAAACGCTGTCTCCTACACTGCATTATGTGTGTCAACCAAGTTCATTCACAAGGTCTAGGGAGCAGACAGAAGGTCAGAGGTAACTTCTATACAATATAGAACATGTATGAGAGGTAGAAGAATGGAGAGAGGATGGCAGGGATAAAGACACATCTGCAAGTTTACATAGCAGTTTTCAAGTTTGCCCCCAGAGGAACACTTCTCGTCCTCCTCATTCACCATCTTTGAAACAGCTGAGGTCATTTTCACATAAAATCCACTCCCTTTGAATGTAGAAACACCGGTGGAACTTTTGAAGATGGTAATTTTAAGTGTTTCACATCTCCAAATAGCATAAACAACATGTGAATTGGATTACTCTACCGGAGATGACAATTTTCTCCCTTCCTACACCAAAGACAACAGGATGCAGAAAATCTATTGTTGCTTTCAGTACTGCTTTGCACATTAAAACTAATAGAGATAAATGTAGGTGGGTCAAGCTGGGCTTCTGTTCTCCAGTCCTTCCTTCTTTTCAAGGTTGCTGCATTACTCTTTCAGGGTTGACTAGAAACGTATCTGCTGACATTTAGAAAAAAGTGTGATTCTTTGTTCTAAATAATATAAGCCTAGTGTTTCTTTTTCTTCTGTCCCTGAAAGTGAGAAAACAGAAAATTTCCAGGTTAAAATGAGATTTTTTTTTTACTGACTCTGATAATTAAAGGCTTAGTGTTTAGATCATAATTTCTCAATTATTTTCTTTCTGAGGAAATAATTATCAACCTTGAAGCTGGACCATGTTCTGAAAGGTGAGACTACATCCCTGGCCTAGGAGCTGGCAGCCCTTGGAAGGGACGATGCTGATATGTATGCACAGGTGCGCTGTGTCTGTTATTGCCTTTGGTAATATAAATTTATAGGTCTCTATCACCTTTCTCCATTTTCCTTTCTCAACTTTCAGGATGTGTCAAAGCATCCATTATCCTTGCACTAAGAGCAATAAGAGGGCACCGTGGCAGCCGAGAAGTGACTGTGGGGTGAAACAGTTTTAGATTACAACTGTTCATTTTATAGGTTTGGACTGGTTCTTGTTTCGACTTAAAAAATATTTTTCAAACATTTATTTATTCTGTGTGTGAGTACATATCATAATGCCTATGTGGAAATTGGAGAAGTCTGTTCTATCTTTCCAATATGTATGTTTCTGTATGTTGTGAGGATCGAAGTTGGTATGTCAGGCTTGATGACAATCCTCTCAATGGTTGCACTTTCTCTCAGCCTTCTTCCTCTTCTGACTTTTCTAGACACTACCTTCTCCCGTTTAACCTAAAATTGTAATATTCACTAGGTATTCAGAAAAGAACAAGATTTTCTGCCTAGTGTGTATATAAAAGCAAAAAGTATAAGGAAGGCAGTTTTGTCACTTTTGCTTGTTTTTGGTGCTGCTGGATCTAGAACTTGGGTCCTAAGCATGATAGCAAGCCCTCTGTCTTAGTGTTGAGGTTGCTGTGATGAAACACCATGATGAAAGCAACTTAGAGAGGAGAGGTTTATTTGGCCTACACTTTCACATTATAATTCATCATTGAAAAGTCAGGACAGGAACTCAAACAGGGCCAGAACCTGGAGGCAGAAGCTGATGATGCAGAGGACATGGAAGGGTGCTGTTTACTGGCTTTGTCTCTCTAGCTCTCTCAGCCTATATTCTTCCTTCCTTTCTATTTTTAAAAAAAAGTCATTGCAGTAATGGAAAATACAGAAGTGGATGCTCGTAGTCATCCATTGGGTGGAGCACAGGGTCCTCCATGAAAGAGCTAGAGAAAGTACTCAGGGAGCTGAAGGGGTTCTCAGCCCAATAGGAGGAACAGCAATATGAACTAACCAGTACCCCCAGAGCTCCCTGGGAATAAACCACCAATGATAATAATAAAAAAAAAAATAAACAAACACACACACACATGGTGGGACTCATGGCTCTGAGTTATCCTCATGGCTGAGGATAACCTAGTCAGTCATCAATGGGAGGAGAGGCCCTTGGTCCTGTGAAGGTTCTATGCCCCAGTATAGGGAAATGCTAGGGCCAGGATGTGGGAGTGGGTGGGTTGGGGAGCAGGGGGAGGGGACAGGGGACAGGGGACAGGGGATTTTCTTTTTTTATTATTCATTTTTATTAGATATTTTCTTAATTTACATTTCAAATGCTATCCCGAAAGTGCCCTCTACCCTCCCCCAGCCCTGTTCCCCTACTCACCCACTCCCACATCTTGGCCCTGTATTGGGGCAGATAAAGTTTGTAAGACCAAGGGGCCTCTCTTCCCAGTGATGGCCAACTAGGCCATCTTCTGCTACATATGCAGCTAGAGACATGAGCTCTGGAGGTTCTGGTTAGTTCATATTGTTGTTCCACCTATAGGATTGCAGACCTCTTCAGCTCCTGTGGTACTTTCTCTAGCTTCTCCATTGGGAGCCCTGTGTTCCATCCTATAGATGACTGTGAGCATCTACTTCTGTATTTGCCAGGCACTGGCATAGCCTCACAAGAGACAGCTATATCAGGGTCCCTTCAGCAAACTCTTGTTGTTCTGTGCAATAGTGTCTGAGTTTGGTGACTGATTATGGGATAGATCCCCAGGTGGGGTAGTCTCTGGATATTCCATCCTTTCGTCTTAGCTCCAAACTTTTTTTTCTGTAACTCCTTTCATGGGTATTTCGTTTCTTAATCTAAGGAGGAATGAAGTATCTACATGCTGGTCTTCCTTCTTGATTTTCTTGTGTTTTGCAAATTGTATCTTGGGTATTCTTTTTGAAGGGGAAACTAGGAAAGGGAATAACCTTTGAAATGTAAATTAAGAAAATATCTAATAAAAATGTTATTGCAAAATTGTTCAGTAATACAATAAAATTTGTTTGTTTTATTTTTTTAATTACTCTCTTATAATATATTCTGATCTCAGTTTCCCCCTCTTTCAGTTCCTCCTGAACTTCCCTTTTTCCCCAGATCCACTCTTTTTCCATTTCCCTTCAGAAAAGAGCAGCCCTTCCAGAGATATCCACAGAACATGGCGTGACAAAATACAATATAGCTAGGCACAAATTCTTCTATCAAGGCTGGATGAGTCAACACAATAAGAGAACAAGGGTCCCAAGAGTAGTCAAAAGAGTCAGAGACATACTCTGCCCCTGACTCCCACTATTAGGCATCCCACAAGAACACAAAGCTAATAATAATACAATATATTTAGAGGACTTAGTGCAGACCCATGTAGGTTGTATGATTGCCACTTCAGTCTGTGTAAGTCCACATGAACCCTGTTTAGTTGATTCTGTGTGCTGGGTTTTCCTAGTGTCTTTGACCCTTCTGACTCTTACAGTTCTTCTTCCCTTTATTCTATGCTGTTCCCCAAGATCTGCCTAATGTTTGGCTGTGGATTTCTGTATCTGATCCTACCAATTGCTAGATGAGGCTTCTTTGATGACAGCTGAGGTAGGCACTGATCTATATGTGTCTCAGTGAAGAGATACCATTATTGTGGCAACTCATAAAGGAAAACATGTAATTGGGGTTGACACAGTTTTGAGGTTTAGTCTATTATTGTCATGAGGGGGATACATGGTGGCAGACAGGTAGATATAGTGCTGGAGAGGTAGCTGAGAGTTCTACTTCTGGATCTGTAGAGAGTTGGAAGAGAGTATGTTGCACTGAGCCTGGTTTGAGCAACTGAGATCTCAAAGCCTACTCCAGTGATATACTTCTCACAATGCCACACCAACTACAAGGCCACACCTCCTAATAGGGCCACTCCCTATGAGCTGATGGGACCATTTTTATTCAAACCACTATAGTGAGTATAGCAGAATAACATAAAGCATCATTTCATTGTGAGGTTTGGTTTTATCCTAGGTCTCTGAGCTCACCAGTCTCTGGTGTCAGACATGGACTCTCTCTAATGGGGACTCACGTTAGACCACTCATTGGTTGGCCACTCTGACAAGTTCTGTGCTACTGTTGTCCTGGCTGGTATATCTTGTAGACAGGTCAGGTTGTAATGTGAAGGTTTTGGAATCTGATTGGTTGACTCAGTCTCACCACTGGATGCCTTGTCTTCTTAGAGAAGATGGTCAGTTCAGTTTCTGTATCCCCGCCATTACTAAAAGTCCTCTCACTAGGGTCACCCTTGTAAACTCCAGGGAGTTTCCACTGCACTAGGTTTTCCCATCGTCCACCAAGTTTCCTCTAATTTGAGTCATCTCTTCTAGTACTCTCTCCTTCCATGGCCCCTGCCTGATGCCTCCTGTTCCCATCTCTGTCATCCGCAGGTCACCCTCAAAATCTATTCTATTTCCCCTTCCCAGGGGCATCTATGCAGCTGTCTTAGATCTCTCCTTGTTTCTTAGCCTCTCTAGATCTGTGGATTATAGCATTATTATCCTTTTCCTAACCGCTAATGCCTGCTTTTAAGTGAGTATATATCATGTTTAAATTTTAGAGTTATAGTTATATCAACTTAAAGGGCATAATTAAATTAAGGTATAGGAATATTATCTGGAACTTTTTTTTTTTTAAATTGAGACCACAAATCTTATGATTTTCTTTCTTTTTTGTGATGATTATTTAGAAATGGAAACCCAATTTGTGGTCACATTTAGACCTGTACATAATGAATAGAATGGTTAAGATTTCTAGAGCATCTGCCATCTTCTCATTCTTAATTTCTGTTCACTTATACTCTTAAGTTATTTATTATGTTCTATAAAATTTTAAACATTATTTCTTTGCTTGTATGTATTCTGAGTATAGTGAGCTATAAATAAATAAGGAAGAATCTGCTTTGGGAAAAATAATGCTGAACAACATGAAGATGTAATTTTTAATGTTTTTAAGCTGTGAAAATTATGAATAATAATAAAATTCCTTGAAAACACTTGATATGGCCTTACTTAATCTATTACACCTATCACTAATATAAGATTTTGTGTAGAATTGTGGAAAGTAGCCTAGCAGACTAAGTCTTGTTCAGATTCTCAAAGAGATTTTCTTTGAGTTTTTGAGAACTGGTCATACTACATAGCTCAGGATAGCCTGGAGTTTGCTAAGTAGCCTAGGCTGACCTTCAACTTGTGATCCTGTTGCAGCAGCCTGCTGAATGCAAAGATTACAGGTATAGCCACTATGCACAGCTCTGCTCCCTTTATTTTTATTGCTTATTTTATTTATGTACACATCAAATGTTGTCCCCTTCTAAGTCTCCCCTCTGTAAATCCCCCATCTCACTCTCTCCCCTTCCTGAAGGAAAGGCCATCCAGAGACCACTCCACCTTGGGATCCATCCCATCTGCAGACACCAAACCCTGACATTGTTGCTGATATCCGAGATGTGCTTGCAGATAGGAGCCTGGTATAGCTGTCCTCTGAGAGGCTCTGTCAGCACCTGACTAAGACAGATGCAGATACTCACAGCCATCTGTGGACTAAGCCCAGGGACACAAATAGAAGAGTTAGGCAAAGACTGAAGGAGCTGAAGGGGATTACCACCCCATAGGAAGAACAATATCAACCAACCAGACACCCCAGAGCTCCCAGGGACTAAACCACCAAGCAAAGAGCTCTGCTTCTTTTTGCATGTTGCTTTTCAGTTAGCACTTCATGAAACCACTTCACTTTCATCTTCTATAACAAGACATTCAAACACTCCCCAATAGTCACACCGATACAGCTTTCAGCCACATTGCCATCAATCTCTTTTATGAATTTTGTATCAATCTAAGTTTGCACATTAAGTTTTCCATATCTTTGTAACCACATGGGGGATTTATTTCTTATATAGTAATGAGATTTGCCATTTATGTGGTGATTTATTTTTATTGCATCTATTATAGTCTATCTCATTAATGTTCAGAATTCTGGAAAATTATTTTGCAGATTTCTTCTCAGTTTTGGAAAGAGTGTACATCACACACCAAATTATAAGACATGTCCTCAACTTTCCATTGTAAGGTTTTAAATTTGTTGTGTAGTGTTGTTCCAGAGAAGCAGGAATAGTTTCTGTCCTTTTAACTCTTATTTTATTGGAAAAGTATAATTGTCCATTACAAAGGACTTGGAGTGAGTTCAAACTTAAGAAAGCTTTCCTGGTTTCCAGGATACCACACATTTCTTGTTTCCTCCTATTTTTCTTACTATTTCTCTAAGGACTTTCACCTTTAGCTCCCACCCCGCCCCCTTCTTTGTCAGCCACAAAATGTAACAGTCTTAATGTGTCAGCCTTGACCTTTTTCTTTCTCTGTCTACACTGTCTTTGTAGATTTTCTATTCTGCTGGATCCAAAAACAACTGGATGCTGATGGCTCTCAGATGAGTATCTCTAGTACCAAACTTTCAAGTTCCAAAATTATCAGTCCATTTAGATTTTTTTTTTACATATGGCTCAAATTAACAAATACCCAAGAAAACTCTGAATTTCGAACTCTAAGCATGTATCTTTGCAGCTTTCTTTGTTATTACTGATGCAAACTTGTCTACCCAATTAGTTATTCAGATCAGACCTAGTAGTTTTTATATAAAATTTATTCTTCTCTAATAAAATATATCCCAACGGTAGCCCCCCCCCCCGTCTTTCCATTCCTCCCAGTTACCTCCCTCCCCTTGCCTCCAGATGCATTCTTCTTCCATTTCCACTCAGAAAAAAAACAGACCTCTCAGGGATATCCACTGAATGTGGCATAACAAAATACAATAAGACTACGTACAAACCTCATACCAAGGCAGGATGAGGCAACCCAGTATGAAGAAAAGGGTTCTAAGAGCAGATGGATGAGTCAGAGGCTCTCCCCATCCTACTGTTAAGAGTCTTACAAAAACCACCAAGCTAACAACCATAACATACATGCAGAGGACCTAGCACTGGCTCTCAGAGGCTCTGTCATTGCCCCTTCAGTCCCTGTGAGTCCCTATGAGTCATGCTTAGATGATTTTGTGGACCATGTTTTTCTGGTGCCGTTTACTCATCTGGCTCCTACAATTCTTCTTTCCCCTGTTTGTGTTGTTCCAAATGCCCCAAGGGGAGGGACCCAGGGGAGATATCTATCTTGAGCTCTCTTTCTGCCCAGTGTTTGGCTGTGGGTCATTGAATCTTCTCCCATGAGCTGTGGGAAAAAGCCTCTCTGGTGATGATTGGATTGGGCACTAATCTATGAGTATAGCAGAATATCATTAGGAATCATCTGACTTTCCCCCCCAGGTGGATTTGACTCTACCCTAGGTCTCTGGGCTATCTAGCCTTCAGTTCCTGGTCATCCAGGCAGGGCTATGTATTTGCTTCTTCTTGAGGAATTGCCCTCACGTTAGAACATCATTGGTTGGCCACTCCCACAAATTGTTCCAGCTCTGAGGTATTTGTACACTTATCTTTATTACAGTATTCATAGTAGCTATGAAATTGATCCACCATAGATTGGAACAGATAAGGAAAACGACATTCATATATACAGTGGAGTTTTGCATATGAAATAACATTTGCAGAAAAGTGGATGAAACTGGAAATCATGTTAGGCAAAATAAGTCAGACTCAGATGGACAAACACTATGCTTTCTTTTGTATATGTATTCTAGTTTTTAAGGTATATATATATATATATATATATATATATATATATATATATATATATGTGTGTGTGTGTGTGTGTGTGTGTGTGTGTGTGTGTGTGTGTGTATCTGTAGTGTGTGTGTTTATATTTGTGCATATACACATACTTGCAGGTGTGAATGTGTGTGAAAGCTAGGAATCAATGTTGAGTATTTTTCTTGATCACTTTGCACCTTCTCTTTTGAGATAGGCTATCTCACTGATTCTGATGCTCACTGATTGGCTAGGCTGACTGATCAGTGAACTCTGGGGAATCAGCCTGTTTCTGCCCAGCCAACCCCCCTCAGGTCTAGTGGTTATAGGAAATATAGGACATAATTGATACCCACTCTTGGATTTTTGGTGTTGGTGTAGGGTGCTCAAACTGAGCTCCTCATGCTTGTGTAGTAAGCTGGTGCTTTACTGACTGAGTCACCTCTAGTTTTTAATTATGTATATTTGTGTGTGTATAAAGAACACGGGACTGAAAGGGAGAACATGAGGATGAAGAAGATGTGTTAAGAGTATTGAAATAAAGAAATGAGTCTGCTAGAATACGTGTGATAAAGAACAGAAAAGAAGCTTTGGAAAGAGGGAAGGGGACATGAAGAATGCCAGGAGCCTGGGAGAGAGATATGCATAAGAATGAAAGATGTATAAAAATGCCATAATAAAAACCATTATCCTGTATGATACCTTCAAGACTAAAAAAATAGGTTAAATGTGTTGTATTTAACTTCATACCTTTAAATGTACTTTTAGTTCTTTTAAAAGCTTTTTTTATACTAATAAACAAACATAAAAAGCTTTTCTGAGCTATTACCATAATAAATAAGATATATTGTTTTCAGATAAGTATTTTCCATGTCTTTAGAATTCACTGTTTCCTTGATATTTTATGGAAAAACACTTTGAGTTATTATCAATTGAAGGCTATGTTATTCTTAACATGTTTGTTTATTAGTTTTTTTTCTTGTTGCTTCCTTCAGAGACGGAGAAGAAATAAATACATATCATAATGATACCATTAGTATAGTTTAAAGCAAGCTGCAATGAGGGTGAGTATAGTGATCCAAACAAGCTATATTGATGCAATATTGCAGTTTATATTGGGTATCAAAACAGTATAAATCATGACCCTACAACCCTACCTTGGAGATTATAGTCTGTGAAAACAAAGGGAGAGAAATATTTCCTCTTAAATAAAATTACTATTGCAAGATCCAAAACCTAAAAATAAGTTGTAACCAGATACCCAACATGAAATGAACAGTTGAAATTGTAATAATTGTAATAAAACGTCTTGACTAAGTGCTGTATTTGTTTGTTTATGTAACTATAACTTGAGAGGTAAGCTAATGCTACAATGAAATAAGGTTCATTTAGCTTCTGATGGTTCAAGGACATGAGGCTAGCAGCAGATTGACTGTGTGAGGACCTTGTGGTGAATTGCATACGTAGGAGGCAAAGATCTTTTCACAAAATAAGATATCAGCAGTTATTGGGTGGCCAAGCTCCTTGTGTAGGAGCTCACTCTTGTAATAACTCTGGTCTAGTTAAAACTCTTGGAAGCCCTTCTCAAGCAGTGTCCCAATGACCTGCCCATCTTCCATCAGGGCCCACACATATTGAAGATCTCACCATTTCTCAGCAGCACGTCATTGTAGACCAAATTCCCAGCACACAAAACCTTAGTCATTGAAGTCATCCTCAAGCCTTAATAGTTACACATGGAAACAATATTTCAAAGGATTTTATAACCGCATAGGCACGCTGTATACAACTGTCTATAAAACTAGCTTCTAAGAAAATTGACAGAATTATTTAGACAAGTTGTACTAATATCTTTCATACTTCTTGTAAATATAGATTTCTGGATTTATAGCTCCCTCTCTTCTTCCCTCCCATTTCCTTCCTTTTTCCTTCTTTCCTTTCTTCCTTTCTTCCTCCCCCCATCCCTCCCTCCCTCCTTCCATCCTTCTGTCCCTCATCTTTCCCTCCTTCCAATGAGTATAGGCTGCATTAGTAATTGGGTGACACAACCTGCTTTTTTTTTTTTTTTTAAATCCATAGTAGCTTTTCCTTTGATTCAGGACTGTTCCCTGAAGCTCTGCTCCACTTGTGACTGCATCCAGAACCTTCAGATTCCTCAGCTGCCTAATAAACCAGACAGCAAAATGATCTGGATGATTCATCCAGGATTTGGCTTGAGCTGCTGCATTCATCTTAGGGTCCTCCTGTTCCTGAGCAACTATTGTGGGGTTTATGAGCCCTGGAAGGTTTGGCGAGTTAGAGCTGGAATTAGCTGCATTTGGATCTCAGTTGCACAGATGTGGCTTTCATTGATTTTTATGGGAGATTTGTGCACATAATGGAGAGAAAAATGTCACTGATTTGTTTTAATTTAGCTTGAGCAGTAACCCTTCACTAATGTGACTCCTTCTATAATAGGCAAACTTGTGCTCTCTCTCTCTCTCTCTCTCTCTCTCTCTCTCTCTCTCTCTCACCTCTACAGGGGATATGTTGGTTTAGATTCCTTTGGCTTGGAAAGTCCCAAAGGATTCATACTAACCTATGCACTTGTGCAGAGGTCACATCATTATTCACTATTTGTTGGCACAAACATGCAGTTATCTTAGTTGTCATCCGTTACAGAATTACAGTCTTTGTCGTTGGTTCCACTTTACAACTCAGTTTCTCAACCTTGGCACCATTGATTATTTTGTTGTCAGGACTGACATGCATAGGGTTCTGGTAGCATCCTGATCACTAGGACTTTGAGCCCATGGAACTTCTTTCTCCTCCAGATCTTATGATGCCATCAGACATTACCAAACATCCTTGAGAGTTCAAGTAAGCAAAGCTTAAAGCAACTGTAAAGAAAAGGCTAAATGACATATGAGAACTTTAATCCATAAGTATTTTCTAATGATTGTTACTACTCTTACTTTTAGAAAATAGTTTAAGAGATATAAAAAAATCTGCATTCTTTAAAGCAAACTTAATAAAAATACATAAAATGATTACCAGAAAGAAAAATAAAAGATGATACATTGAACTTTGTTAAAACTGAGATGTTTTGCTCATCAAGTGATTATTACCACAGTGAGCAGAAAAGTCATAGATTTGGAGAAAATTCCATGTGAAACATATTTGATTAAATTTCTATCCAGGAATTATGATTTCCTATGACTTAGAGATCTTGAACAGACACAAATGGCCAACAGGCACTTTTGAGCATTCAAAGATGCTCAGCACCAAAACAGAGCTACTCAAATGGACATGGAAATAAACAAGAAGTTCACAATTGAGTTCTAAAGACAAATCACAAAAAAGAAAAAAAAGTCAACGTTTTAAAGTAATTTCATGACTTTGTGTTGAGCTCTATTGATAGCTATCTCAGGCTACATGTCATCCCAAGTGGCCTGTGGGCAAAATTTGGACACACCTCATGGATGGTGAGGGTATCATGAACTTATTCCAAAGGACCCGTGGAAAAGGCTTTGTAGTTTCTTATCAGGTTAAGCATCCATATATCTTATGACTGAGAAATAAAGTTCCTAAATATCCAACCAATAGAAGTAAACAAAAATGGTGACAGGAAGATTTTCGTAACAGTTTCATGGCATTATGGTGAAATCCCCAGGCAGAGTCTGTGTGCCTTCTAAACAGTATCATGGACCAGACACAGGACACTTGTGTAGTGTTATCTACAATTGCATCCCATCACAAAGAAACCCCACATCAACCGTGTTTCTGTGCTTTAAAATGCGAAGCCAAGAATGTTGGTGATACATTTAGAAACAATTACAGAGCACAGAGCAAACCTAAGTGAAATGGCATGAGTTTAATTTGCATTTTAGATCCAAGAGATAAAAGAGGAGCTGGATGTAACATACTTTATTAGCACAGTCTGTGACACTTGAATATTAACTGTGGATTAGAAAATTAAACAATTTTCTTCTTTTAAAATAATTATACTGCACTGTTAGAAAATGCCATGTCTTGGGGCGTAAGGTGTTTAGGTTTAATGAAATAGTTTTCCAGTCTGTTATCAAATGGTTCAGAAGACTTTTGTATGCGAGAGATGAGATGATAAAGTCATTGGCATGGGTGAGTAACTGATGGGTCTGGGTATTTTGAGTGATCCCCTTTTGCTAATTGCATTAATTTATTTGTGTGTGTGTGTGTCTACATACACATGGCACAGAGAGTGTGTGTGCAGTTCAGAGAACAACTTGCAGAGACTGGTTCTCTCTTTCTTCTTTGTAGGTCAGGGAATCAAATTCACTATGTTGGGTTTGCTGGCAAGAGCCTTACTCCGTTGAGATATTCAGATGGTCCAATATTGGACCTTCTTACATATCAGCCTTTCAACTTTTCTGTAAATTTAAATTCCTAAATCAAGAAGTTGATGAAAATCATGCAAACAATAAATAAAGAATGATGTTGAACTGTAAGAAGCAGGTATGTTCTTGTTCTTTTTCTTTTTTATTTCTTGCAATAGAGCAACAAAACATAACAATTTAACAGCTTTTATTTGTACAGTTCAAGGGAAGTGGAGCTTTAAACACAGCTCATCTTAGTATTTTGACTTTTGTCAAAAGGTTGACTTGAGTTGCGTTTTTGTTTGTAGGCATACCTGGGGTAAGCTTAATGTAAGATCATGAAGGCTGTCCAAAAAGTTTATTTGCTTGAGGTTCTATGACTGAGGGTCTCTGTTTCTCACTAGCTATTATTTAAACTCTGTTGTTATCTCAGAGAGTACCCATAATTCCTGACATTCTAATATTACATCAAGGACAGGGCATGAGTATTTGACTTCACCTTGCTTCCATATGTTACATTACATATAGTCATGGTGCAGGTCTTCCATGTTATAGGGAAGGGATTAAACACAGCTTTAGACACTCAGACATCAGAACCCTTGATGTGCTTCTTGAGGTAAGTCCACTACAACAGACTTTACTACACAGACGATGATAGATTCAGTTCTAAATAGTTTTCAAACTTACACTAAGCTAAGAAATAAAAATATAACTTTCTCTTAGGTTTTTATGGTATTTGAAAGCAAAAGTTATATGAAAGAAAATAGCTCTCAGCTTTTGATTCTACTTAGAATCTTTAGAATATAGTTACTATGCTCCAGAAATACTTACAAAAGTTTCTTTCTCCTTGCCATGGTTTGGGTAGAGTTTGAGTGGTTCGGTTAGGAGGTAGTGGAGGAGGTGGGGTCTAGTGGGGGAATTTTAGGTCATAAGGCTTGTTTTCATGGAATGCTTGAACTCTCAAAACAGCAAGTTATCCTGAGAGGAAGCCTGATTACTGAGTTGCTCTATGCATTCCTATTTGCTGATGCCATATCATCTTCCTACAAATACTGTGACCAGCATGAAGCTGTGCATCAAGAGGTATCCACCAGGGTGATCTGATGCTGCTCTTCTGACTTTGAACCTCTGGAAGTTTGAGCTAATTAAAACCTTTTCTTTAGTTTGCTTCATGGATAGCATAATGAAGCAACAATGGATCACTATATTCTCAAAGATGTTTAGCCATAAACATCTTTTTGGATAAGTCTTTTTGAAACATCTTTTAAAAAAGGCATGTTTGCCTTTCATTTTTTAGGCAACAGTAAGACGGTATACTTTTTTTATTCCCCTTGAGTTGAGTACTTTGTCATTTGCTGTGGTCAATGAAATGAAGTTTGAGGGCATATGACCCGATATCTGGTCATCCTTATCTGGCTTATCATCTTTGAAATTTTTTTTTCTGCAATTGAGTTCCTGTCAGACTGGGTCTTTGAGTGATTACAACAGGCAAAGCCTTCAGGCTGACCCAAATTGAACATGTAATAACAATGAAAAATGAACGTTTGTTGGTTAGTTGACAGTTTTGAATTTTTTGTTGTTGTTATCAAAATCTGTCTTGACTAATACAGAAATGTATGATTAAATGTGTGCAATAAAATAATAATGATAATCATAATCATAATCACCCTAAATGGTGTAGTACACACTAGTGGTTGATTAAAACATTTACATTTACTTATTTGTTGATTGATTTGTGTGTGTGTGTGTGTGTGTGTGTGTGTGTGTGTGTGTGTGTGTATTGAGGCCTTTCTGGGGATGTCAGAGGACATGCCTTGAGAATAATTTTTCTCCTTCTATTATGTGGGTACTGGGGATCAAATTCAAGTTATCAGTCTTGGCAACCAGAACCTTTACCATTAATCCATCTGTCTGCTCAATATTAACTTTCAAAAAATATTATTATGTGTGTGTTTGTGAAAGGGTGCCTGTATGTAAGTCAGAAGATACCTTTCAGGAGTGAGCTCTTTCCTCCACCTTTATGTGCATTACAGGGACTAAACTCAAGTACTCTGGTTATAAACCAAGTACTTTACTCTCTGAGCCATTTCTCCACCACAGAACATCTCCCTCTTCATTTTTTTTCCAGGGGGGTGCATTTACTTGCTTGTTTTCAGACACAGATGGAGTTGAACCTTGTAGCACAAGCTGCCCTGATTCCTAGTCTGTCACCATCTTTGAACTCAGAGCAATCTTCCTGACTCAACCTCTCTATGCTCTAATTACAAGTGTGAACTATAATATTCAACATATAAGTGTACAAATGTAGTCCAGGTTGACTGATCTCTGCTACTTCAGCATAAAATACTGTGTGCAATATCACAGCTAGTACAGATGATTAAAAATGGAAAAGTTAAGGCAGGGAGAATAGCAATATATCAAGTTCTGGAAGGAGATACATGATAAAGCCCTTGCCTAAGGAGCAGAGCAAGTGTTTAGAGATTCTAGGACACGAGGGAGAAGTTTAATAGTAGTGTGTAAGCCCTACACAATATTCTGTTAACTGCATTGAGATGTGTGTTGATTTGAATCAAATTAGCTCATTCATATGTTTGATTGTTTGGTTTCAGTGTTGGTGGAACTGTTTGGGAAGGATTATCAGGTGTGACCATGTTGGAGGAGGTGTGTCAATGGGGATGGGCTTTGAGATTTCAAAAGCCTATCTCTCTCAGCCTGCCTCTCTCTGTCTCTTTGTTTATCTCTGTCTCTGTCTGTCTCTGTATTTTTGTCTCTCTCTGTCTCTCTGCCTACTGCCTACTGCCTACAGATCAGATATATGCTCTTTGCTAAGCCTGCCTGCCTTCTGCCGTGTGTCCCTGCCATGATGGTCATGGATTCACTTTTAAAAAATGGTAAACAAATGCTCAATTAAATGCTTTATTTTATTAATTGTTGTGGTCATGGTGTATCTTCATGGCAATAGAACAGTAACTAATATGGGGTGTAAGCTCAGAGATGGGACCAATTCACTGTTAGCAGTAATTGTACACGGGTGTGCTTGGGGAATTGTTTTCTGGCCATAGAGCCTTGGAGTTGACCTTCTACTTCTGTTTCTGGGATTCAGCCAGCACCACCTAATACTCATTGTTTTGCTTTCACTTGCTTCAGCACATTTTAAAGCTTCTAGCTTTTGAGATTCCGGACTAATACCAAAAGTACGTGTTCTTCTGAATCCACAGAGGCCATTTTTCTATAGCATTTCCTCCTGTGAGTCAAGGACTGGGGTTAGTTCCTCAGACTTCTACCACCAGCATGTCAGGTCCAGTCTGGATTCAAGAGGCTTGCGTTCTGTCTGCTTTCAGGCTTGTTTTTCTTGAAACTTTTTTCCAAACATTTATTTATTCACTTGTTTTTGTGAGTGTGCATATGAGCATCTATCCACAGCGTGCATGTGAAGGTCAGAGGATATTCTGCTCTAACCATATATGCTTTGACTCTTGAACTCAGGTCATCAGGCATATTGGACAAGAGTTTTCTTTCACTAGTCCCTACATGAATTTCTGAGTCTATATTTAATGCATGTTAATAATGAATAACCACAAAGTCAATTATCCGTTGCAACATCATTTTCATTAAAAAAAAAAGTAGCTGTTACATGATATTCAATACTGGAACTATTTTCTCACTGACTGTAAAGCAAAGGCAGATACAGAAGCAGGACTGGAACTCATTTGCATTATGTATTACCTCCTCTCTAGATTTTAATACAAACGCTAATTTACTTTTGTTACACTTTCTGATAATTTTCTTTCTTTCTCAAGAACTATCTCACCATTGAGCAGCCAAAAATGCTTTTTAAAAAATTAGTGCTAATTCTTAAGTTTGACACAAGATGTTTCATTTTGAGAAAAATATTATAAGAACAGAATAGAAAATTGCATCTTTTAAACATAGCTCCTTTTAATGGTTTTCATCATGGACTATGTATTTTATTTAAGGAAATGAAAAATGTAGACTGGCAATTGGAAACTTTGTTTACACACAGCTGCATATTATATTTCACAAAATAGAGAAAACATTCTAAAGCTATATTTTGTAAGCAGCAATACTCTCTTAGAATTTTAATTTTTAATTTAAATGTTTTTTCTATAAACACACAAATGTACTTAAGAGATAACTAACAAGCCACCATTTACCCAGGTGAAGTTTCTTTGCCGAAAGTGACATCAAATAGCTTCTCAGGAGTTTGGTTTTGATCATCAGAATCAGCTGATTTCTCACTGGAGGCTATCTTGTCCTAAGGAACATTAACAATTGGCTGCAATGCTTTGAGTACATAGGGAAACCTTCAAGGTGAAGCCCCACTAGCCTGTCCCTAGCTTTCCATATGCAAGCATCCAATCATAGCAGTCACTGGCAATTGCGTTCTATACCATTGTTGAGAATGAAGTACAGGACTTCCTGCTCTAGAGCATTTCAAAGCAGGGAAGAGAGGCAATAACAGAGAAAACACACCAGGTTTGGGATCACAAGACCTGGCACGACCTGGCACTGCTATTAAATGCCCCCTTAAACACCCCCCCCCCCGTTTACAAAATGAATGTGTTAGGCAATATGACTGCCAGGTTTCCCTTGAGCTCAAGGTTCAATGACTATGCAACATGTTGTATGAAATAAAAAAGTAATAATTCTTTAAGCTGTAGGTTGGAAAGGAAAATGGAAGACTGAAAATTTTAAAACATAAATTTTTTTCTTTACTATATTTGCTCATTAGAGTTATTTAATGTTTGTTTCTCTGGTGTTGGTCATATGAGAGTGATTCTTTAGAGTGAATTAACTAATTCTAATGGTAAGGACAGTAACATTTCTCCATTCAAAAAAGAAAGAAACAAAGATTAGAGGACCAAGCACAGAAATCAATTCTATACTTTAAGAGAGATATTTTGATGTTAATTTTGTGCGTAAAGCACTATTCTTTGATTGTATTGGAACAGGGGACACTAAGAGTAGAACAGATCTTCATTCTATGTAGTAAGAAATAAGGAATTAGTAATTTTTTAAAAATGCTTGTTTAAGAGTCTTGACAGGATTTGTTTTGGGTGGAGGCTCTTACTGCACTTGGTGTGGTGGTAAAGGAAACAAATCCCTCTTACAGAGAATACAGAATGGACCTAGTCTGTCTTGATGTGCACAACTTACAGTCTGTAAAAGAGAAGCACCTGCTTTTCCCTATAAGACTTCTAATATGCTGTACTAACAGCTGACATTGTCTTCCTTCTCCATCTCTTATTAGACAGCTCCAGCTGTGGGTTCTCTAATCCCACTTCTCTGCCATCAGGGTACAACCTCCCTCTGAGGAATCATTTGTGCATCTGAGCCCTTATGAGACTGATGTCTTTTTAATATGTAAAGCACCTGAAATGGAGTGACCCTCAGTGAGCCTTCCCACTCTGCCCCCTTACTGCAAGTGGAGGCTTCAGTTTTAAGCTCTTTGAAAGCAGTCTCTTTTATTAAGTTCCCAGGGTATATTGAATGCTTAGTAAATAATGATGGTTTTAAAATCTCATTTTACAAATGAGAAGTCAGAAGTGTTTTGGCCGATGTGGATTAACAAGTCATCTAGTGAGCCAACCTTTATCCCTGCTTCCCACTGAGCATATCCAGTTCAACCTGATGAGTAACACCAGGTGAGCAGATAAAAAGTCATAGCCATTCAGTTCGAGAAGAAATAGGTCTTTTCAAAAATTGTAAAAATTGCTCACAAATGAAGAGATTTTCATGATTAATGTTAAGGAAGAGAAGAACTATGTGCAATGGTAAAATATCACTATTTAATAAATGGATAAATGCCATAAACATATAGGTAATTGTTTGTCTGATGCAATATAGTGGGGGAAGAATAAGGGATTAAAGATCAACTCTTTATATGAAAACTAGAAACAAAAAAAGATAAGGTGTAGGCTTTTAAAATGCACAAGCATTAATTCAGTGGAAAACAATTTGAACACCCTCTGTGTATGACTCTTTGCTGTATAGCATAATAGAAAAGCCAGGGGACTGAAAGAGATCCACAATCTTCAAAGGTCTTCAGGTGCATGGGATCAGGGATGGGAAGATAATAGGAATAAAGCAAACAGATAACTCTATTTTACCTCTGTACAAATAATTATGGCCAAGATAGCAGTGTACTGTAACTATTCCAAGAGAAGATGTCATAGGCTGACAGGAGATTCAGGCAGTACTTTGCTGAGGGTTTGTAAAATATATAGTTTTTAGCAAGCCAAAATAGAGGTAAATATGGAAGTGTTTTAGATAAAAAACAAAAAAGCCCCCAAAACCAAAACAACCTTTCCTTTTCTTCATTTAGAAATAAATAGTCGAGAACCTATGCTAACATAGTAGAGAAGAATTTTGGCTTCTGGAAAGTCGTGTCTTGGCAGAGGCATCTCACTGACCTCTCAGGGCTGTGCGTAGGTGATATTCTCTGCAATGCCTTCCCCATCTTCTCAGCTGCTCTGCTTTTCTCCAGGGATCCGAGTCAGGTACACTTGAATCTCCCAGGAAGATCCGCTTCCTGCTGAAGAAGCTTCTGTCTTTCTAAATATTTCTGGAGTCTTCAAATACAGACTCTTAATACTCCGAGTACAATCGGGATTTATTGTCTGCAAAAGCAAACTGGAGACATATTTTAGGCTTCAAACCTATTGTCAGGAAGAATGGTATGATCTTCAATGGCAGTCACTTTTCTGCCCAAGTATATAAGAAGGCAATATGCTTTTGATTCAATCTCTTTGGTTTTTTCAAGAAAAGCCAGTCTACTTTAACAGGAGGGAAGGGTATTTTCCATGCTGGCATTAACTCTGCCTTATAAATAGTGATGGGAACACTGGGCTACTGGGTCTTTCACATTACAAAAGTCAACATTCTAACTGTAATTAGCTCTCTTAGCGGTTTGGAGAGGGCCATGTCAGCTCTATTTAAGTCCCTTGTGATTTACAAATCTCCCCAGATAGCAATTGTGTGTGTGTGTGTGTGTGTGTGTGTGTGTGTGTGTGTGTGAGAGAGAGAGAGAGAGAGAGACAGAGAGACAGAGAGAGACAAAGAAAGACACAGAGAGACAGACAGATACATACACACACAGAGAGAGAAAGAGAGGGAGAGAGAGAGAAAGAGAGAGAGAAAGTGTTAGAGCTCTTATGAGCTCTGAGGTATAAGCTTCCTTTTTAAAACTTGGTCTAAGGCAAACGTTAAAAGGAAACTGATATACACCCATACACCTATAGTCTAAGATACTTGAGAGGCTGAGGCAGGAGAATTTCAAGTTTGAGGCTTGCCTGGAAAATACACTGAGACAAAAAGAACACAAAATTCATTTTACAAGAGTAGTGGCCTTGATGATTAAAATGCTAAAGTCAATTTGCCATGAAGCAGACCTCTTGGGTGATCACCCAGCACCAATCATACAGTGTATCTATAGATTGCACAATGTGTGTGTAGATTGGACTGCCAGGGCTTTTTTAATGAGTTTCTGCTGCTTCCAGGTTACAAATACTCTAATGCTGGAGAGCAGAGGGAAGAATTTTCCTGAAAAAGGATTTCGAAATGGTGAGCTCTGTTTATAGTTCCACACCATCTTACTCCCCCGGGGAGATGACATTTGTTTTAGGGAGGTAGATTAGAATAAATTTGCCTCTTTAGGAGGCTAATCAGTATGCAGAATTGCATCCAAGAAAAGCCAAATTCTCTCCTATAATTTTAACTCTCTTGGAAAATGTTGGGGTTTAGACTTCAATCCCTCAGGTAGCCTCCCTCCCCCTTTTGCCTGATAAATGCTAACAGCTCCTTGTCAGAAGAACAGCCCTACTATTTGCATCAGTGAATTCCATATTAGGGATGCTGGCTTCCTACGTTGAGTATGAACTATGTGACTGAATGCAGCCCAACTGAACCTCTTGGTTCCCAGATGTGTAGAGAGGAGCCCTCACTTTGTGCTGAATCTATCTCCTCAGTCAAGGTGTCTACTACTGCCTTTTATTTCAAGATCCTCCAAGACTTCCTGTGCATTTGTGATTCCATCAAAGCCACAGATTTCAGTCTCTCACACAATTATGATGTATTATAGCGGCACTGTAAAGTACACAGCTAGAGCCGTAAGAAGAGAAACAAAAACCCCAAAATGTTTCTAAGGTAGACTCTGGAGAAATCCAAATGTAGAGTGTCCCATTTTCTCCTCTTCTCCAAGGGGCGGCAAGGGGTGGTCTCAGCTAGCACACTCACTCTGAGGTAGTAAACATGTATCCACGCAGGCACAATCAATATGCCCAGGCAAGATTGTTTGTGACCCAGGTTGAAGGTTTACACACTGAAGGTTGATTCCAAAGGTGTTCATACCCATCTAAATTCTAGGTGCTTAGTTAGACAGAGTGGTCCTTCAGCATAAATACCCCACTCATACAGTCTAACTATGCTGTCATAATAGTCAAGCCTTAGTGAATATTTCCATACCCAAGTTCCCAGACATCTAAAGACAGCCAGCTCAGATAACTGTATTATTATTTTCTCCCAAACTTCCCCCTTCAGTATCATTGTTTTACAACAAATAATCTAGATTTGAGTCTTAAAGATGTTTCTGATATTTTGCCATTACTATGAAAAAGGCAGCTTAAGGAAGGGAGGGGTTTGTTTGAGTCATAGTTTGAGAGTGCAGTTCACCATGGTGGAGAAGGCATGATGGTGAGAACCTGAGGCATCTGGTCACTTCGCCTCAATAATCTGGATTCAGGTCTCTGCTTGTTTTCTCCTTTGTATTCAGCTCAGAAACACGGCCAATAGATGCTAGTGCATACACCCTGGACAAGTCCTTTCTCCTTAGTCAAACGTTTCCGGAAACATTCTCATAGATACAGGAGGGTATTTGCATGGTGATTCTAATTCTAACCAACGTGACAGTGAAACGGTCAGAATGATTGTCAAGACAAATGTCTGTCATTAAAATTGCTTGATTTATGGACTACATGTTGAAATAATTTAAATGCTGATTAATCTTTACTTTTGGGCTCCCAGAACTGTAGACCACAGCTTCCTCCAGGATCGGGCAGCTCATGAGAGCCTCTGGATGGAGTGGCAGTTTTGCTGGAGGATATTGCACTGTGATCGGGTATTCCATTATGACCTTCAGCAAGTTGGTGCTGTTTGTGCCTCAGTTGCCCCCTTTTGAACCTATTGAGAATCTGTCTGATCTCTCTTTTGTTCCAGAGAGATTGAGAATTCAGTTTCTAAGTTTGAGTGGCCTTGATTTTTGTCCCTCCACTTTCTGAGTTTGCTCACTTGGGCAAATGACTTAACTTCTCTGACTTCGACTTCCTTATCCATGGGAAGTGCTGAAAGCAATGATATTACTGGCTTATCATGAGAATTCAGAGAGCTAATATACATAAAGGACTTTTAAAAATGTCTAGTCCCTGAGAAATACCACATCGTTTCTACTATTAGTACTAATTTTAATGGCATCTCTCTCTATTATATAATAGAAAGAAAACTACCCCTTGAGCCAGATAGACTGGAATTTCATTACTGGCACAGCCACTAACTATCTATATGATACTGGGAAAATTGCTTGGCCTATCTGAGCAGTTTTCCTCCTTGAATAAGAAAATGGGAATGATAGTTATCTGGTAGGGGTCTTTCTTTCTTTCGTTCTTTCGTTCTTTCATTCTTTCGTTCTTTCATTCATTCATTCTTTCTTTCTTTCTTTCTTTCTGAATGTGGCTAATAATAAAAATACTGTGATCAAAGCAGACAGAGCACAGTAGATAACCTACCACATTATCATTCTTGTACATTAATTCCCTCCCAATTGTTTAACCAAGTGTCTATTATGTACCAGATGGAGTCTGTGTGTTGGAAAGGGAGAGAGAGAGAGTTTTGAAGACCAGTTCTTGCTGTTCCTGTATATATCAGCTTCCTGTTGCTGGGACACAAATATCCATGATAAGGAAGGAAGTGATTATTCTGGCTCACAGTTACAGAGATTTCCATCTATGGATGTTTGGTTCTTTAACGTTGGGCCCATGGCAAAGCCAAACACTGTGATGGGGAATGTATGGAGGGCAAAACTTGCTATTTCTGGTGTCCCAGAAGCAAGAGAAAGAGATGAAAGAGCCATGGAGTCCTAATAGCCTCTTCAAGGGCATATTCTCAAAGATCTATTGCTTCTTCAACTAGCCCTCATTTCTTAAGGTTTTTATCACCCCCAACATCCCAACAGCTAGTGATGAGCTTTCAGGAGACGTTTGAGATCTGGACCATAACAGTAATAGACACATGAGCCAACGCCAAGGTGACTTGGCCAAGCCAGAGTGAGGGGTGGAAAGTCAGGGGAGGAAAGATGATGGCTGTGGATATGATGATAAGGAAAAGCCTCAAGGAAGCGCTGCTTGTAGAAAGAACAGAGTGAGGAGTGGCAGAGAGCTGCAAAGATTCAGAGAAAAGTGCTCTAGGCAGAGAGAAACCTGGGAAAGGTCTTGACATGGAGAGCATTGCATATCTGAGAGAATTGTGACAATCCCAGAGACCAGGATTGGGATGAGAGAGCATATGTATGATTGTTGCCCAAGAGACACATTAGCTTTGCTTCTAAAAGAGGATGAGGCAGAAGCATGAGAAGCAGGTTAATTTACATATAAACACTTCATCCAGGGGCAGGACCGAACAGAGGACAGGGAAGGATGTTTTGTTTTGTTTTGTTTTTTTTTTTTGAAAATAAGGTGGCCCAGGCTGGGTGGCAGCAGTGAAAATGTTAAAGCTGCAAGATGATAAATATTATTATTACTGATAATTGCTTTGTTCACTTATCATCCATTTCTCATGTTGCTAGCATAACAATAACTTTCATTTTACTTAGGGTGAGGCAGATGCAAGTTAACCTCTGCCAAGCTAATATTTTCGAAGAGNCTAATGGGCTGTGGAATTTCCCCAGAGTGGATCCACAGCTCCACTGTCAGGGTGGCTATGGTGTTTTATGCAGGCTGTTGTGCGGGCTCCTGCTCAGGTGTTTCTCTTTGTCAGCATTTGACTGGACTCTTTCATCTGTGATTCAGTGTCTGTATTAAACTCCATTTGATTCCTTGCTATTCCTTAGCACTCTAATATCGGGGGGGGGGAAGCTTATGCCGTCTGGTGCTTGTTTTCTGGTCTTTTAGGGAGGCATTTTCTACTACTGCTGCATAGCCAAGGATATTTAGGGCTGATTAATATGTGCTGGGTCACCTCAGAAAGGGTGGGTTAGGAGATGAGTTTGTCATGCTTGCCATGTAAGAATGAAGTTCAGAACCTTTAAACAGTCATACAGGTCACTTGGGTAATAATATAAAATCATTCTTTAATATATATTTACCCAAAGGCAGAAAACCACAGGAGCATGCATGTATGGAGGTCAGAGGAGTCTTAGAGTGTGGCAAAGTGACAGCATTTTTCTCTGTGAAGCAGCAGATGCCTTTCTAGTGGAAAGAGGGGGTGGGTCTTCTTTTCTTTGAAGAGGCCTGCCTCTGTTGACCCCTGGTGTTGCTCTGACAGCTCTGTGATGCATTTTTTTGCACCCACTTCTTCTCCCTAGCTCTCCACTTTAAAAACAAAAGATTGGATTGTAAGATATTCAAGGTCCCTTCCATTATGTGTATGGTCCATGATAATTTGAAATAAACATACTTTCTGAAGTGCATTATTGTACGGGAGAGAGAATGGGATTAGGAAAGAGCTGGTCCCCTATGCTTCAGAGAAATAACTTTAAAAGAAAAAGTCAACCAAAAAATCATACTATCAGAGAACTGCATTTCTTTTTGCATACAGCAGTTTTAATTCTTGACTTAAGTGAAATTCTAAGGTTACAGAGCAATTTAGATGTCCTCGATGGTTCAAGAAAGCAACCTTCTACTACTTCTATGAATCCGTGTATTGTTGCCCGAAACTAGCTGCATATTTCTGTAGAAGCCCAGCTCTTCCTGGGGTTTCTTAGAGCAACTCTGTTTTACATAAGTTGAGATGTTTAAGCAGATGAATAAAATCTTAGAACAATTCCAGGTAAACCCAGTTGTTTACAATACTGTGTCAGTACTTTGATTCCATTATCTGCACTAAAACCAAAACTATTCTCTGCAACCTCTTTTCCTTTCATAAGGAAAGCATGCCAGGAAAAGTGTTAGCTCATAAAGACATTGGTTCTTGACATGATAATAGCTAATTAATGGACCTGAAAACACCCAAGTCATAGTTGCCAGGACAGGATGAAGATGCTCCGACTCTATGTGCTTAAGCACAGGTAGTAGGGGCCCCCCAAATAATGCCTGTCCAAGGGACTTAAAGTTTTCCTATTTGCTTATCCAGACCTGTTCCAGAGTTTCCAGGAAATTATATGTATATACATATTAATATATATATATATATATATATATATATATATATATATATATATATACATATACATATACATATACACACACATACCTTTAAATTTTTTTGCTGTTAGATTGAACTATAAAAGAATCTAATTCTTTACAATTACAATGCAAAACTTTTTTCTTCATTTCCAGGTGTACTTTCAAGAATCCTGGAGATATTCTGTTCAGTGTTTGTTGCATATAACAAACATATGGGCTTACTAAATTTTCACTTAAAAAGAAATGCCTTCCCAATGTACTTATAACACCTGTGCTCACTCTTGCACCTTTCTTCAGTGTTAGTATTATGGATAGCTTATATATGAGGAAATTGAGGGTGATATGTGATGGGTCTGGGTTCTTGCTCCAGTTACATTCACCCTCCCCACCTCCACAACTTTCCTATAAGTTAAACAAGTGAACTCTTTTAATTTATAAAAGTTAGAAAGTGAGTGAAAAATTTGGAGCCACTTTAGCAATGTAACCATGTTCAACCTAGAAGACATTTGTAGTATTGTACCCATGAAACTCAGTTGGGGTGAGGTTTGGGTCAGATGTTTTGTGTATTGTCTATTCCATTCTTTTGATGTAAAAGTGAAGCTAAGACACACACACACACACACACACACACACACACACACACACACTCTCCTGATATGGTTCAGATATGAAGTGCTATACCAGTAACTCATGTGTTTGTCCCCAGTTGATGAAATTATTTGAAGAAACTCTGGAAGCTTAAGAAGCAGGACCTACCATGCTTCCATAGCCACCGGAGTGTTATGGAAGCTTATCTTACCACCACCTCTTCTTTCTTTCTCTCTGTCTGATTTCTGTTATCTATGAGACATGATGTTTTGCCCCACTCTGGCCTCAGAATCAGCAGGCCATAGATTTCATGGGTTCTGAAATAATGAACCCAGATAAACAATTGCCTCTTAAATTGTTTGCCTAGAGTTCAAAATGTGGTCTCTTTGCCCCTTCCTAGAATTAAGAACAAAGCACACACTGAAGGAGTTACAGAGATCATGTGTAAAGCTGAATCAAAAGGATGGACCAACCAGTGACGGCGGCTGCCAGGGATCCTTCCCATAATCAGCCACCAAAATAAACACTATAGCATGTGCCAGCAAGATAATGCTGAAAGGGACCTGATATAGCTGTCTCATGGGAGGCTATACCAGTGCCTGGCAAACACGGAAGTGGTTGCTCACAGTCAGCTATTAGATGGAACACAGGATTCCCAAGGAAGGAGCTAGAGAAAGTACCCAAGGAGCGGAAGGGGTCTTCAACCCTATAGGTGGAAGAATAACATGAACTAACTAGTTCCCCCTGCGCTCATGTCTCTAGCTGCACATATGGAAGAAGATGGCCTAGTTGGCCATCATTGGGAGGAGAGGCCCCTTGGTCATACAGACTTTATATGCCCCAGTACAGGGGAATGCCAGGGCCATTATGTGGGAGGGAGTGGGTAGGGGAGCAGGGCGGGGATGCGGGAGGGTAAGGGGAAATTTCTGGATAACATTTGAAATGTAAATGAAGAAAATATCTAATAAAGAGAAAAAAATTGTTTGCCTAGGCAGTTGTTAATGTTTACAAGGCTTTTAATGACATTTGTGTATGTGTGTATGTGAGCACACACATACACATTCACACACACACACACACACACACACACACACACACACACAGTGCAGGCTCCTTTAGAGACCAGAGGCACTGGGAGTAGTGTTGGCTTGTAACTCCTGAGCCGTCTTTCCACTAACTCCCAAGTAAGTTGTCATAAAAGACTTTAGAACATGTTCCCCAAGTTGAATTAATTTATTATATTTTTCTTTTTAAATATAAGTTCTTCAGTGTAAGTGTTCTGTTCTGGTGATTGAATGCTTGCTTCTATGCAGACTGAGGTGATGTGAGGACTGAGAGACTGAGATCTGCTGTCAGTCTGAGATATGGAAGGAAGGGAGGAAGGGAGGAAGGGAGGAAGAAAGAGAAAGCAAGCAAGCAAGAAAGAAGAGAGAGAGGGAGGGAGGAAGGAAAGAAGGAAGGAAGGAAGGAAGGAAGGAAGGAAGGAAGGAAGGAAGGAAGGCAGGCAGGCAGGCAAGCCTTTAAATTTCCTGGGGAGGGCTATATTTATCTGAATGAAAATTTTCTCTTAATCTCTTCTTCTGTCAGTGGACACCCAATTTAATATTTCTGGCACTCTCGAATATGACAGTGAACTGGTAATAGATGAAAATCTAAAGCATATTCATGTCACAGAGTAATAAACTATGGAGAAATTCCAGTGATTAGTATCGAAGAATTAATGAGGTCACTTCCTTATTAATCCTCTTCCTAAGGGAGGAGAAGCAGGAAGCTACTTCAATTGTCAACACGAACTAGGGCATCAGTCAGACGCTCATAGATTTTGAGATAATTCTGTATTTAAACACTATTTAGTTTCCACAGGGGAACTCTAACCTGCCTAGGAGACTTAATTAGGCTAACTGCCTAAAAACGATGTAAAACATATGGGTGTATTCCCACTCAAGAGCCACTATATGAGTGTTCCCCGACCTCGTATAGAAAATGAATGAACTTGCAGAGAGTTCCAAACTATTACAATGGGCCTAAAAGCTGCTCAAACGTGGTCTTTATATTATATTTTGCTGTTTATGTATCATGATTTGAGCTCTGAGACCCTAGGAGACGGGGGGTGGGGTGGGCAGAGAGGGAGAGGAAGAGAGGGGGGGAGATGGGAAGAGGGGGAGGGAGAGAGGGGGAGAGGAGGAGAAGAGGAGAGGGGGAGAGGAGGAGAGGGGGAGAGGAGAGAGGGGAAAGGGGGAGCACTTAGCACTCAGGGTCTGTGATTAAAGCTTTAGATAAAAACAAACTTTTAATATCCCAGGGGAATCCCAGTTTGTCCCTGTACCTTCTAAAAAATTCAATTAATCAAATACTTGTTAAGTATTTCTGACCTATATTTTAACGAGCACAGCACAGGGATAAGATACACTGTTAATTCCTCAAGGATTTCAGTGAGAGTGATAACTACATACATCATCAGTTATAGTAAATATTAGACTATGAATATATTAGCATTAAGGATATGAATAAACATACCTGAGAGCCCCAGGCAGGAGTGACTAATTCCATCTGATGAGGTCAGCGAGGGCTCTGCTGTTATGTCTTCTAGAGTTGGCTTTTATAATTGGGCTGTAGAAACAGGGTAGATTGGAGGTTGGGGATGGGGTAGGGAATGGCTCAGTACAATGTTTGCCACACACAAGCATGGGCCTGAGTTTGATCTGTCTGAATCTATTTAAAAAGTGGGTGTGGTGGTGTGTGCCTACAATCCTCATGCTGGAGAGGCAAAGAAAGGAAGTTTCTTGAGGGGGGGTGCTCTGTTGCTAGCCAGTCTAGCAATATGGTGATTTCTAGGTTTAGCAAGAAACAGTACCTTCAAAATAAGATAGCAATTGAGGAAACCAAGCTGACCTCTATGTCTGAATACATGTAATCATACCCATGCTCACACCTATGAAAACACACAGACACACACAAACACACAGACACACACACAAACACACATACAGACACACACACAGAAACACACACCCTCCCTCCACCCTAAACAGGATTCCATTGAAACTCAAAAGCTTTTCATTCATGACACTCAGACATAGGAGATTTATTGCATGACACCTTTAGGAAGTGCTAACTAGAATTCCCAAGCTTATCTGGGAATGGCTTTTGAGAGCAAGAAAAGAAGACTAGCTTAGAATTTCTTTTGGTTAGGAGGTGGGTCAGGTTGAGTATACCTGACCATGAGCACAGTTCCCTGGTTTGGTGGTTCAGATGAGAATGGCACCTGTAGACTCTTATTTGAATATCTGGTCCCTAGTTAATAGACAGTTTAGGGAAGGATTAAGAGGTGTGACCTTATTGGAAGAGGTACATTACTGGGAATGGGCTTTGAGGTTTCAAAAGTCCATGCCTGGTCCAGTTTGTCTGTCTAGTCAGCCAGCCAGTCAGTCAGTCAGTCAGTCCATCCATCTGTCTGTCTCCCTCTCATCTCCCTGGCCCTTCTCTACTCTATGGTTAAGGCTCTCAAAAAAGGCATAAAAATTTATAGTCCTGTACACATGAATATATCTTTTATTCATTCTTCAGTCCACCTAATCATATCTTACAAGCTGGGTCTTCTGTTGTCAAGGTTGTTGCTACATTCAAAGGACATATTTTAGTACTAATTTCACTTTGTTCTCTCTCTGGCATGAATTATTGACCATTCTGTTCTTGAAATTCTCCTCCATTGGTTTCTGAGTCATGGTGTGCTCCCCAGGGTCCATTTTTGGACGTCTTCCTGCCTACGCATTTTCTTCTCACAATGCCATTCTCTTTCATGGCTCTGATCATCTTGTGTGTGCTGAGGAGTCCTTAATATATATTTCTAGGCTAAGCTGCTTTTGTAAAATTCAGTTCCAGACCATATATCAAAGCTCTTACTACCTCCTTTGAATGTCTCAAAGGTACTTGAAACTCGTTGTGTCTATAACTCATCTACTTTGCCCCATAAAGTTACTTCCCCTCTCTAGTTCCGTCTCTTGAGGTGGTGATGAAAAGAAGAGTCAAAGCTTCCAAACTAGAGTTTGTTTCAGTTTGTTCAAATGGCCATGCAGTACTCTAGGCCAGCTTTCAAGTCCCTGCTTAAAATGTGCCCAGTCAAACTCTGTGCTGACTCTCAGAGTCTCTTTAGTTGTCAACATGAATCTTTCTTCAGGCCCTGGTCCCTGCTCTGGCCTAGAATAAATAGCCTCCCTCTGAGATCCCCTTGCTCCATTTTCAGAGCTCCTTCAAGTACTGAGTGATCTCTCTGGGAATCATTTTGATGTGTATCTCTGAAGACTGCACAAGTCTTGGGAGTAGGAGTGTGTCTTTACCTGCTCTGTTTCTACTGTTTTTCTCGTGGTGCCTGGCATATGGTAGATGCTGAATGGGTGTAAGCTGACTTCTGATAAAAGGCAAGCTGTTCTACAACACTATGCAGAGGTTTTCAGTTGTTTGTAAACCACTCAACACCATGCTAAGAAGTAGCCGAAGGTGTTTTCAGAATGATGGTTTATGTCTTCTTAGCATGGTAAGAAGATAGGGAAGCTAGACCACAAACTGGGGCCCTCAGTGCAGTTTTTATCTTTCCTGGTTTGATTCTCTCAGCTAGGCTTTCATTATGAACACATTGTCTTCTTGGATTGTCTGGACCACAATCTATAAAATGCTTGTTATTGAACTACGGCAAATGTCCTCAGTGATGGTATCAGATATTCAGCCCAGGTTGATAATTTTTTCCCAATCCTGGACCAATAATGTATAATGAGAATGTGGACCTATTTAAGAGAATAAGGTTCCCAGAATATGAGACTCAAGTCTCATAAATAAGTATGTGTAGGAGAAGACAGGGCTTCTGGACTGAAATAGCAGGCACATAATAAAATTAGTGATTTTTAGCTTACTTCTTTTATATATCTTATAACATTTGCTAAGTACTTCATATGAATTTTCTCACTGAATTCTAACAATTATACTGCCATTTTGATTAACTTATATAATCTACATTAGTATAATGCTCAAGTAAAGAATTTCTCATTTAGGGTCTTATTTTGTTCACACAGTAACAAATAAAGAGGAAGACATATGATTCCAATGTCAATTTTCTTGCTCAAATGTGTCTGGGCTCTTGGTTAACTGTTCTCTAGATCTGTTAGATTTCTACTTATGATTTCCAAATGACTGCCATTGCTCCAAAGTACCACTAGTCTAATAAAATATAAGAATGGAATGTGTGCTGCTTCTTGTGTGTCTGTCCTAGGAAGAAGGAACTACTCACAAGAAATATCTTCATACATTCCTCAAGGAGCACAGGGGTAGACTAGGATGTCATTTCATATCAATTTCTGAGTGACTGATGATAGAAAGACAATACTCAGGCATGCTTAGCTTATGGTGTATCTATCCCATTTGTGGCAAAGAAGACGATGGATGAAAAGCTGTTGATGCGCCACACTGGCTTTTGTTAGACTGTATAATTTTCTTGGCATATGTTGGTAACTAGCAATGATTAAAGACATAAGGTCTTGTCTGGCTATCCCACTAGGAAGTCTTCAGAAAGACCATCTCTTCTCCCCATTGTTTTGGCAGCTGACTCAGTACAACCTTCACTTCTGTGGTCAATGTTGCTGATATGTCTTCCAGCCACATGGCTACTGACAATCTATATACTACTTTGTATATAACACTTCACTTTCAGTAAGCAAGGGGAGCGATAGAAGTGGGCTTTGTCTTTCAGGCTTCCTCTTATAAGGGAGGGAAATACTTCTTAGAATCCCTAGCATTTCTTTCTCTGTGTCACTCATCTGAACTAGATTCCATGTTTTTCTCTAGCTCTGTTCCTGGCAAGCAGGAATTGGCTGATACAATTATTGTAGATTGAACATATAGACATGAGGCTTCACAACTGAGGAATACTGAATGGCTAATATCAAAAACTCAGGTGACAGCAGATGCTGGCAAGGATGTGGGCGAGGAGGAACCCAGCAATAACACATGGAAGTAAATGTAGTGATCTGCACTGAATCGTAGTATAGAGAAGAATGACATTTTTCCCCGTCAGAAGTCCACAGTATCTTCTTGGCCACGGGACCTTTATGTACAATCCCATAACGGTCTTTTCTTTTCAGCCAACATTTGGTCTAGCCCAGTAAATATCTCTGTGAGATAGGAATTATGCAAAGGAATATAGATACTAGGATGTATCAGAGGATCTCTTGATTTCCAGGGACTTGCATTCACGTGTCAAAGAGAATGTTTGTAGCTGACGTGTATGTGGGGTCTTCTTACAGTTTGTATTTTTCGCCTTAGAATCAATGTCTAAAAACTTAAAATTGTTTGAAGGCTTAATTGCACAAAAATATCATCTCATATCTAGTTTTCTTTGTCCTTGTTGTCTAAAACTTTAAAGATTTGTTGCTTGTTGGGGGCATGCACCAGAAAACCAAATAACTCTATTAAAAGATGGGGTACACAGCTAAACTCTATTAAAAGATGGGGTACAGAGCTAAACTCTATTAAAAGATGGGGTACAGAGCTAAACTCTATTAAAAGATGGGGTACTGAGCTAAACTCTATTAAAAGATGGGGTACCGAGCTAAACAAAGAATTCTCAACTGAGGAATACTGAAGGGCTGAGAAGCACCTAAAAAAATGTTCAACATCCATAGTCATCAGGGAAATGCAAATCAAAACAACCCTGAGATTCCACCTCACACCAGTCAGAATGGCTAAGATCAAAAACTCAGGTGACAGCAGATGCTGGCAAAGATATGGGGGAATTGGAACACTCCTCCATTGTTGGTGGGATTGCAAGCTGGTGCAACCACTTTGGAAATCAGTTTAAGCAGTTCTTCAGAAAATTGAACATAGTACTACTACCTGAGGACCCAGCAATACCACTCTTGGGCATATGCCCAGAAGATTCTCTAACATGTAATAAGGACACATACTCCACTATGTTTAAAGCAGCCTTATTTATAATAGCCAGAAGCTGGAAAGAACCCATATGTCCTTCAACAGAGGAATGGATACAGAAAATGTGGTACATTTATACAATGGAGTACTACACAGCTATTAAAAACAATAAATTTATGAAATTCTTAAACAAATGGATGGATCTGGAGGATATCATCCTGAGTGAGGTAACCCAATCACAAAAGAACACACATGATATATGCTCACTGATAAGTGGTTATTAGCCTAGAAGCTTGAATACCCAAGATACAATTTGCAAAACACATGAAACTCAAGAAGAAGGAAGACCAAAATATGGTCTTCTTTGATCCTTCTTAGAAGGAGAAACAAAATACCCATGGAAGGAGTTACAGAGACAAAGAGTGAAGCAGAGACTGAAGGAAGGATCATCTAGAGACTGCCCCACCTGGGGATTGATTCCATAAACAGTCACCAAAACCAGATCCTATTGTTGATGTCAATAAGAGCTTGCTGACGGGAGCCTGATGTGGCTGTGTGCTGAGAGGCTCTGACAGTGCCTGACAAATACAGAAGTGGATGCTCACAGCCATCCATTGGACTGAGCACAGGGTCCCCAATGAAGGAGCTAGAGAAAGTACCCAAAACGATGAAGGGGTTCGTAGCCCTATAGGAGGAGCAACAATATGAACTAACCAGTATCCCCCGAGCTCCCTGGGACTGAACCACCAACTAAAGGAAGCACATGGTGGGACTCATGGCTCTAGCTGTATATGTAGCAGAGGATGGCCTAGTCTGTCATCAATGGGAGGAGAGGCCCTTGGTCCTGTGAAGGTTATATGCCCCAGAATAGGGGACTGCCAGGGCCAGTAAGCAGGAGAGTGTGGGTTGTTGAGCAGGGGGAGGCAGGAGAAGATAGGAGATTTTCAGAGGGGAAACTAGGAAAGGGGATAACATTTGAAATGTAAATAAAGAAAATATCTACTAAAGAAGAACTTAAAAAAAAAGAGAGATAAAAAAAGAGAGTGTTGTCTAATCATGTGTTCCAGTTCGTGGATGCTACAGTTGGGGTCAGGGATGGGGGTAGGTGATACAAGCTTCACCTTGCTAAATCATTTGAAGATATAAAATAAATAAATAAATAAATAAATAAATAAATAAATAAATAAACAAACTTTCCATTTTAAGATGGATGTTAAATTCCTGGTAGATGGAATAACCTAGTAAAAAATTTTAATGTACTTAATCTGTTACCAGACACCTGACTGTGGTCTTTTACTCTGCTCCAGTAGATACCATGGAGAAATAAGAAGCTTCTTGGGTTGTATTTTGCTGGCTTTTTATCCTTTGTCCTGTGACAATAGCAAATGGTGGGAACAGACAGGAGGGAACAGTAGCAAGCTGTTAGTCTAGTGGTATAGCTGTGTGGCAGTAAATCTCCAAGCCCTGAGATCATTGGCTTTTCCAGCTCTGGCAGCTTAGTGTGAGCCTAGGAAGCCTCAGCCTTTCACAGCAGGTAGTGTTACAGATCATAGCCTAGGGAGTCCAAGACACTTGGCCTTTAAGGTTACTGCTACTGCTTCAGCTAAGACCATTGTCAGTGTTGCTAGAATGCCACCATTGTCTCTGCTGCTGTTGCTCTGTCTGCTCTGACAGTTCCTTTTCTATCTGTCAAGGCAGCCTGCTGTGCTCTGCTCTGCACCATGGCTCCCAGGACATGCACTTTCCATGTTCTCTGCCATTGTCAAGACCCTAGCAGTTTTCTGGCCCCCTGGTCTCCAAGGCTCTGCCCTTTCTTTTCAGCTGGCAACCAGCTGGTCATTTTGCCATGTTTTTTTTTTTTTTTTTTTTTTTTTTTGCAGTTCATTTCCTAACTGTTAAGTTTGCTCAGCTAAAAGGCAACCAACAATCAATAACCCCTCCAAACAAACAAACACCCAAAGACCACCAAAGGAGCAGTTCTTTTATTGGTCCCACTATTACAACGTGAGGGAAGGCAGTCTCAATGACAGAGGACAGCCCAGTAGTAGTTGTCAGTACAGGAACCGAATAGTCGCATTTCCCCACGCTCTTGTGTATTCAGTGAAAAATAAATGCTAAAACGAGTGTTTACAAGAACTCGAGACCTTATTGCAGCATTAATTGAGATTTTAACAAATTCAGCAGGTTTTTGTTTTTTTTTTAAAGTAAGGCTTAACCTGCTGTGTGAATCTCCCTCATGTGTCTCAAGTCTGAGATTCTACAAACCTATTCTATTGCTGTCCTGGAACATATAAACATGTCTCAAAAACAAACAAACAAACAAAAAAACATGTGTAAGAGCCGGGCATGTTGGCGCACGCCTTTAATCCCAGCACTTGGGAGGCAGAGGCAGGTGAATTTCTGAGTTCGAGGCCAGCCTGGTCTATAGAGTGAGATCCAGGACAGCCAGGGCTGCAGAGAAACCCTGTCTCAAAAAACCAAAAAAAAAAAAAAAAAAAAAAAAAAAAAAAAAAAAAAAAAAAAAAAAAAGAAAAAAACAAAAACATGTGTAAGGTGAGATTATCAGCCTTGAGTTAGAACTCTCCAAACTTTAGTCTCTTGTAGCAAATTGTCCACTGCCATTGAATGGTGTTTTTCAAAAGCCACTGAATTCTAGAGATGGTAAAAGTTATTCTTTAGTCTTTAAAGGATCTTTAAAAAGATTTCATTATTTGGTGGCTAGACTGAGGCTTTACATTCTTCCCTAACTTTCAAACTACTTTTATTCATTCCCCCCAAACTCCAAGCATTTCCTGTAGTTTAAAAATAAAAATGACAGATGGCTGAACAAATATTTTAAAATATACAAATGCGGATATTCTGGGTTATCTTACAGTAGTGTCTAGTGGGTTTTTTTTTTTTTTTCATTATAGTAGGAAATTACAGTTTCCTATCTTACGAATTTTATAAAAGTTTAGATATTTGTGAATAATCATGGAGCATTTTATTTTTCTGCAAAAACATGTGCAGCTTTTGTTTGGTGGGTGAAAAGTCTTGTATCTGATACCACACTTTCCAGCTGCTTTGCTTTAGTGCTGAGCACCATGATGGAGTCAGGTCTGCCCCCACGAATGCGGATTGAGAAATATCTCTTTAGAGATACCCTTGGTCTTGCAAAGATCATATGCCCCAGTACAGGGGGACACCAGGGCCAGGAAGCAGGAGTGGGTGGGTTGGGGAGCAGGGCGAGGGGAGGTATAGGGGACATTCGGGATAGCATTTGAAATGTAAATGAAGAAAATATCTAATAAAAAAAAGAAATATCTTCTTAGAGCCCTAGAGTTTTTGTTCTATTGTAATGTTAGAGGGGGTTTGTGCATACAAAAACTTAAAATTGTTTCTGAATGTTTGTCCTCAATATTCGTGCTTTTAGGCATGTGGTTGTTTTCTTTGTTGGAAGATCTATTACCATCTTTATTGGAACTTATATATGTACATAGAGATAGGTATTTTTGCCTTCCTTTATTTTTGTTTGTTTTTACTTCAGTGTTTCTTGTCATGAAGCTGTAGGTAGATTACAAGTTTAGAATCTCATGTGACGGCTTTTTTATAGTGGAAAATATACATATTTTAATATTAACAATTCTAATTTACTCCTAGAAAAAATTTTGACTATTTCTTGTGCTCATGTTTTTTTACTCTTATTTAATTATTATATTTTTCTTTATGTTAAAATTTGCACAAATTACTTTTGAAATATCTCATTCTACATGTTTCAAAGCTAGGTCTTGACTAATGTTAATATTTGTAAGTATAGCATGTCTCTTTTGTCATGCTTCCCATCTTCATGTATTTGGCTTTCATTTTGGCCAAGTTATATGGAACAATTTTAACAATTTCTTAAAATTTCTTTGTACTTAAAATTTGATATATTTTTACTTATAAACAATAATTTAAAATATCATGTCAAATTTTAGGAAAACAAAACAAAACAAATTTTGTTTTTCTGGGTCTTTATTTAAAGTTTCTCTTCTTACTTGAAAGCCAGAATTTCACTCAATATACTGCTTCCACTTAATTTTGTTCAGGATCTTTTATTCTTTGTTTTTTCAATTTTACTTTTCTCCTCTTTTTGTTGTTGTTGCTGCTGTTCCTCCTCTTCTTCCTCCTCTTCCTCCTCGTCTTCTTCTTCTCCCTCTTTCTCCTCTTTGTTAACATTTTTCTTTGAAGTATTCTCATTCTTTTAGTTGTTATATTGCTGAATAATGATCTCATTTGATTTTTCAGTGCAAATAACTTAGTTTAGACATCTCAGCCATTATGAATCTATTTTTCTCTTGACTTTCAAAATAAGATATGAAGTCCCCAGGAAATACTCTGTTTTTGTGTTTGGTCTCATGTAGTTGCATTCAGTCTGTTTTCACCTTGACAAGGACCACCCTTCACTCCTCATCTTCCCCTTCATGGACAATACGTGTTTGATTGATAGCATCTGGTTTGCTTCCTGCTGAGGACCAACTCCAGGCATGCTGGGTAAGCATGCTCCCGAGAGAGCTCCCAGTGCCCACCAGCATTCCCCCATCTGAGAATGACTCCACAACTCTGTCTCTCACAGCATTCTGCTCTTTCCCTTCCTTCTACTTGCTTGATCCCCATTATCTCTTCTCATGAACTTCCTTTTCCTCCTTATTTATCTAGTCTTCTTGCTGTATTAATTATCCTTATAGAAATTTGTTCTCAGAAGTTGCCATGTATGTTTATAGGGTTTTGGTAAGACCTGCTACCTTTCCTCTAATTCTGGGTGAGCCTGCGGTGACTCATCATGCAGAGAGTGGAGTTTAGAAGTATTAGTAGATGGTGTGCATTCCCTGAGTGAGAATCTTATTTGGGGGGTAAACTTGGATAGAATGTGCATACTTTACAGCATCATCCAGTTTCCCTCAGGCCATAAGACACTAAGGTGTAGAACTGATGAACTTCTTATACAATCATATTTAATTTTTATTAAAAAAATTTGAAGATCTAGCAAATATATAAGCATGCATGGAAATAACTAGTTATAGAACTAAACTGAGCCTTCTACATAAAAATTTCTGTATGTTTTGGAGAAATGGTGAGTAAAAGGGTATTGAAAACCTTGTATTTATTAGTTAATCTCAAAGGATAGGAAGAATTTGGAAGTGTGATAATAGTAACTTCATTGATTTACTATAAAATAACTCTTTTTCATATATATGTATATATGCATATACAAAATATATGTATGAATCTTCTCTCCTTTTAACATATAGCATAGGTAATTTATTCAAAATATCTTTGAATGATATGTGGTTTAAATCAGCTCTTCTTTTTTTAATAAATGAAGTCAGTAGATGCTTTTAGTCTATAAAAGGGAATTTCTTTGCAATATGATTATTTAGTATTTTGACACAGACTGTACCCAGCTCATAGTCATGTATCCAAAGCCTGAAAAATCAAAACCCATCTGAAATTTTGTTTTCCAAAAATTTGCTTCAGCCATTTAAAAGTGTTTTTTTTTTTCTCTTTAGTTTACATGTTTGAGTGTTTTGTCTGTATGTGTGTCTGTGTATCATGTATTTTCAGTACCTATGGGGACTGGAAAAAGGTATTAGATCCCTGGAGACTCAAGTAACAGATAGTTATGAGCCACAATGTGAGGGCTGGAACTCAAACTTGGGTTCTTTGGCAAAGTAACCAATATTCTTTTTTTTTTTTTCTTAAGGCATTTTAATTAGATATTTTCTTCATTTACATTTCAAATGCTATCCCCAAAGCCCCCTATACCCTCCTCGTCCTGCTCCCGAACCCACCCACTCCTGCTTCCTGGCCCTGGCATTCCCCTATACGGACCTTTGCAATACCAAGGGCCTCTCTTCCCATTGATGGTCGACTAGGCCATCCTCTGCTACATATACAACTAGAGACACATTTCTAAGGGGGTACTGGTTAGGTTATATTCTTGAATGCTAAGTCCTCTTTCCAGTTCCCGCTTCAGCTATTTTTTGATAAAAGTACATGAATATGATTGAATTATCATAGGAAAGATTGAACACAGGCTTAGCAATAAAATCTCCAAATTTTCCATTTGTCATATACAGACATACTGATTTTAAACAATTTCTTTGAATGGAAATCCTTTACTGAATGTATTAAAACAGTACATCTTAGACTTCCTATAAAGTGCTTTGCTTGATTTCTTCAGAGAGCAGACTGCAGTGTGGGAATGAATGCGGTGGGGGGGATGGGGTTGAGTCTTTGGAGGAATGATTCACATAGACAAAATCATCATCTGTCACATATCTACTGTCAGCCCTGGCAAAGTTCTGGTTAACCATAACTGGAAGGGAGAGCTGGGACTGTGGCTACATTATGCTTCTACATTTGAGAGCTTTCTCTTCATCCCACTTGATTTGGAAAGACAACTCTGAGGAGGATGGAGGCCTAGTGGCTGAGGCTAAAGGCCTAACTGGGAAGGAATTAGAATCAGTACAGGATACTCTTCCTCATCTAACTGGTATATGATGTTTTTGGAAATTTTCTTCAACCAGTTTTGAAAGAGAACTATGACCAGAGGGTACATAGATGTTTTACTTGAAAAGACAATGGGATGACTCTCTTTAGCATTATCTAATTTGCTACTGTAATTTTTTTACAGTATAGTGGAGTTAATTCTTATGTTTCTTAATACCAACAATAGATTTGTGTGTATGTGTGTGTGTGTGTGTGTGTAAATATCAAGTTTTTTATCCTAAAATTAAATAGTGACACAATTTTTATTAACTTAAGTCTTAAATTCATGGGAGCTTATGAGAATTGCTCAGTGGTTAGAGCACTTACTGTCTGAGGGAGCAACAGAGGGCTTCCCAGCACCTACATTAGGAGGCACACAATTCTAGTTCCAGGGGATCCGATGTCCTTTTCTCTCCTACCTGGGCACCCTCACACACATGCACACACACACTCACACACACATACTTGCACTCTCACACACATACACATAAATACACAACACACTCACACATACATGTACACTCACACACACACACACACACACACACACACACACACACAAAGTCAGAGAGAAAAAGAGACAATCACCTATAAATGAAAAAATAATATGAGAATAAAATTCTTGCCTCTTTCAGTCTCTTCCTTGACAGAATTTTTTTTCAGTCTACTTCCAGTATCAGAAGACAGGGTATTTAAGAAAATTCTTATTTATTTATTATTTTATAAACAAAAGCCTAACATTTCTACTGAAGTATAATTAAAAGCACTATTAATATAATGAAGATGAAGCTTTACCTCTTGAGATCAGTTTAGCTAGCTTTCAAATACATTTATTCAAGAGAGGCATTACTATTATGGTAGTTCATCCCTCTTTTTATAGCAAGCCCTGTGGCTGTGTCATCCCCGTGGTCCATTAATCTCTTACTGCATTACCCTGAAATTGTGTTGGTTATAAGTAATCATAAACTGCCAGCTTTGAAAAGCTAACATTTGTTAGCTTCACAGGCAGGGAAAAACCAGTGATAAGTGAGGTTGTTAAAAAGTCAAATTAAATGTTAATTGATGCAAGGGCACAAAGCTTTAAGGCACTTAAGAGTTTATATGTAGGCACTACATTTATTAGACCTGACAAATTGTTCTGAAGACTTTCCGTAGTAGACATTTGCATTTATATTTTCTGTACCACTCTTCTCTACTTGAGCCTGACAATTCAAAGCCAGTCTGAATACTGCTCCTGTTAGAGGTTTACATAGTTTCAGATGAAGCCACAGGCAAGAGTCTAACTCCATCTTATATATTTACAATGTTTTATATTTAAGCCGTGTGGTGATCTAAGAAAAGAATCAAAGAACAGACTATCCTAGAAATTTGCATAAAGAGAAAAGGACACGCACACTCTTGGGGAATTAAAGAGAAGATTCTTTCTTAATCATCTCATACATTTAAATTACTCAGATTTGCATAAATGCTGAAGTGTGAATTGTTGCTTTTTTTTTTTTTTTAAATCCAATTCCTTTTCAGACCATTGCTAATTATTCCTGGCTAATGTGGTAATGTTAAAGGCACAGAGAATCACTGATAACTGCTTGGCTTTCTTTCCCCCAGTGCTGACAATAGGCTGGCAGCACAGATCCTCTGTCTGATAGACAAGGCAGAAGTGGGCTGCGATGGTGCTGTGGAGACAGCTGGCTTTCTTGCATCTTTGGATGCTCATATACTGAAAAAATAGGAAAGTATTGTGTGTAGCTCAAAAAGGATCATGTTTTATAGAAATGGCTCATTTATCACTGAATTTTGCTGGGTTTTTCTTATCAGTAGAACTGGTCTAGAACCAGTTAAAAACTGGATTCTGTTTGGTACTTTTAAATATGTCACATTTCCCACAACTGTGCTGCTTATGAAGTAATGGCAAATACAATAAGAAACAAGGGATCAAGACCATCTGAGGTACTCATGGGTGATTTTGACTCATCTTGGATATGGAATTTTCTGTGGTCACAAATATGGAAATTACCAGCACATCCATGTTTAGTGTGTGTGTATGTATGTGTGTGTGTGTGTGTGTGTGTGTTGCAGGTAGAATGTTCTTTTCTGAATCTCCTCCAATTTATAGAATTTCTCGGACTGTGATTTCTCTCAACAGTGCTGTGGATTCTGACACTCCCTTCTGACATGCCATTGGAGCAGCCTTATTTTCTTGGTAGAATTTTCCAGATTACACTATATTAGAATTAGGACTCCAACGAAGCATTAGCATTGCTGGAAAGAAGTATGAAAAGCTTTTCTGTCTACTAGAAATATGCATGTATTTGCATGAAAACCTTGTAAAATTAAACAGAATTTAACAGATATTGTTGAAGGTCCACATTGTTGTTTACTGAGTAGAATACACACAGAAAGCTATAATAAAGTTGGTAGCCATTAGGCTCCAGAAGCCTACACAAAAAGGGTGGTAAGTGGAGCAATTGTGCATTGTGTCTCATTATTCAGAATACTCAGCACAAAGGCCAAGCTTATCAATCTAGATGTCCATGAATCTAAAAGTGCCACAGACAGAATTTAATTTGGTCAGCAGTAGCTGCTGTAACAAATATTTTCCCAATGGTGTAACAGAAGCAACGCTTACATATAGCTTGCAGAAACTATACTGCTTGAATTTCTGGCTCTCCAAGTAGTGATGCTGGCTGGGACCAAGACTCCTCACATCTTACGACTCCATCTCTGTCTGCAAATGCTCTCCAGGATTATTATGGTTTTTCTAATTTGAGCTTCGGAAGAGTGTGGTGGCTCTTCCAGAGGAAGTGTAGTGTGGCGCAGTCACACATCAGTGCTGCCTGCCCTCTTTTGGAGAAAATGTTCCACAGCTTGCTTCACTGAGGCTGAGAGGACTGATCCAGCTATAAGCTCAGGAGTTAAGGCATGTAGATGGTGTGTGCCAGCCAGTCTCTACCAGGCTGTGCTATTTTGGTTTTCATCTCTGTGTGAATATCTATAAAGAGTTATTTTATAATAATCTTCAAGACACTAATATGTTCTAGAAAAAGTACCTATTTTTTTTTTAAGAGAACAAAGTTCTCATTATTAGTATGTGTACTGGGATTTGAAGATATGTGTGCATGAGAGGCCAGAGGAGGGAGTTCAGCCCCCTGCAGATGGAGTGACAGGTGACCTGAACTGTCTGAACATGGGTTCTGGGAAACATATTTATGTCTGCTTTCTACAAAAGCAGAACTTGCTCTTAACCACTGAACCAACTCTCCAGCCCAACGTCATTTTAAAAAATTATTTTTTCTTTAGTTTCAATATTATTCAACAAAGTGATAGGACCTTAAACCTTATCTTAATATTACATCATACAGTGTGATAAATTAAGAAATTTACATCTCATCTAGGCTTAATTTTCTGAGTCAAAACCTTTTACATCCTTGTAGCCGGGTGCTGGCAGGTTCCTTTGCTGTAAGTCTGGTCTTCAACTCTGATTTCTGGCATAGAAAAGAGTTTTATAATTTCTTGAGTGATAGAAGCTTGCAAGACAGAGCTTCCAAATTGACTGAAATTTCATTGATGACAGAAACATCTTTTGTTCTAATGAGGCAGGTCTTGGCATACTCGGATCTGGTTGCCAGGAGACCCAAGAGAGATTAGGGTGTTGGGATTTTTAGTCCCATATCTCTTAATCTCCAGGGATAGTATAGGGGTTGAAAGCTGAGGTGATAAGTATGATTAAATCAGTCAAGCCTACACAATAAAGCCACTAAACCCCCAGAAGGATAGGGTCTAGGGAACTTCCAGAATGCTGAACACATAGAGATGCCTTGGGGGGGTTGCTCAAAGAGAACATAGAAACTTAGAACTTGCTCTTCTCCTTATTTTGTGATACAAGGTCTACTAAACTGGAATTTTCTCTCTCAGATAAACTGGCTTGTAGGGGGCTCCCGCCTGTGATTGATCTACATTACAAACTGGATCCTCTGGAAGATGGTCTCTGGGGCTAAAAGGAGAAACTAGGGTGGGAGAAAAGACAAATGCCAAGTCGACACATTCCGATCAAAGCATCTAATTTATTTTAGGGTTCTTCTTTAGTTTTAAGAGGGAAGCTTCCCCCCCCCCCCAGTCAGTTCTGCACAGGCTCCTGGAATTTGGAGGGAAGCCTGAAGTACTGTGGGATGTCCCAGCTGTAGGCAGGTGAACTGGGTGGAGCCAGGGTCCAGGGTGTTCTGGAATGGCCCATGGTCTGCAGGGAAAGGCACAGGGAGACAGCAGGGCACCAGAGTAGCTTAGGTGCGATTTAGCAAGACAATGAAAGTGGCTTTCTATGGCTGGTCTGTACACCAGCCTGTAGCAGGTTGGTGGGGGAGGTACATTATACTGGCTGACCAGTGAGCCCCTGAGATCTGCCTGTCTTCACTCTTAGCTCCTTGCTCCCAGCACTGAAATTACAGCTGTATACCTACCATATTGCTAGTGTTTGAAATTGCAGGTGTGTACAACCGTGCTAGCTTTTATGTTTAAGTTGGAAATACAAACTCAAGTCTTCACGCTTGGGTGGCAAGCAGTTTGCCTTCTGTGGCAGCTCCTCCTTAGCACACTATGCATTTCGTCATCTATTTGTCTAATGTCTTTAAAAAACAACAACAAAACGTTTCATTGTTTCCTTGTGAATTTCACTTCATGCATCCAATCTCACTCATCTCTTCCTCCCATCATTCCTTCCTCCCTCCACCTTTGCAACATAACCTCCAACAAAGAAAGGAAACCTCATTGTGGTAACTGTCATGTGTTGCTGTGTGTTCCACACTTTATGCCTACAAATGTTCATTGCAGTGAGGCACTGGTCTTATTCGAGGCCTCTGTCCTCTGCCACTCTGCCAATACTCAGACCTCACTGGGACTCCTCTCAGACACCCTGCTGTTGCCTTGTGTCATGATGATCCTGTAATTTTGGGTCTGTAGGATGAGCCCCTTCACGCACCCCATAGATTCATCTATGGTGTAGATGTTGGGGTGGGACAATTCAAAGATCTGGATCTGGACCTGAGTGGTGTCTGAGTTAGTCAGACACCAGGCTGTCCCACTCTCATGCCCTCATGGCCAGATCACCAGCAACACCAAAAATGAGGGTTAGTTCTATCCTGCTGCCCAGGTCAGGTACAGTGCCTACTCTCCCGGGTGTTGCAACCAGGGAGAGACATCGCCATTTCTCCCACTCTCTTGACTCCTGCCTCTCCTACCTGCCATAGGTGGTGAAGTACAAGGGAGGAGAGGAGGATAGCTTTCATCCACACCACTGCACAGCAGATAAGAAGCAGAGATGACTCTCCTTGCTCAAGCCCGTGGGGCTGGCTTACCTGCGAACCTCATGTCCAGGGCCAGCTCTACTCTGCAGCCCAGGTGACAAACAGGGCCTGCTCTCCCAAGTGCTAAGGCAGGTTGGGGGCAGAGACAGCTCTCCTGTTCTCATGTCCCCAGGGCCACCTCTCCCCCCTGCCATAGGTGGAAAGGCACGAGGGTTGGGGAGGTCTTCTTTCCCTTGCCCATGCTGCTGTGCAGCAGACGAGTAGTAGGGTTAATTCTTCCACATTCTTCACCCATAGGACCAGCTCAACTACATCCCAGCCATCAGGGTCAACTCAACTGTGCAGCCCAGGTGAGGTGAGGTGCAGAGCCTGCTCTCCCAAGTGCTTCAGCAGGTAAGGGGCAGGGCCAGCCCTCCTGCTCTCATGACCCCTAAGGGGTCTGTTCTCCTGTCTGCTGACAGTGGTGTGGGCAAAAAGGACTGGAGGGGATTTTTTCCTCACTGATGTCACTGCACACCAGACAAGAATCAGGGTTGACTCTTGTCCATACTCATGCCCTCATGGTCAGATCACTCACAACCCCCATATGCAGGGCTAGCTAGCCCTGTTGTGCTGTCCAGATTAAGTACAGAGCCCCTTTCCTGAGGGCTGCAGTAGGTGAGTGGCAGGACCAGCTTTCTTGCTTTAATGATCTCAGGGACAACTCTCCTGCCTGCCGTAGTAGCAAGGGGTGATAGGGGGTCATCTCTCCCTTACCCATGTCCACACCACATGGAAGAAAATGGGTGGGTGTCAGCTCTCTGAGACTTATGCCCTCAGGGCTCCTCTCCAACATCACTGCCATCAGAGTCAGCTCTATTGAGCTGCCCAGATGAGATGAAGGGCTTGCTTTCCCAAGTGCTGCAGCTCATGACGGGCAGTGGCATCTCTCCTGCTCTCATGACTGCAGGTCCAGCTCTCTCACCTGCCACAGGTATTGTGGGGGAGAGGTGGAGAGGAGGGTATCTCTTCCTTGTCCATGCAACCGCAGGGAAGAGGAGTAGCAGGGCCATCTCTCTCACATTCACATCCTGAGGGATCACTTACCTGCAGCTCCTGCAACTGGCAGTGCTGCTCTCCTGAGTATTGCAACTGATGAGGGGTCAGCTCTCCTCTCGTGCCTCCAGAGCCAGCTTCTCTGCAATGCCCACAAAAAGAGTTGCATCAATTCAGCACAGCCCTCAGACATGAACATGCCGCTGGATGGCAGCCCAGACAAGGGATGTCTGCCTGACCTTTGGTGGTAATAGACCCCTGCTGCCACATGGACACAGACCCAGAGGTGGCTCTCAGTTGGAGCATAGGTCAAGTCCTACCACAGTCTGAGGTGACATTACATCACATCAGACTATTCTTCACTATCCTCAAATCTCCAGTTCTGCATCTCTTCTTTGTGCCCACATCCTTCTGTTTTTCTTTCTCCTCCATTTCTCTACCACTTGCTCCTCTTATTGGTGCTCAGGGTCTCTGAGTGTCTAAGGTCATCTCAGGAATGGTCTCTGGAGTGTATGTACAGTTTTTGCATTATGGCATTGGGCAGGGGTCATCTCAGGCATGGTCTTCCCATCTCAGGCCTACATGACCCTGGGCTGATGGTGATCTGATTCACTTTTTTACAGGGAGTGTTAGGTTACTAATCATTCACATGTTTGCGTACAGAACACGAAACATATATATATATAGCCTCTTTCCTCTTGGCCACCTATGACACATATGACACAGCAGTCACACTTGCAACCCCTCTAGGGGCAGGAAATAGTGTATTTTGTTTGTTTACTTTTGTTAATAAATAGAAAGCATAAAGTATCCCTGAGTTATGTGAGCTCCTCCAGCAAAACAATAGAACAATAGAACTGAGTCCTGATATCCATGGTTCATAACCAGTGGGTCAGAAGTATAGGTCAGTTGTAAGGCTTGGGACTAGAATTTAAAGTAGGGACAGTCATACCAATGGAACCCCTAGCTAGGGGTTCTGATGATATTTCCAAGTATATAGTAGCACAAATAACATAGCCAACCAATGCCTACAAGAAAATTCCCCATTTTGCACGTGCAGAATGATCACAGATAGTTTAGTGAGCAGAGATGGAATCACCATGTGAACTTTGTATGGATTGCAAGAGTAGTAGGAAAACCAAGTTGTATTTCTTTTCCTTCTGACAGGGGAGTAGGAGTTGAGTTCTTACACCTCTCCTAAGGACAATCCAGAAACGGTGTATAAGTCCATGTTCCCCATCTCTCAGGAGCAGAGCATCGTCCTTTGTAGAGTGGGATATGACCTCATGCTATCTGATAATCTAAACTATTTAGAAAGAATTAAAGAGAACTAAGAAGAAAAGCATGACAAGGATCTTCCTCAAGAAGTATATTACAGTTGCTACATACTTGCTACACACAATGGCTGACTACAGTTATCTAAAACACTTCTCTGATCAAAGTGCAGTAGTGAGAGAGACAGTTGCTTCTGGTCCGCAGCTCCTGATGACTTCTAGCAGTAAATATATATGGCCTGTATAAAAAGTTCACTTATTAGATTTTGGTTGTAGTTTGTGGAAGAGATTCCCTTGTCCTATATTCTCCAAAGTCGTTGGCTCCATTGGATAAGAAATTCTTCCTTGTTCATTATCACCATGGTCACAGCAGAAGTGGGAAGTGAATTCATGTTCTCTTCAGCTGAAGACAAAAAATAAGGCTTTTTTTTTCTATGCCATTACACCTTAGTTTTCTGACTGGCAAATCTCTGATCAATATTGAGGATAAAGAAACAATGACCATGACATGTCTAAAACTCATGATAGGTGTTAGCTAAATAAAATGTATTTAGAGATTTTCAAAGCTTTGGCTTGCTGGACACAGAAGAGTAACGACCTTGATGAAAAGCTGTGCCAAGTGGCTGTATTAATTTTTCACAGCATTACCTTTCAGGAATAAGATTGTCCTTGAGCAAACAGCTAACTAATCTTTCTGTGGTCTCAACACTGTTTAACAAGGAACAGGACAGTAGGTTTGATCTCAGTAATGCTTAGAAAAGCCCACTTTTTCTATTTCCAAAAACAAGGAAGGAAAGAAAAGCAAACTGTGTTTGAGGATGTAAGAATCAAATAGATAAGACACCCACTAAGTTCCTAAGATAAATATCAAAGAAGCTGGGTCAGGATTTCCAAATCCTGTTTTCTTACCTTACTGCATTATCTGAATACAGCAAAAAAAAAAAAAAAAAAAAAAATGCATCAGTACCTAGTGTTGTGATCTTCAACCATGAAATTATTTAATTACCTCATTATTATAACTTTGCTACTGTTATGAATAATACTGTAAATATTAGATATACAGGATATCTGATATATGCTCTCCAAAGGGGTACAGGTCAAGAACTATTGTTTTATTTGTATGGGAATACTTTTCAGGAGCGTGGGCTTGGTAGCAACTAACTTGCTCATTAAGTACAATATCTTGCTCATCTGCTTCAAGGCTCTTATTTCACTGTGTTCATCCAACCAGATTTGCTTGATCTAAACTAGGCACTGGCTATATATTCCTTGCCTTAGAAT
>LR749925.1:941715-1093503 GCA_902729485.2 Mus minutoides | reverse complement strand
GAGGGGGAGGGGGAGGGGAGGGGGAGGGGAGGGGAGGGATATCCAGGCTGCAGACTACACAAGGCAGTACATGCACAGGGATCCAGGTGAGATCCAATGTTTACACAGGGCCAATGTGGGAAATAGTTAAAGAACTTGGTTACAGGGTCTGGAGAGATGGCTCCATGGACAAGAGTGCTTGCTGCTCTTCCACATTCCTGGAGTTCAGTTCCCAACACCCAAGTCTAGTGGTTTAGTCGACCTGTAGCTGCATCTTCCACATGCACATGCATTCGCGTGGACAAGTACGTGTGTCCACACATGTAAAAAATGCATACACAGGCACGTGTACCCATACACATGAAAATCAGGGGGAAAAAAAGGATCATAGCTCATCACTAGGATATTTATGTCAACTATTCAGATCTCTGCAAAAAAAATCTGGTCCTCAGGCTTTGGCATGCCCCAGGCTGTCTGTGTGCGCCAGTCTGCTTGCATAAGCAGCTCTTACCCATTTCTGTCTTTCTTCTTATTGGCCCCTGTTGCAACCAAGCAGAAAGCCCATGTTTCCGTGTTGTGAACAATGAGTCAGGTCTTCTCTTCAGTTCTAATGAAAGCACAGGAGGTTTTTCACCAGAAGAACAGTGATCCCACTGAGCGATACCTGGCATAGTAGAGTGGACTGCCGGCAGTCGCAATGGAGACCTGTGGACCCTGAGGTTGATGGTGCTGGAGAGAGAGGGCTGGCAGTGCTGTAACTCTCCAGCAGAGAGAAGAATGTGTGGCTGGGAATGTGATCCTGCTGACATGAAACAGACGTGCTGCCAGGTGAGTGTTGTCTGCACTGGGACTCAGACCCTGTTCTACTTGCAACTTTAAAGTAGGATTGACCTGATACTATTTCACTAGGAGATGACACCCATCACAAGGGAGATGTTGAGCTGAGGTTGGCCTGTGACCAGGCCAGCAGGCGCTGGACATGTCATGCCATGCTTGAAGCCTGTTGGTTAAAATATTCCACAAGGTTTTTGACCTGTATCATGCAACTGACCCAGGCTTCTGCTGCTCTCTCCAGATCCTCTTAACACAAGAGTCTTGAGATGGTCAGAAGGACAATTGGAGCTTGCAGGGGGGTCCTGGCCCTGTATGTGGTCATGTGACTGGATATGGGGGGGGTCATAAAAATATTGTCAACAGTAAAGAAATTGGAACACACAGTAGCCAAAAATTTAATTCAAAATCAAACACATATTGAATCAGAGTTGTTTCTGACAGTGAGTTCATGTCGTGTGCCAAGATCACTGCAGCTTTGTTTTTCAACACACAACTTGCATGCCTTGCTCAAGACATGATCTCATGCATTGCCAGCTCTGCTACAAAATGCATGGGCTCAAGTTTGAAACTACTGTGTGTTGTGACTTACATTGTTTATAACCCTACAAACCAGGTTTTCTGCTCTTGTAAAAAAAGCAATGGCTTAATTATGGAAACATTTAAGTACCAAATAAATTAGTGAATGTTTAGATTGTATTGTATTGTATTGTGCTAGGGTTTTTTGTTTTTGTTTGTTTTTTTAGATTTTTTTTCGTTATGTGTATGTGTGTTGCATGTCAATGCAGGTACTCATGTAAGCCAGAGGAGCCCCTGGAGTTGGAGCTTTTCAGGCAGTTGTGAGCTGCCTGATGTGGGTGCGGGGAACTGAACTCAGGTCCTCTGCAAGAGCATCATGTGCTCCTAACCACCGGGCCATCTCTACAAGCTTAGGACAGAATTTCTAGCACTTTCTAAATGGCCCTACACACAAAAACTTCTGCCATTTTGTGCTATGTGTTTATGTGAAACATTGCTTTGACAAAATCAAAATACCGCTCACTCTAGAAAAACCTCGACGATTCTGTGTCCTGCAGAATCACACTTGCAGCCAAAACTTAACTTTTTTTTGTGTAAAATAAGCAAGTCACACCCATTTCATCAATGTGAGACTTTGCTTCCATGTGCAAACAGTAGTAAAGTTGAATGTACACCTCAGATTAAAATATCTTTAGTCTTATCAGTCTTATCAGTGAATGATTTGGTATGCCTATTTTATACACCTTTACATGCCCTGGGCCACATAAAAATTTGTTGGATGAAAGGGGCTGTGAATGAGTGTCTCCAAGGCTTCGGAACATTCAGACTTTGTTGTTGGTTTGGTTCGGTTTTATTTGGTTTTATTATTATTATTATTATTATTATTATTATTATTATTATTATTTTGGTTTTTCGAGACAGGGTTTCTCTGTATAGCCCTGGCTGTCCTGGAACTCACTTTGTAGACCAGGCTGGCCTCGAACTCAGAAATCCGCCTGCCTCTGCCTCCCAAGTGCTGGGATTAAAGGCGTGCGCCACCACGCCCGGCTTTGGTTTTATTTTTGAGACAAGGTTTCTGTAGGCTTAGCTTTTTAAAAACCTGCTTCAACCTGAAGAGATCCTGAGAAAAATGTAACAGGTCACAAAGACTCTGAAACTGGGAAGAGAGATTTCACTATTAGCAGAAAGTCTTTATATAGCTGAGCACAATAGCCTGAACGTTTCTTGAATCTGTGTGCTTGCCCATGTCCTGGCTGTTCTTTGAATTCATGTATTTGCCAACTGATACAGCTCACTGCCAAGTGTTTGTAGTTTAGTTGATGGATTGAGATGCAGCTCACTGCCAAGTGTTTGTGGTTTAGTTGCTGGACTGAGATTGAAAAATTTCATTTCTGCACCTGTGCATCTGTGCATGACTCCTACCTTGTACCCATTTCTTCTTTAGAAATCATTCTAAGAATAGATAATGTTAGATCAGAAAAATACCATACTTCCTCCTCCTCCTCCTTCTTTCCCCCTTGAGGGCCCAGAAATACTAGGTCCCCTTTCCCTTTGGGGTCAACTCCTCTATCCATTTCTGGGATACAAGTTGTCCCCAGAGCTCTGGCTTTCCCCAAATAAAGCCTCATGCGATTTGCATCAAGACCGTTTCTCGTGAGTGATTTGGGGTGTCGTCTCTCCAGAGTCAGAACGTGAGAGAGTCCTCAAGTTCTGGGTCTTTCAAACCCACCTTCTAGCCCACTATCCAAAGGTAGGGGAGAAAAGATGGTAAATGGGACAAGGGGATGTGGACCTGTTTAGAAGTTGTCCTTTGGGGTGATTTTAATCTCTGTTGTCAGGATACCAACAGTCCAGTTCAAAAGTGTCATCAAACAGGAATCAGCAGTGGTGGCATGATCCAGCAGAAACCGCTAGGTAAAGTTCTCTGCTGCGCCTCTCTCAGCAAAGCAAAGATCAGCAAAGACTGTAGACCAGCGAGACCAACGAAGTGTTGTACAGCTAGGTATGCAAGCTCCCTCCCTGGCACTGTCCTCTGAGTCTCATTTATACTCCCTCCAAATATCACGTGCCCTCCCATGGGTCTTGTCTCAGCAAAACACCGTGAGAGTCTGCACCTAGAAATTTCCACTTCAGGTTTCTCTGTTGTAGCAACCCTGGCTGTCCTGGATCTTGCTTTGTAGACCAGGCTGGCCTCAAACCCACATATATCTACCAGCCTCTGCCTCCCGAGTACTGGGATTAAAGTCGTGCACCACCACAGTCCAGTTCACACTTAATAGTTATTAATACCTAGGTGCGTGACCATAGGCAAGTCATTTAACATATCTGAATCCTGTCTGTGCATGTGTTCCCTGAGAACCTGAGTCACTGAAATCAAATAGACAGCAGGTGGGTGACAGAGACCAGTCTTCTCCCCCGAGGAGAACAGAGAGCAGGCCACTGCCATTAGGCAGCTGAAGGAAGTTTGCTTTCCAAGTCTTTGCCTGGGGTAGCCTGATGATTAATTCGGAAGAGTAAGTCAGTCACAGTGAGATCCCGATCCTATCTGTCCTAGAACATTGAAGCTATTTGTTCACTCCGTTCCTGCTGCCCGAAAGCCTGGCACAGGACTGGAATGAACCAGTCAGGGCCTCCCGGAGACTTCGTGGGAAAATTCAGATCGTGGGGCTGAACTGGCCCGGGGAGTCACACGGATGAAGGAAGCTTTTGTAGGGGACCCCACAGGCTGAGATGGCAACAGGAGAAGGGCTGAGGTGTGGGAAGCACAGATCTGTTGATGTCTGTAGCCAGGGCTGAAGACAGGACATACGCCAGAGACAAGCATGCACTGCCGGCCCTGTGCGGCCAGCCCTCTGAAGCTGCCCCAGAACAGGCCGCCTCAAATACTTGTGCTCCCCCCTTCCCTTTCTAACTTTGCCAGCTGTCTATGCCAATAACTGTGACTGTGGGTTAGTAACAATATCCAGGACCAACACTGTCATCGCTTCGTTTCCAAGAGGCCTTGCAGGTACCAAACTGGATGCTCACACCCCATAGACAGAGGCCTTGGCATTGGATCTCACCTCTCTTCCTTGTCCATCATCATTGGATGACCTATCAGGGATGATGCACTGGGAGTAAATGCCACAGGAGTGCTGTCCCACTCATGACTCCTGCAGATACATTTTCCCCAACTATTTTTGGTATTTGATTGGTTTTGAGTCCAATGGCAGACCCTTTGCATATGGAGAGCCAACTGTGATGAGCTCTGGGGTAGTAGCTGTGGAACTGTATAGAAGCCGGCTCAGGAAGTGGGGCTTCCGCCCATGATAGGGATGCAAAAGGTGGCCTCCTGAGAGGTTCAGTAACTGTTCAGAGAGAAGCTGGAACACTCGTGGGCTGGCTCAGGTTGAGTACTAAACACCTCTTGAGTCCTGGGAAGGTGGGAGTGTCCCTGAGCTGAGGTTTTCAAAAATGCTTGGCTCAAGGCCACGGTCACTACAGAAGGAAACAAAATATGGGTGTGATTTCTGTCCAGTCATCGTTCCAAGGGTGCAAAGACCAGGAACCTTCGTGACAGGCGAAGGGAGTAGAGCCTGGGAACAGGGATGGCAGTTTAGCATATCAGCTCTGACCTCTGAAACTTGAACCAGGTATACCCTGTGAGGAGTCAGCTAGGATGACAGACAGCACCCTGGGCATAAAGTCCTCTCGTGGTGCGTGACTTTGGGCTAGCGCCTTCACCTCTCTGTAAGCTTTGATGCTCTCACCTATGGGCAAGTATGATGTAAACTTTGCTGAGTGAGCAAGTGAGAAAATGAGTATAGCTAGGGATCTTGGGAGTTAAGCAGGGTGTGGCTGCAGTTGGGGTGCAGGAAGAGCTGTGCCCTTGAGCACAGAAAGGACCTGGCCATAGGAGCTTTCCCACGATCTATTTTTGAGGTATTTTAAAATTATTTATTATCGTTATAATTATTATTAGCATGTGTCTGTGTGGTATGGGGTGGGTGGAGGTGGGTGGGGTGGGGTGGGGTGAATGGGGAGAGAGAAAGCCTTCTCCAAGAATCTTAGTGTTACTGCTCTTTTAAGCTTTCTGAGACGATCTTCACCTGTGGTATATTTCTTTATTCAGGATGGGTCTGAGTCCATATGCTTTATATGGGGGTAAACCAAGGGTTATATAGTTTTGGGGGAGGGTGTGAGAATATTCAGGGTGGGCAAAGGTCATTGGCTGAAAGCTAAGGCTACTAAGATGCTTCATTTGCATGGAGAAAACTTCTGAGGGCTGGGACTGCATGAGTGTGTGACCACTAGGTGTGACCACCTGATGGGGGTGGGGGGGCTACCAGGTTACTCTGAGGCAGGCAGGGAAACAAGTGAGGAGTTAGCCCCATTCCTGCCTGTCTCAGAATGAGATTCTAATCTCAGTTTTTGAGATTTCCAGGGTTTGGACATCCTCAACCTTGCCGGTTCCAGGTCAGTTTCTCTGATGACACGGTCCATGTGCCCCACATGCCTTTAATCCCAGATGTCAAGGGGTAGGGATAGTTGGATCTCTATATATTCAAGGCCAAGCTAATTTACATATTGAGTTCCATGCCAGCTGGAGATAGACAGTGGGAGTGTGTCTCAAAAACAACTACTACAACAAAAAAGTCAAAACCACACTAAACAAACAAAACTACAATGAGGCCTAAGCCTCGAACCCAAGAGACCATATCTAAATGATACTGTCAGTGTGTGGCTGTTGGCATCTGATTGTAATCTATTGTATATATCGGTTGGGTTGGGGCAGGGCTTTCCTTACCTAGACATAAGGTAGAACCTGACACACAGTAGAGGTTTAATGTAGACTGATGAATGGACATGTGGGTGGTCAATAAGAGTATGCCTCTTCCAGTCCTCTGTCCCGCTGGAGAGAATACGAACAAGAGATTACTAGGATGCACTCTGCATAGTACATTCCAGTGTAATTTAGCATCCTCGGGGCTCAGAGCATCCTTTCTTCATCCCTGACGCCACACACATCAGTTTACGAGTCTCTTCCTAAGAACCCCCCCCCCGCCCCCCGTCTTTAACGCCACCATCTTCTGGGCTTCTTGATATCTCTGTCCCACCAGAGCCATTTGAAGCAGGTGCTCATGATCCCTGAGCTGGGCAGAGACACCACGAGCAGCCTGAGGTTCTTCCTCTTCAGGACTGTGTTAAGGAAAAGGGCTCACGCCGACCTCTTCAAGTCTCTGTGAGACCCACACTGGACAGTGTGTGTGTGTGGGTCTTGGGATTTTGCTCACTGTTTGGAAGTGTACTCAGTCTCCTGGAAGCAGCATGGCGGTGCAGACCTTCTCAGGCCCCAAAGACTGTTACGTTCTTGCCAGATGGCTCCAGCCAAGCAGAACAAGAACCTGAGGGAAACTCTCAATGAATGTCTGAGTATAAATATTTATCTTGAGTCCTCTGAATTTTATGAATGATTGACTTACAGACCTTAAAAATAGCTCCAGTCAACCAGTCTCTGCTGAGTGTTGGGCGTTATGTCCACACGTTATTATTAATCCCCAAACAGGAACATGTTGTCACCCTTGGGGTTCAGGCAAGCCAAACCCAGAAGGGCGTAGCGTGTGCCCTAAGGTTACACAGCTGGCTAGTAACAGTCACGGTTTGAACTCTGGTTGATGTATGTACAGAGTTTTGCCGTTCCTGCTCATGCCAAACCCAAGGGTCAAGGAAGATGTTCTGGATCTTGAAATGCTTAAACCCACCGTTTAAATGACCCTAACCTTAAAGAAGTCTAGAGTGGTTGTTTGCATGTATTGAATTTCTCCAACCGAAAGGATTAGTGGAGCTGGGGGATTCTCAGCTGGCAATGTTCTCTCCTTGCAAGCAGGAAGACTCACATTTGATCTCCAGCACCCACTTAAAAAATAAAAATCAGAGCTCTTGCAGTCATAGCAATGGGAGGGGGAGGCAAGCAGATCAGGTCCATGAGAGCCCCTGCTTCATGAACCAAGATGGATGGTACCTGAGGAGGACCACCTAGTGTCAACCTCTGTCTTCCATACACCCAGATTCTCAGCTCTCCATCAGCATTGGCCCACAGGGAAGTCCCATGTTCTGTGGGATGCCCGTGAGAGGGAAAGGAAGCAGAGAGCAGAGCAGAGCAGGCAGCCAGGCCTCTCTCTGCAAGGAGCTGCAGAGGCTCCTCTACATGGGGTGGGTAACAAGAGGCTTACAATTCACTGGGGGGCTGCAGACCCACGCTCTGGCCAGATACAGAAAGTGCCAATCAAGCAGCAGGCAAGACAGATGGGCAGGAGGTCCCTCACCCAACACAGTGTCCTGTGCTCCAGTGTCACTAAGCTCATTACAGCTGTACCTCTGTCCATCCTCACCCAGCATATGGCTCAGCATGGGGTCCTGCCTCCCTGTGTTGGTCTCAGGTCCCTTGTGGAGCGTCACTCCTTGGTAGCTGCAACCAGGCTGAACAGTCCTCTGCTCAGGAACAGTTAATCACCATTCTGGGCACTGGAGAGTCCACAGAGGGTACAGGAAAGGAGACCTCTGCTTAGGGAGTTTAAATCTGCAGAGCCCGGTGGCTAGCCCCCGCCCCCCACTCCCTGCCAGACAAATAAGGTAGTCTCAGACATTGACACAAAGAAGAAAATGGAAGGTATTGAGGGCAAAATGGAGAAGGAGGAAGGCGGGAGGAGAGACAGGGAGAGCAGGCCTTTGGAGTAGGGGAGGGTAGGTAGCATCTAACGAGCTCTGAGATGAAGAAATCTGAAGTTTGTCGGTAAGTGTGGGTGATTGGGAACAGCAGGAAGGCCGGGGGCAGAGAAGTTGCTCTGGCAGAAAATAGTGCTTATAATTCACTGTACGATGCAGACCCAGGCTCTGGCCAGTTGCATGAAGTGTGGGGACCAAGCAGCAGGAAGGATAGCTGGGTAGGAGGTCCCAGGAGGACAGTGAAGGGCTGGGGAACAGGTCTGATCATGGTGGCTTTCTAGAGTCTCCCAGTATGTTATCGGCAGCTCTCGAATATCCACACTGATAACAGACTCAGTCTGGGGTGCCAAAGCCCTCTTCTGATGGCTGCATCCACGCCGGTGAATTGGGAGGACTGTCTGAGTTAGGCTCGGGATACTTGGATTCCTGGAAAACCAGTGAGGACTCTGGGTAGGGTGGTTTACAGGAATCTGACTTACCGTAGCCATCAATCTGATGATGCTAGGTAGATAAAGAAGTCTCAGAAGGTTGTGGCCATTGAGCTTTGTGGGTCTGGCCAGTCAGAGGAAGAGTGTGCAAAGTTTATAGGCTCTTACCTGTTTGACCCAAGGCCAGGGAAACTCAAGGAGACCAAGGCTTGAGGCAGAGTTGTTTGGAGTACTGAAGCTCACTGCAGTCGTCAGTGTTTCCAAAGCTTCTTAGTCACAGGAGGACTCTGGAGGAGCAGGACCAGCTCAGGCTGGATCTTGGGGGACAGGTATGTGATGGTGTGTGTGTGTGGGTCTTAAGACCATGGGTTTGGGTGGAGTCACCGTAGTGCTTCCTAGAATTGATTGCTTGCTGGCTGGGGGCCAGCACAATTTGAAAGGATTAGATGATATGGCCTTGTGTGCCACTTCCTCTGGAGATGGGACTTGAGGTTTCAAAAGTCCAAGCTAGCTCTGGTGTGTCTCTTTGGTCCCGCTGACTGTAGATTCATAAGGAGAACTCTCAGCTACTTCTTCAGTACCCTGTCTGCCAACATGCCGCTATACTTCCCTGCTATGATGATAATAGGCTAAACCTCTGGAAACATAAGCCAGCTCCAATGAAATGTTTTCCTTTATAAAAGTTGCTGTGGTCATGGTGTCTCTTCGCAGCAAAAGAACAGTGACTGACATCACCCCTGGAGAGAATGTGCAGAGAGCGGGAGGAGTCCACCATTAGAAGTCTGATAGAGAAGGAGATAGAAGGAAACACGGGTGCATAGAATTTAGGAAAAGGAAGATTCTAGAAAGTCCTGGGAATGAGAAAAGTGGTTGATTGCCTCAAACTTGCCGAGGGATTGTTAGATTTAGGACATCTGTCTCTGGGAGGATCACTCTCCTAACTGGGGTTACTATCACTGTGGTGAAATACTATGGCCCAAGGCAAGTTACGAATGAGAAGGGTTTATTTGGCTTGCATTTCCATATCCTAGCCCATCCCTGAAGGAAGTCAGGGCGGGAACTCAGAGCAGGATCTGGAGGCAGGAGCTGAGACAGGAGCTGAGACAGGACCTGGAGGCAGGAGCTGAGACAGGACCTGGAGGCAGGAGCTGAGACAGGAGCTGAGACAGGATCTGGAGGCAGGAGCTGAGACAGGAGCTGAGACAGGACCTGGAGGCAGGAACTGAGACAGGGGCCGTAGAAGAGTGTTGCTTAGTGGTTTCTCCTCATGGCTTGCTCAGCCTGCTTTCGTATAGACCCAAGAGACCACCAGCTCAGGGATGGCACCACCCACAATGGGCTGGACCCTCCAATACCAATAACTAATAAAAAAAAATGCTGTATAGGCTTCCCTCAACTGGATCTTATGGAGACATTTTCTCAGTCGAGGGTTTTTCCTCTCAGATGACTATAATTTGTGTCAAGTTAACATAAAATGAGCCATCACGGTCACTGATGTCTGAGCTCTGACCAGTCACCCATCTACTCTACCTGCCTGCCTGCCTGCCAGCCTGCCTGCCTGCCTGCCTGCCTGCCTGCCTGCCTGCCTGAGGATGGGTTTCCCACAATGCATCATGGACGAGCATCAATGGAGAAAGCAGGGAGAGTAGATGATCTTGCTTTGCACCCTAACTTTAACCTGCAAGCCTGGAACCTTGGCCAAGTGGTCTAACTCTCAACCACAACTGTAGGTGGCAGACGAAGCCATAATGTACCACTCAATGAGGCTTTGGATCATACATGCCTAGCACACAGTAGGTGCTCGCTAAATGCAGATCGTTAAATGTATAAGAGAAACGTATCTGGATGTGAGTCAGGGAGCCAGGCAGTAAGCAGTATTCCTCCAAGGCTTCTGCTCCAATGTCCTGCTGAACTTCCTGTCCTGACTCCCCTCCATGATGGGATCCTGACCTGGGCGTCAAATAAATGCTTCCTCTCCCAAGTTGCTTTTGGCCATGGTGCTCATCCGAGCAGCAGACTAGCACAGTGGTGATACATAAATATTTGAAAATTAGCAAAGATACAAGAACAAAATTCGAAATAAAGAAGAATTACCCAGGGTGACCAGCATCTATCCAGATACCCTCCTCTTCCATAACTCTCCACCAGTCCCCGTCTCTCCAGGTGCTGAAGAGAGAATTGGTCTGTATGGGTCACTTTTTACCATGGCAACAAGTATCCATAAAGTAACTAACCGCAGATGTAGTAGTGCTGCCCAGGTGGCACAGCTGAGTTTCCTTTGACTAGGGGTCTGAGGAGCAAGAGTTTGCCCATCACTGCCCATTTGGGCCTCAGGATTGACACCTACATGTCATTTGTGAACACGATACGATTCATCAACAGCTGGGGGTTTAAATCTCCCATGGTGGCATCTGCCTATTAAGGGGATTGGATAAGACACTAAAGGAGGGACTGCCAAGGTCACTGGTTTGTCCAGGTATGGCTTCATTGGGACTTCTCCGCCCTGGAATTTCTGTCCTGGCACATGCCACCACACTCCTGGGTGTGCTTTCAATCAGTTCAGCTTGCCATCTCCCATCTTCGGCGGTTAATCATTGATTGCTTATCACGATGGGCATCCGAGATGTTTACAATAACAGCTGGATGCAGCTTAATCATTAATGCTGCTTTATTTCACAAGCTCCCAGGTTTATATCTGATCGGATTGGGAGCTGATCTATTTACGAGTCATAGTCCATCTGCTCTTTAGACTAGAGTGGGCGAGGAGGCTCAGGGCACAGGTGAGTTACTGACTTTGGGCACGCCGACTTTGGGCATGCTTTGGGAGGCTTGTGCCATTGAGGGGAATTTCCAGAGCAACCAGGGGCAAGGATTTGACAAAGGAGGGATCTGAGAACCAGCTTTGCAGGGGTTTGGTAAAGAGTAAGTGAGAATATGCAGACAAAGTACTTAGTGTGATATCTGGCAAGCTTTCTATAGAAGCAGTTGTGGGTTGGTATGGCTGTAGCCATTCCTATGGCCCCTCTCCTGTTCCTCTTCTCCCTCCACTTACTTGTCCTCTCTAAATTTTCATACCCCCTCTGTTTTATTCTCTCTTTCTTGTTCTCAAAGTCTCCTATAGCCCACATTCATTTCTAGTTCCTTGTTTTAGAACTCACGATAGCATCATGCTAAAGGCAGAAACTAAACTAAAGAGAGCATTGAACACCAGGAATAAAGCCACAGCCAAACTCTGATAACCAGGGAGAGAGTTCAAAGCCCAGTCTTGAACTTGTATCATGTTTTTTGTTTTCTCTTTACATTGTGTGTGTGTGTGTGTGTGTGTGTGTGTGTGTGTGTGTGTGTGTGTATGCATGTGGAGGTCGGAGGACAACTTTCACAACTTGGTTTTTGGTTCTCTCCTTCCACCATGTACGTTTGCGGAATTGGAATCAGGTTATCAGGCTTGGTGGCAAGCTCCTGTATCTACTCGGCCATCTCGCTGGCCCCTGTGGTCAGATATTCTGTTCGAGCTGCAAGTGTTGGAGCCAACGCTTGTCTCTACTCACCTTAGCAGAGCCACATACCCAGGCGGATGGTGTTCAAGGCAGTGACACAGGTGCTTCTGGGAAGGGTGGCTTCTAGGTTGCCTAGCCAGGGGAGGGAGAGAAGTCCACATGCCTTTCTGCTGGTCTCTGTGGCCTGGGGCTGCTGGCAGCACCTTTGATGGTTACATGTTTGGTCTTGTAGTCAATGCAGGCTCCAAAGGAAGGTCTTGCTTCGGCTGTCTGGGGTTCAGAGCCAGCCTTTGGGACAAGCTGTGTGGGAGAGACGCTTCTTGTGAGTTTAGTTGCTTTCTACAGGGGCCAACCCTGCATTAGCTCCAGGAGTTCGTTAGCAGTCAGGGGTAGCGGAGGTGGCAGCAGGATGGTGCTGGTGTTTTTCTACACAGCAGTGGAAAGGCCTAGAGAGTGGTTAGTCACACTACAGAGCAGGAGTCCTGGTGTTTTGTTCCCTCCAGTGGGCTATTAACCCCACAGTTGCTGGATTTTTAGGAAGTCTGATGAAGAGGAGCATGGGCTACCATAGTGGCTGCTGGCATTCAAGGGACTGGGCCATTCCCCACTGGAGATGAGCTTTCTTCTGGGGGAACTAACCTCTTCTCCTGGGCGGGCATTAGCATAGCTTCATTCTGAATGACAGTTTGGTCACTGCAGGCTGAGGGCAGGGAGCTGGTACTTTAGAAGTGCCCCCAAACAGATCTTGTGTTTATCTTATGCATTTCACTTGTTTCTTACTCTATTTAAGCCTTACATAGTTGTTCTGAGGGCATGCAGAATTCTCTAGTTCATTACCAAGTGGACTCACTTACACGGCCAGTCACCTTAACCGGCTCTAAGATATCAGCTATCCTGCAAAGCCTGTATAAGCAGGGAGCACCATATCTGCCTGAAGAGGTTGTTTGCGGTGCTCCCAGTGGGGAATCACCCTCTCACTCTAGCTTCTCGATCTTTACTGTGGACTAGTGCATCTTGTGAGGAGCTCAACTGATCCTCAGAGCAGCCCCAGGAGGTCGCCCTTTCCATTTGATGGGGAGGCACAGAGGAGTCAAGTCACTTTGTGTTAGCTTCTCAGCTGTGTCTGTTAGAGAGCTGAGGTTCCAGAGTCTGTGCTGCCTGAGTCATATAAGCTCTCAAATGTGGCCTGGGACAGACTGGGTCTGAGGCCTCTCTAGTCTGGAGCTCTTAAGCATTCTCCACGGGCAGTGGATTTTGCTGACTTAGCAGTTCCCTTCTTGTTCCTTGCTGAGGAGGACATAGGAGACAATCCCAATTGTTTGTGAATGAAAAGGAGCCCGACTCATCCCTCATAGCTGTCTCCCACGGGTGCCCAAACTATGACACTACAGCATAGATTTGTCATCTAAAGAGTTAATGCTCAAGAATGATATGATTGAACAACAACAACAACAAAAAAAAAAGCAAATAAAACAAATAAAAAGAAAAAAATAATATTTTAAGTACATTTTCAGTTTTGTGTTGAGCCACACTCATAGCTCTCCTAGGGTCCATGGTACAAAGATTAGACCTCCCTGAGAGAGGGCCACTTATAGCATCTTTCCTTAAAAGAGTGGATATATCCCACATCCTGTCCTAACACTTACCTGGTCCCTCGCAGCACAAAAGCCTCAATGTCTCAGACTTTGAGAAAGGGTCCATGGCCCTTTCTCCTGGACTTGTCATGTGGGCTCCTCACCTTCCCTGCTCCCACCCACCTCTGTCCTCACCCCTTTCTCTCACGCATGCCCCGTGACTGCTGCCTGCACACTCTGACCTTGACTCCTAGATGATCCCCGTGGGAGTGCCGAGTGTGGGCAGAGCCACTCTCTGACCACAACTAAGGTCACATTTCCTCTACGCTATTTCTGAATTTAAGCCCACGGTGGACACTGTGAACTCACTGATGGCGAATGTAAGGCCGTTCTCAGCCAGCTTCATGACACACACCCCTGCGCCAGTTCCTGCCTTCCCTTTGGTTGACTGCTTGCTTCACGCTTCATGCTGACGTCACTGGGTGGTGCAATGCAGACAGAGTGGGTGGGGAGGTAGACTGTGCAGGACAGCATGGACAGGTGCAGGAGGCTTTGGGGTGTAGAGGGTCCCAGAACATAAAAGCGGTTCACAGCAGTCGCCAATCTTCCCACTTCCAAATCTGCAACCCTTGCCACAGTTTTACTGTGGTCCATCCTTTGATGGCACACCCATCCACCAATGGCTTCCCTGAACCCCCTCACTGCTGATGGATGCCCTATGAGGCCAGTCTACACACAGGCTCCTCTTTCAGCTCTGTCCCTCCCTGCCAGCACACTCAGGACCCCCCTCTCTTGATACAGCCAGCCCTTTGAGTCAGCGCTACCTTCTTGACTTGTCACCCCGCAGCCCTCAGAGGCCTCCAGCCTCCCCTGCTCCCCAGTCTCTTTCCTGGTAGGCTGCCTCAGGGGTCCACCTTCAGCACTCTTTCCCTGGTGACCTTTCTTGTTGCTTGAATTAAAGACTAGTTTTCATTTACATCCCGGGGAGAATCAGAAACAAAGCGAGCAGGACAGTCTCTCCACCCCCCTACCCCCCACCCCCCCATCCCCCCACCCCCAGCCCTGCTCTATCTGGAACATCCCTTTAAGAGATTGAATCACAGTTTGGGGGATTGGCAAGCCCGAGATCCACACAGCAAGCTACACATTCACTCCGGGACTACTTTTATTTCCGTTCATGTGATATGGATACTTTGCCTGCCCTAGCCCCAAACCACAAAGCTCAGCCCCTCTAAGTGGAACTCCTCACGCCTCATCCCCCCCTCCCCCGCCCCCGCCCCAGGTCAGACGCTTTCCGATCATGTGTAGCTGGAGTGAACAGTCAGACATCAGAGTTTAGCCAGGCATCTCCAGGATCTTTTTTTGTCTGCAGCGCCCTCAATCCAGTGATCACCACAAGGGAGAAGCGTAGAGGTCACAGTCCTGAAGCCAGAACGAAGACCGGAAGTTCTGATTCCAACCGCTTCCTCTCCCGCATTGAGCACAGGTCTTTCAAACCCTGGCTCTCCCTTAGTCACACAGAGAGCAGCCCTCAGCCCCCAGGCTCTTGTGCTGCGCACCTTTCCGCCTGGTTGGGCCTTGTGCTACCATGGACGGAGAGGTGTGAGAAGTGGGGGAGAGGACCAGCCAGGGTTCTTCAGAGAAACAACCAGCAGGACATTCCCTCCCGCCAGCCTCACACCCCTCCTGTCTGCTTCACTCCTTTAAGGGATCGCTTCATGAAGTTTTGAGAACTGATAAACCCCAAATCCACTCAGCCAGCTACAAATCCGCCCCGGCAGTGTTGATTGTTGCAGTCCTGTTCTAAGACTGGAAACTTGGCAGAACTCCCGTGTTGTAGTTCTGAGGTGGACCCACTTCCTCTTCAGGGCTCCCTCGTTTTTCTCTCACAGTTGTGATGGTTCTAGGGGAAAGGCACCTGCATCCTAGAGGGCTGTCTGCTTTACTTAAGTCCCCTGATGGCAAATACTGATGAGGTTGAAAACACTTTTCCAGCAACATCTGGATTATTCTGCAGATATCCAGCCAGTGGCACCGTAGACTAGCCATGTTGATACATAAAATGGGCTGTCTCACACAGGAGAGCATCACTGATGAGGAGACATCCACACCCATAGACACTGTCAGACAGACACAGGAAGATTGCCATACACACAGGTGTGCACACAGAGATAGACAGACATGCACACACTGATACAGATAGGTACATACAACACACATATATGCAGAGAGAGGGAGGAAGAGAGGAGGACGGACACACACATATAGACACACACACACATGAGAGAGAGAGAGAGAGAGAGAGGGAGAGAGAGAGGCGATGCACACATACAGAGAGAGGGGTTGAGGGGAGCTGTCCCTGTGTCCTATCACAGGTCAGGTTTCTAGGAAGAGGAAGCAGGTGACAGAGAGTCTGAATGAGACCAAGCATTTCCTCCTTTCCTGTAGGTCAAGGGTTGGTGCTACAGAAAGGCTTACAAAAGTTTCAGGGAAAGCAGGCCCAAGAGTGGGCCATGATACCAGGACCACCATCAGTACAGGGCCCCCAGTGTCCAGCTGTGGTGACTTCTGGACCTGAACCCAGCCCAGACAGCAGCATCCTCTGAGGATCCTTTTTTTTTTTTTTTTTTTTTTTTTTTTTTGGTTTTTTGAGACAGAGTTTCTCTGTATAGCCCTGGCTGTCCTGGAACTCACTTTGTAGACCAGGCTGGCCTCGAACTCAGAAATCTGCCTGCCTCTGCCTCCCAAGTGCTGGGACTAAAGGTGTGTGCCACCACGCCCGGCTAGAGTGATGGCTTTTATCCTAGGAAGTGGCACGTGCCTGCTGTGAGTTGGCTTTGGCTACTCAATAATTCAGAATTGTTTAAAAAAATATGTATATCATTACAAAATTAATTAAAGTGTGTCATTAGGCTAACAGTTTTTTTTTTCAGTGAAGAAAGAAAATGGGAAAACAAACCAAAAAAGATTAAAATTGCCATAGTGTCAAAGATTAGGGTGAATGCAACTTTATTGTTTCTGACTCATCTGCTCATGTATGGAAACATAGCTATCCCTGCCCATCCTCCCCGCCCATCCTCCCTGCCCATCCTCCCCGCCCATCCTCCCTGCCCATCCTCCCCGCCCATCCTCCCTGCTCATCCTCCCTGCCCATCCTCCCTGCTCATCCTCCCTGCTCATCCTCCCTGCCCATCCTCCCTGCCCATCCTCCCTGCTCATCCTCCCTGCCCATCCTCCCTGCCCATCCTCCCTGTCCATCCTCCCTGCTCATCACCCCTGCTCATCCTCCCTGCTCATCCTCCCTGGTCTATGCACATGCAAAGCTTAACATACAAAGTCTTGATTATCAGTATGTCTGTGTTTAGTGTCAAATAATACATATTCATCTATATAATTTTTCTTCATTTGTCAAATATAAATTTGCTCTGAGTATTTCTTTCTGCCACATGCTCTTAGATAACAGGCTTTTAAACAAGATTTTATTTTAAATTATGTACATGTGTATGCCTATGAGTTTGTCTCTGTGAGTGCAGGTGCCCATGGAGGCCAGAAGAGGGTGTTGGATGTCTTAGAGCTGTAGAGAAAAGCAGTGGTGAGCTGCCTCATGTGAATGCTAAGCACTGAACACGGGGCTTTGCAAGAGCAAACCAGTGAGCCGTGGCTCCACCCAGAGATAACATTTTTAAAGGGCTATTAGATTTTCTATGGGCTGGGAAGATGCTCCATCAGTTGAGTGCTTGATGTGTAAGTGTGAAGACCTGGGTTAGGAGTCTTAGCACCCAGGTAAAAAGTGGTGCATTGCAGTGACATCTGTAACCTGAGCATAGGGGAGGCAGAGACAGTGGCCAGAGCTTGTTGGCCAGCCAGACCAGTCAGTTCTTGTCTCAGAAAATAAGGTGGAGACTGTTGGAGGATGACACCTGGCATGGGCCTCTAGCCTCGGAGTACACAAGTGTGCACAGACACACCCATGCTTACGCACAGATACATTATACACACACTATACAATACACACAGAGAACACACACCACACACACATACAACACACTCACACCACACACCACACACACATACAACACACACCACACACCACACCCACACACTTCCCGCTATGGATGAACTGTGACATACACAAACTTTTATTGGTCTAGGACTAGCAGTTAGAACAGATCCCCAGTAGACAGACAGATAGAAAAAAGGGGCCACAGCAGGTTTTAAAAACTGGCATTCTTCCAATTTCCTCCTCATACTGCCAACCAGAAATAAAACTCTTAAGGACTGTGACCCTTTAATACAGTTCCTCACATTGTGGTGACCCCCCCATCCATAACATTGTTTTCATTGCTACTTCATAATTGCAATTATGCTACTATTCTCAATTGTAATGTAAATATTGTGTTTTCCAATGGCCTTAGGTGACTCCTGTGAAAGGGTTGTTCCCCCCTCCCCCCTCCCCAGAAAGGGTTCATGACCCACAGGTTGAGAACTGCTGCCTTAAGGCCTGGTGGACGTTTTCTCTGGCGATCAGGCATCCTCACCTGTGTCCTGGCCTGATGGTTTCAAGGCAGGCTCAGACCGTGCTTACTCAAAAGACTGGGCCTATCAACCTCCTTTTCTTTCTTCAAACTGACCAACCCTAACATTCAAGGACTTCCTGAATCTGCCCTCTGATTCGCAGAGGGTTTTTTTAGGGCCTTGTGCTCCCTCCCCCCTCTCTCTTTTTCTCTCTCTTTCTCTCCCTCCCTCCCCCCTCCTCCCCTCTCTCCATGTGTGAAGCTCTGTGTGTTTTCTCATTCCTAATAAAAGCCTTTCTTCATGGGCTGATTCTGTGTGCCTTGTCTGAGATTCCCCCTGCTTCTTTAACTGGCAGTGAAAATGAAGCCAGCCAAGGCCAAGACCCCACAATGCACCACACAGTCACCATCGCAAATACCATTTCCTAACATGGAAGACGTTGCAATGAATAGCTTTTGGGTTGAAACCTTTGTGCTTAGTTTATTTCTTGTCCCAGGATGCATTTTTACAAATTCCGGGACAAGTTTAGCTAAAACATACAAATTGGTCTGAGGCTCTAAAACATTTCACAACTCTAGAAAACTGGCAAGGCTTGCCGTTTCTGTCACCGGGGGATTTGGGTTACCTTTTTTTTTGGTGACGCTGACTTGACAGGTGAGACTTAACGGTTTGTCTCAGCTTCCATTGGCTTCATTTTCCCTCTGGAGACAGACAGTCTGGTGTTTCCAGCGTGTGCCTCTGTGAGCTCGACCTTCTGAGTGAGGCTGCTTCAGGGAACAGCCTGAATTCTGTAAGCTAGGAGGCAGGTGTGGGAAACACAGCCATTGCCCTGTCTCACGTTTCCTAAGTGGAGCCGGGCCAGAGGAGACCAGGTCTCTCCGGGGATCTGGGGTCAAGTGAGGATATTACAATGTCTCATCCTGGTGTCCTTGCCTGAGTGAATCTTTCCTGAGTAACTTCCTCTTTTTTTTTTTTTTTTCTTTTTTGTGGAGTATTGTGACTTGAACCCGGGACTTCATGCACGCTAGGCAAGTGCTCTACCACTGAGCTACATATTCAGCCTCTTTAAAAAGGGTTTTGTTTTGAGACAAGTTCTCACCCAGCCAGACTGGCCTTAACTCACCGTGCAGACCAGTAGGGCCTAGAACTTGTGATCTCAGCCTCCTGAATAGCTGGAGTGACCGCCTGCATAGCCAGCTCCACTGACTTACCCATCACCGACAGCAGATGGCTAATGGCATCCTTTCTCTTGCTCTTAGGAATAACAGAAGCCCAAGACCATGAAGATCAGTGAGAAGGATCCCGCAGAAAACAAGGAAAGCCAGCGGGTGAGGAGGAAGGTGGCCAGTCCTACTTCCTTGTTCTTCCTTTGCTGTACCTTCTGGTAACCAGGATATCCATGCTCCCTCCTCCAGGGGAGTGGGGTTGGCATGACAACAGCAGAGAGCAGGGGGGGCTGAGGGGACAGCAGTGTGGGAAACTGTGGACTATGCATAGGTCTGAGATGGGTTTGGCAGGGAGACGATCATCAGAGTCTCTCTATGCTGGAGCTCCCTGGACTTGTGACAGTTCCATTCCAAAGGGCAAATAAGGGACATTGATGATGACAACAGGGTGGTAGCTGTCCTTAAATTAAAGATACACCGAGGAGCTGGGGGCGATGGCTCAGTTAGCAAACGTTCGCTGCATAGAACCCAAGTAAACGTCAGAAGCAGCGGGAGGTGCACATCTGTAACTCTAGTGCTGAGGCTGGGGGGGGGGAGCTGCTGGATTCCTGGAACCCACAAGCCACCTATGCTCTTGTAAAACTGTAATAGCTTAATTATGGAAACATTTAAGTACCAAATAAATTAGGAGCTTCACATTCCGTGAGAGATTCCCGACTCCAAAACTAAGGTGGGAAATGAGGGGAAACCATCTGACATCAACCTTTGGACTCCACGCTATGTGTGTGCCCCCCCACTCCCCACCCCCACACGCATGCATGCACTCGAAGTTTCAGTAGGCATGAACTGAAACCCATCCCTGCTCTACCTGTTTCTGCTTCCAGGAAGTCTTCAGTAGAAGGTCTCCCCAGTAGGATAGAGGGACACGGGCAAAGATCATTCCTTCAGGCAAGAAGATTTATTTAATGCTGGAGAGGACATGGCAGGGGTCCAGAAGAAGAGAGAAGGAACAAGGGCACTATCAGGGCACTGAGGAAGATATGGGGGGGGCTGTTTTAAAGCAATTGGGAAGGGGAGGGATTGGGGACTCTTCCTACTCTGAGGGGTAACGAGGAATCTAGCAGATAGAGGGTGTCACTGTGGAGAAAAGCCACCTCAGGTGCCTTCATTGGGAGATGGGGGTGCCTTAGCCTTTTGGTATCTGAGGTCTCTACATTCTTTAGTCCCTGTCATTTTCCTGGAGTTTGAACACCTAAGAAGATTGTCTTACAATTTTAAACAGGCTGTTTGCCTCTTTGTAGCACCAGAGATTAGCATCAGAAGCAACTAAGAGACCTGCTGCAGAAGACAGAATGATAGCAAGCGGCCCTACATCTGGGATTTATCATAACCTCAAGTCTGGAGGCTCTAGGGAGCCTAGCACAGACCTGTCCCTGTACCCTGACTGTGGGATGCCTGCTAGTGTCTGGAAAATGGTGGGGACACCAAGTCTGCTTGGCTCAAACCTAACACTTAGCAGCTGAGAAGATCCCCTCCCAGCTTGGCTTACAGCTAAAGTAGCCCCCCGCTGCAACCTCTACGTGGACACCTATGCCCCCATTCAGATCTCTTGGTCAATCTGTTCCTGGCAAAGAATAGAAGTGGAGAACTAGCAAGTCAAGGGATATCCATGTGTCTTTCCAGGGTTTCAAGAAATTTGAGCCCTATCTCTTCGTCCTATGGTTCTCCTCTGCTATTAACCACAGTAACTATCAACTATCATTGTGTGTGTGTGTGTGTGTGTGTGTGTGCTCATGCATGCATGCGTGCATGTGGGGTGTGTGTATGTATGTAAGAGAGAGAGACAGAGACAAAGGTCATCATCTCTCGGTCACCCAGGCAGCCCTCTAAGATTCAATTTGCGATAGTCCGTCTGAAGAGGGACATCTGACCTTCAGGGATCCTGTCCTCAACAATAAGCAAGATAAGGGTGAGGTAGAAAACCAGTTAGTTCCCCAAGACAGCCACGGGTGACACAGGGCCTTGGCACCCTCCCTGATAGAACACCCAGCTGTTCTTGCACGTGCGTGCTGACCACCTGTATCCTGGGACCCTTGAGCTTGTCCAGGGGCAACCTGGGAAGTTCTAAGTTGGCTAGGGGTCACCTGAGGCATCTCAGCAAGCTTTGCTCATTGATGAGAACTGTTGCAATGGAAAAGAAAATAGCCCAGAGGGAAGCTGGGGAGCAGGTGAGGGAGAAAAGAGACCATGACTGTGAAGTCCTTAGTGTGAAGGAACGCGGCTATCCCCCGACTTCTCTTCTGCAGATCCCTCCTGTACCTTAGGCCCCAGCCATGTAGGCTTCTTTTCCTGTCACCAACATCAGCTATCTGGTTATCTGTGCCTGCAGGAGGTGTTCCTGGGTGAGGAATAGCAGGCTGAGCAGTTACCTGGGCTCTGTGAATCCCTGGCTGGGAACTGAGACTGATCTTTCTCGCCCAGGGTGGTTCCTGCTTACCCTGGACAGCATTGTCTCATCTGCAGCTGGATGCCTTCACGTGCATGTGACAGTCACGTCCCCAGAAGTTTCCTTTCTCACCTTCTTTATCTCCACATGTCCTTTCCAGGCACAGCTTCTCAGAGTCTTGTGTGGGGACTTGAACACTGCCCCTCACTTCCTACACATTCCTCATTGACCAAGCCTGCTTCTGTCCCCTCCAACCCTATCAGAACACATAATTTACACAGCCTGTCTTGACCATGGCTCACTGAAGATACTTCTCTGACTGACACTGGAGCAAACTGACCACAGAGTAAATTGATTCTCAGGCTGTCCTGGTGCATACAAGGTCGTTGTCTCGTTACGCTTTTATTGAGCCAGTTAGGACCTGCAGAGAGGGCCACAGACATCGCTGTACGCTGCGCTGCCCATTTGCTCTTTGAGCAGTAGAATGGACTCTGCAGGACAATTAGAGAAAGATCAATATTTCATTTTGCCCTGACAGAATGGAAGCTCAGAGCACGGTCAAGACTTGCCCGTGGACACAGATAAGAGGAGGAGTCAGTGCTGGAACCCATCCAGCTTCTAAGGAGAAAGCCAACGACCTTTGGCCTTGATTCTTAGGCGGTTTCTCTGGGTTTGTGCCAGCTGCCCCATCCAGAGCTCTGGCCTTGTTAGAGATAATCATGAGGGGGATAAAAAAGCCAAACAAAACAAAACGAAACCAAAAAAACCATGACTTGGGTGTGACTCCGGGGAGCGCAGCTGTCTCAGTCGCTTGGGAGCAGGGGAGCAATGCTGCTCGCTTCCTGTTCAGGCATGATCACATAGCCACGCTTCCTGCTCTGCCCTCCTTCCTGTGGACTCTGCCTTCTCTCTGCAGAGATGCCCTGGCAAGTCCAGGGTCCTGGAGCCAGGAAGAAAAAAAAAGATGGATTCCAGGGAGCTTGCTTTAGCTTCCCTGGTGCGTGACACCGGTGGCCCTGGGGAGGGTCACCAGCAGAGGAGGACAAAGGTAAACACAGAACGGCTTCTGTCCTGTGGGGAGTGCAGGCCTGGGTAGCTGCTACTATGGATAGAGCTCAGCCCCTGTCTGGCAGCTGTGGAACATACCACCTGGAGCAGGAATGCTGGAGTTTGAATTCTCTCTCTCTCTCTCTCTCTCTCTCTCTCTCTCTCTCTCTCTCTCTCTCCCTCACTCTTTCATTACCCTTCACTCTCTACTACCTCTGCCATCCCATCAGGGCACGGAGAATTCTGGTGGACAGCCCTCTCATGCTTTCTCGGGGCTGGCTGCCTTTTCTTTCCTAGGGCAGGCAAACAGTAATACTCTTGGTCATAGATCCTTCTTCCCTGGGATCAGTGGGAAGAAGTGTGTGTGTGTGTGAAAGAGAGAGAGAGAGAGACAGACAGACAGACACAGAGACAGACACAGACAGACAGACAGACAGACAGACAGAGACAGAGAAGCAAGGAACCCCCCTCCCCCAGAAGAGGGGCTGAGGCAGGAGACAGCTTCCATATGCCATTCTCCCTTGCCTAGCAGGACCCTTCCAGACCTGATGGGAGTAGTCCACTCTTAAGATGAGAGTTGAGAGCTATGGGGAGGCGGCAGGGTCTAGAAAAGAGGCTTTAAGATAGCTGGTGCCAGGCAGTTCCACCATGCCCCCAACATGCAGGAACTGTAAGCTGCCTCGGCAGCAGGCTTGGCACCAGACACCGGAGACAAGCAATATAGTCCCAGCCCTCAGGATAAGCCCCACCCTCTGGAACCTGACACAGCACACATGCAGTGCCCGGCCCGGCCCTCTTCTGCTGCAAACCCCTTATGGTGTGGATTCTATTATCACCTTCTTCTTAAAGATGAGGAAGCTGGTCAAGGAGTGGCCATGTTACTGGTCAAAGCTTACACTGTAGAAGCTGCAGTGTTAGGATCCAAAGTTGAATCAGAGATAAACATGAGAGATGGCAGGGAGTGGGGGCGGGGGCAAAGGAGCTGGGGGAGGCACATGGGTGGCTTTCAGGAAGCTGTTCAGAGGTGAAGGCTTTGGCAATGGGTCTGAGGTAATGAGAAAACCTCTAGGACTTTGGGTGGGCAGGGTGGGGAGAGCTAAGCTTGTGTGTCTTGGCAGAGGCTGAACCAGAGGGAAGTAAAGAGAAGAAGTAAAAGAAGAGCTTGCTTTCTCTCTCTCTCTCTCTTTCTTTCTCTTCCTCCCTTCCTTCCTTTTTTATTTCTCTCTTTTCCTTCCTTCCTTCCTTCCTTCCTTCCTTCCTTCCTTCCTTCCTTCCTTCCCTCCTTCCTCTCTCTTTCTTTTTTCCCCTCTCTTTTTCTTTCTCCCTTTCTCTCTCTCTCTTTCTTTCTTTCTTTCTTTCTTTCTCCCTTCCTTCCTTCCTTTCCTTCTTTTTCTTTCTTTCCCTCTCTCTTTCTTTATTTCTCTCTCTTTCTCCCTTTCTTTCTTTCTTTCTTTCTTTCTTTCTTTCTTTCTTTCTTCCTTTCAAACTGGCTGTGTCTAGCAGCCCACTGCATTTTTGGCAGCAGTACTGTTATTAAAAGCCCATTTGGCCCATTTGACATATGGACAAATTGAAACCCAGAAACTTGCAGTCTCTGCTCAGATGCCCATTTCTCTATGGTACTAGAGTCTAACAAGAGGAGAGTAAGGGCAGAGCGTGGCATTGCTGTTAGCGGCCACTGCAGTTTCCCAAACTATACATGTGCCTGATCTTGGTTCCTAAACTGGACATTGCCACCCTCGGGGGTGGCAGGACCTAATACCTACAAAATGCATGCCTGTGCACACTAATATGTTAAGTGGTGGCTGCAAGAGCCCCTGGCCTGTGGCAGCTCTTCAGTCCCCAGTAGTTGCCAGCTGGTCAGCCTTCCTTCACTAAGTCCCGGGTGTTCGTGAGCATGGCCAGGTCCTGGCTGTGGATATCTTGGATGAGGCTGGGACAGGAGTACCTGGATGCAGATCTATGATTCTCAGCGTAAGCCCCGCCTGCATCTCTATCTGCAGGTCCTTATTCTTAGGTGTGCTGACCAGCTTGCAGGCCGATGCTTTGGCCTGGAACTGTGCATGTGTGTACATGCACACGCACACGAGTGTGCATCTGTGTGGCTATCAGCCGTCTCAGACCCAGGTGAAGAGTCAGCTGTACTGGTTGGGAGCCTTGTCCTGCAGTGGTGACCAGCTCAGCTCCAGGCTGCTCCTCAGGCAGCACCAGGGACAGCTCTGCACACCTTCTCTGTGACAAGGGATGGAACTGGACTGAGTAGGGACTCAGGGAAGAATGATACAGAAAAAGCACTTTAGAACCGTGCCTGGTGGTAGTGCTCAAGGAGTGCTAGCCGCGGCTAACAACCTAGCTTTGCCTTTTGCTCCTGCTGGATCAGACAGCGGCCACATTCAGCAGAAGCCTGCTAACAAAGGGGTGGAGGTGGGGGGCGGAGACCCTCAGGCTGCCTTGCAGGACGACAGCTGTATAGCGGGACCTCAGGGCGGGAACTGTGCCTTGCCGCACCCACCCCACCCCCAACTGCTTCTTTTCTCGCCCGAATTTCCCTCTGGGATGCCTTCCGGCTAAGGAGGCATCCCACTCTGACACCATCGTCTTCTCTCCCTTCCTAGAACTGGTCCTTCTCGCTCGTTGTGGCCGCTTTCGTGGGAGCCTTCGGGTCCTCCTTCCTCTATGGGTACAACCTCTCCGTGGTGAACGCGCCCACACCGGTGAGTGTTCGCTCGATCTGCCCGCCAGAGGGCGCTGCGCCCACGCAGGGTGACCAGCAAAAACAGGGTGGGTGGGGGGGGGGGGGGGGGGGAGAGAGAGAGAGAGAGAGAGAGAGAGAGATCACAGAACTGAGGTATCCTTCAGTACAGACCGGGCTAGGCTTGAAGGCTTTAATGCCAGTGCAAGGATTTTAGGAGCTTGGAGCACACTGGACTTATCCTTTTTAATTTAAATTTTATTCACACCAGAGCCACCTGTTATGACTCACCCCTGGCTCCTGTTTCAGCCTGAGATCAATTCCAGGCTCTCTGCTGGTAGCAGGAGAAGGTGTGCCCCAGGCCAGGTTTTCTTCTGCCAACTCCTGGCAGGATGGAGGCGGTAACGGGAGGGGCAGAGGCTGATGCTGAGCCCAGGAGAAACCTGGGAATAGGCTCTGAGCTCCAGGTGGTTTGAGCACTGGGCAGGCATGTTGGGGGCAGCCTGAGGCCCACAGAAGCCAGGCTAGTGGCTCTGGTGCATTTTGGGGTATTGCTTTGATACCATCATTCTCCTGTGTCAAATACAGGGGAGCCAAGGCTGGTGGGTCTCCAAGAGGATACAGGTGCCACAGGGATGCATGCTCCATCAGTGCCAAGGCAGATCTGGGTTGTAAAACTTGAGTTAATGCTGACATTTGAGGAGCTGTCCAAGTTATCTCAAAAATCGGGACTGATACTAAAGGCTGCTGGGAAAAAACGATTCCAGATGTCTGCAGCTACCTGGCTCTTTGATTCTGTCATTTCAAGACGAGGCTCTGACTTACCTGAATTTATCTCTGAAAAACCGACTTGGGATATGGACTATTGATTTGTCTGGGAAGTTCACCAGGGCATTCACCCAAGAGAGTGAGGCCTCTGTGAAACACAGATCCATATGAGATTTGAACTCGGAGTAGTGTGATGTCACTGACCCATGAACCACAGGAAAGAGCAGTTTAGTCATTCATTCAACAAATATATACTGAGTACCCATCATGTGCTAGATGCTGGGAATCAGGAAGGTGATCTGGAGGAGGTGGCCATTGAGCTGAGCCCCATATGGCTGGAAGCATTTCCGATGAGGCGGGGGCAGGGGGCGGGGGCGGGGCAGAGGCAGAAGCAGGGGAACCAAAACACACAAGACCTTCCTAGCTATAGAGAGATGTCAGTAGACTGATAATAGTGAAGGCGTGACTTGCCAGTCCCGAGGGGAATGGGGAGGTGGGCTGGGAGAAGAGGCTAAAAGCAGAGGGAGCTGGGATTGAGGCTCAGTGGTAGACACCCACTTGCCCAACACAGGTAAGGCCCTGGGTTCAGTCTCCAATACTGAGAAATCCAACAGTGAGAGCCAAGAAACCCCACAGACTGAAAACACTTTAAAAGAGAAAAGACAGAAAGGACAAGGAATAGTGCTCAGATCTGCAGTGGAGGACCTGACCTTACACCAGGGCGATACTGCAGGTTCAGGGGGGAGACACAAGGGGTTACGACTTCAATGTGGGAATCTGGCGATGGAGGGATGGAATTCAATCTGTTGATGTTATTCACCTCCATTCGATCACAGTGGAACAGCAACTGGCCCAGGGTCAGCTTGGAGAAGGCAGTGCTGAGATCCAGACCCAGGTCTGTCTGAATCCAACCCATGACTTTTGAACCCAGTGACTGCCCACCAGTGCCAGGTTCTTAGAGCATGGAGACACTTGGCATGGCCAGGGAGGGACAGGCTGAACAGGGAAGGAGATGCTGAGAGTCCATAACACAGGAGTAGCCATTCTTCCATGCTTAGAGCTGCCCCAGGGCAAACTTTGAGGATACTACAGCCTGGGACTCGCTGTAACCTACACTCTGTCCTTAAGCTCTTGTTGGAAGGAATGATACATGTGAACACACAATCCGACAGAGATATGAATGCTGCCTTCATCATTGTTCAGAGCAGCACCCCCAAATTTCTTCTTGGTTCGTGTCACCCATTTTCTTGCTGTGCCCAAAGGCCTGGTGCTTTGTGTTTGTCAAGCAATTCGTGCTGCTTTGTGGGACTTTTACCTCAGATAATAGGGGAAAGATGCATAGGACTCACTGTCAGGTCTTGGAGGGTCCCCAACACCAGAAGCAGTAACAGACACCCAAGACATTTCAAGGCAAGATGTGGTTTAAGTGTAGCCACGAGCTTAGGACCGTGGAAGAATCTAGTCTATTTAGGGAGTTCTGAAGAGACTGGGGTGGGTCATTGTTGGGGTATGGTTAGGGTGGTAGAGATGGGGAAGTAGATCTGAGAGCTGGGCCACCTGTGGAAGCAAGACACCCACCGGGCTGTGAGCCCCAGGAGAGGAGGCAGGCTGACGGCCAAGCTCATTCAGGAAGCCTTTCCAGGTCAGACCTCCCCAGAGCCAGAGCCAGCAGGCTTATAATGGGAATCCCAGCTTCTCCAGGGATTAGCTTCAGTGGAGCAGGGCAAAACCTGGCCTGAACTAGCTGGGAGATGGAAAAAATAATGGAGACACCCGGCTCAGTGTCCAGCTGTCCCTGAATCCTCTTTTGCTATGTGGTAAGGGTAGCGGGGGCAATGTGGCCATCAGAGGGTCTGGGAACACAGCAGACTCTCTAAAGGAGAGAGCCTTGTGCAGATGGGACCATGCATGGCTGGAGGCTGAGGGATCTTGTGAAAGCAAAGGCAAGCCAGGGAAGGAACAGCTCAGAAGCTAGGGCAGAGATGTCCAGAGAGAGAGTAATGACAGATGCTGCCACAAGGGGGCGCTGTGAGAGAAAAGTTGAGTTGTCCACCACTCAGGCTGGACAGCGAACTCAGGCACTGCACTGACGCCTGATCCCCTGTCACCAGCTTCGGGGATGGGTCAGGGGCTTGTGGTTCAGGTAACGAGGCTGAGAAAGAATCCATGCTTCTTACCAAGAGGGAGTCCGTGTCTTGCTGCTTGACCAGTCCACATACTAGCTGACCCCGGTCCTGACTGTCATCCAGGACCAACCTTAAGAGGATTTTTTTAAAAAATTTTTACTTCTTTGCTTTATTTTACTTCATATTTTAATTTTTGGAAGGCTGGAATACAGAAAATGACCTCTCTCTCTCTCTCTCTCTCTCTCTCTCACACACACACACACACACACACACACACACACACACACCCCAATGTGAAGAAGTGTCCCATGCCAGGAGCCTCATTTGATAGAAACAACTGAAGTGGGGAAGGCTAATATGTCTTGGTTCCAGGGGTGGCCATCTTCCTAAACTCCCCCTCAATGCCATTACTCTAAGGGAACACATACACCCTGCTTCCAGGGATTCCCAGAATCTGACTGTGTGCTCCTTTGGAGAGAGCACCCACGTGGCTTTATGTGTCCACAGAGGGTCTGCGGTCACCTCAAAACAGGCAGTATGGGCAGAACGGGGTGTGTCCGAGACACTTGAGGCTCTACCCTTGAGAGGTCTTTCAAGTCCAGGAGAGCTGTGTGACACATTAGACTTCATGTGAGCCTGCTGGACCTTATCACTGTCTTTATCCATCGAGCCTACTGTGTGAGGCAGGGAAGGCTTCGGTGAGATATGATTGATAACCATAACGGCTGCAAACAATGTTTCTCTGAGTCATGTCTGTAGCCTGGCCCATGGAACCATTTTCTAACTAGCTACCCTGTTTCCACCCAGAACTGAACAGTTTCTCCTCCAGTCAAAGGCCAAAGGGATATCTGATGGATTCAGGTGCCTGCATATCTCACATAGAAAGCCATGCAGACAGATGTCTGTGACTGCTCGGCTGGGGTGTCTGGCTCCTTAGCAAGCACTGTTCTCATTTTAAGGTGCATTCCCTTTAAGTCTCTTCCATCCATTTGACCCTTAGTGCTGTCCTTCAGAAGTGGCACATGCTGGAACCACAGGGCCTTTGCAGTTTCTGTTGTTTTTGACTGAAAGGCTCTTTTTCAAATAGCTCACACTTTCTTCTTGATTATATGCTGTTTCTTCTCAACTGTGTCTTCCTCAGTAACACCTTCCCTGACCTGCTCATATGGGACGGCACTTCTCTAAACCTCTCTAGTCCTTTGCTCAAATTATTTCTCCTTGTAGTACCACCTGAGATGATAAGTATACCCCTGCTTCTGGTCTTTCTTCCTGTTTTAAAATTTAAGCTCCGGGCAGACACAGATTCTCTGATCTTAGTGTTTCTGCAGTGTCACTAGAACAAGACCCAACCCAGAGCAAGCATTTACAGAAAATGTGTTCTGATCAGATAAAAAAAAAAAAGATAAAGATAAGGCTTCTAAAGGGCCTTCTCTTCTTTTGTTTTATTTTATTTTTTTTTTTGGTAAGGTAATTTTGGTGGTTGTGAGACAAGTTTCCTGGACCTCTGTCTCCCAGTCAAATTACTCTCAAGTGTGAGCCTCCCGTGTGAAAGAATTCAAACACTGCCTCTGTTGTGTTCACAGATGAGACCCAGAACCAGGTCTAGTTATCTAGTGACCCATCTTTCTGCTCTCCTAGGCTGACTGACATGCTATAGGGGTCAACACACATTTTTTTTTAAGGTCCACATATATGGGTTAGCAAGGCCATATAATTCTTTTTTTTTTTTTTTTTAACAATTCTTCAACTTTGCCTTTATGGTGAGAAAGCAGCTAAAGACAATATGTAAATGAACAAGTAAGGCTGTGTGCCAATAAAACTTTATTTATAAAAACAAGTGGTGAGCCAGAAATCATTGGCTAATCCCTGTATTAGAGGGTCTAGGAGGGTGTGAAGGTGCCTGGTGTCTTACTCTCTGGCAAAAGGCTAGCTGGATGAATGGTTAGTTTATGGTCTAAACTGTGTAATGCTCAACATGGACTGTGTTGTGATTATAAAAGGATAAAGAGGTATTAAGACATGTTCTATGGGGGTATGCTGAAGTGTGGGGGAAGGAGATGTCTCAGCTGGCCCATACCAAGGTATCTCTTCCCCCTGAGGGACCAGCCACACTATGGTATAGTAATAGAATAGAGTTTATTCAGGGCATGGGGAGGGGAGTTAAGAGGGTAATAGAGGCAGAGAAAGACAGAGAGAGAGAGAGAGAGAGAGAGAAGAGAAGAGAAGAGAAGAGAAGAGAAGAGAAGAGAAGAGAAGAGAAGAGAAGAGAAGAGAAGAGAAGTAGAGGTCACTCTTGGCCACATGGAGAGAGGAGGGAAAGGGATGGGGAGAGGGGGGGAGTAAGAGGGCAAGAGGCAAGGGAGAGAAGTAAGAGTAAGAGAGCAAGGGAGAGAGGAGGGGGCAAGCAGACCCAGGTAGGGTCAGGCCTACCTGGCTGTTGCCAGGTAACTGTGGGGGTGGAGTTTAGACAGAATGCTAACAGACTGAAGTCATGTTTTGTTTTGTTGAGACAGAATTTCTCTCTGTAGTCCTGGTTATCTTGGAACTCTCTTTGTAGACCAGGCTGGCCTCTAACTCAGAGATCTACCTGCCTCTGCCGGTCAAGTGGTGGGATTAAAGGTGTGCACCAATATGGCTCAGTTTGGACTGAAGACTTTTTGTGATGTTCCTTTCCCAAGATTTCACCCTCTTGCCAGATTCTTGGTGACTGCCCAGGCCTGTGTCTTTTTGTTTGTTTGATTCCAGTAACCACCTCTACCATCTGCCTTTGTGTATCATCTGTCCATTGACCTAGCTACATGCCTGTCAAAAGCATTTGGATACTCTTGTTGAAGGCTGCAGAGTCTAACCTGCAGAGACTCATTTACATGCTAACCAGATGTCTTTGAACTTTGCATAGAGTCTCAGGCAGTCATGCAGAGAGGCTGAAGGTGCTGATCTGGCATATGGCAAATGGCCTCAGATTCATACTGGTTAAGCATTGATCCTAAGGAGGAGAATGTAGCTCTTCAGGGAAGGGTTTTGTTAGTACTGCTAGAAGAGTCTGATGAACAGAGCTGCAGAGGGAGATAAGCCTTTGCTGATGTGGTCTCCCCATGCCTGGACTCATCAGAGAGGGGGGGGGGGCTAGATGGAGACATTGCAACTGCAGTAAGCTATCTGAGCTCCACACACAGCTCTCTGGGGGGCTGAAATGAGTATTTTGTCATGGGTCAGAAAGGACTGTTCCAGGGTTGGGCAGAGGAACATTGTCAGCAGGATACCTGCCAAAGCCCCCTTTGTCCTAATACTACACTGGGCCAAGAAGAGCAGAAGTGGGCAGAATGACCTCTGTGGGAGCTTCCAAGAAGAGCCACCAGGAGGGATGCAGTCAAGAGAAAGGAGAGTGCAGGCAGAGATGCTCGGTTAGCTGTGGATGTTTGTTTCAGTGAGACACTATGCCAGAAACAGCTGGCAGCTGATGGAACGGGCCACACCCAAGCCTCCACACCCACCTCCCCTTTGCTTCACTTTCTGATCTCTTTCTTGCTTTCACCTCATCTTGTTTGGCCATTGTACAAGCAACAGGCTTTGGAAGAGAGCTGTAGCTGTAGTAACAGAACCCCCAGCATGAATCACTTTCATGAGTCTGGACCATGTCTCTTGTTTGTCTATAGACCATGCCAGGGTAATAACCCTATGGTGCTAATGAAGGGAGTGGGTAAGCAGCTGCCTGGGACAGGCTGCTCAATTATCCCAACAGCCAAAGCCTAGGCTCTTCTGAGAGGCCCATGGGAAAACTTCATGTAAACCTGTTTTTCAGCATGTTAGCACATAGGCTATTTCTTGTGGTTCTGCCTCCCTCTGTGCACCCTTTTCCTTCACCAGTGTCTTATTTATATAATGAGCATCCTTCCATGCACTGATCAGTCTTCATCGTGGGGTTTCTTTTCACAGTGTACTGCACATCTCTAACTCAGGGCTGTCACTTTGAATTTGTCTCTAAGAAGCAGCTATGCTATTTAAATTGGGATCCTTGAGTCTTCACTGGGCGTGGTTTGGTTTTGATCTGAACTGGTAGGGCTGAGGACTGGCAGAAGTAAACAAAGATCACAGTGTCACTGTGCCTCAAGGGAGCCCTTGCTCGGTAGGATGGGGCCAGTGTCCACTGTCATCTGAGAGCCAGGGCAGCTGACTCAGGCAGAGGACAGGTGGAGAAACATGGAGGAAGAGTTACCGTTGGCGTGAAGAAACCAGACAAATGTGGAAACAGTACTTCTCTTTACAGGGGATGCCACTGACATAGAGTGAAACTTACTGTTCAGCACTTTGGTGTGGGGAGCCAGGTGATGTGAACTGGCATCTCTATCCAATGTGGGTGCTGACTCTTTACAAGCCCCTCAGGTGCGTCTGGCTCTGCTAGTCAACAGTTGAGTCCTCTGGACCACCCACAAAGTATTCTATTCCTGTGTGTATTTATAGCAGCCCCGAGAATCGCTGCAAATGAATGCATGCCAGGGCCTTGATGAATCTAGCAGTGTTAATATTACAAACCAAGCTGCAAGGTAATTTGTGTCCTGTTGCCTGGCATTTCCTGCCATCCTTTGGAGGGGAATTGCAGAGTTCAATTTATTGCCAAAACATGGCCCTTGGGTTCTTAGGCTGGGAGGTAGTGGTGAATTATTTATAGATTCTCATACCTCAGAAGCAAATGTGTGTAGACCTCTCTTATTTTACAGATCCAGAAATATAATGATATTGATTCCCCCACTGCCAGCTCCCTCTCTGCCTGGATTCTACTGTCGGACTCTAACGACTCAGGACTGGGCCTTCTATTTTCTTCCTTTAAGTCTTTACAGTAAATCCTTGAAATGGGCAATGGCATTAGTCACACAGGTTCAGAGAGGTTAAGTAACTCATTCAGTCACCCAGCAGATAGGTGGCAAAGATGCAAATGGAACAAAACAGATGCGTGGGCCCTGGCCCCAAGGACACTATCCAGAGGTGTGAAACGTCTGCTGCGTCAGGCCACCCCAAAGGTCACAAAAAGGACTCAAAGACGCAAGCAAGTCTCAGACTCAAGGTGGTCAACTCTCCACTTGGTGTCTTTTCTTTTCCCTGCTGCCTCTTAGGGAATTTCTTTGCAGTTAAACTCTACTTAGCACTCTTTATGGGGTTCTATTAGCTCATCTTATACCAAATGCAGAAGCTTCCTCCCCACCCTGCCGTCATCCTCTCTAAGATTTGGATGAGTCTTCAAGCTACACCTACAGTGACCACTCCAAGCAATTAACTCACAGCTTCCCATCCACACTCAAAACCTCTAGGAGCTACAGGACTAACTGCACACTTACAGCATGTGGGTAAAGCCAGTCATAGCCAGCCCCTGACTTGCTCTACAGCCTTTCTCCTGAGCTGAGTCACCCTTCAGACCCACTAGGCCTTGGGCTAGCTCGTTTATGTCCATACATGATCTCCAGCTTATACAGCTTGTGTTTCCTTTGTCCATGGTGGTCCAGCCTGAACCAGGTCTACCTACATTTTGACTTCCCTGGTCTCTACCATGTGCTGGACTCTATACTCACAGCTTTCCTTGCTCATGTTGTCATGGTAGACTTGTCTTCATTGGCTCTCGAGATCTCTGGGGGTAGAGAGATAGGAGCTTTCGCATCAGAAGGCAGATGGAGATCTGACTCCCTAGGTAAGGAAGCAGATGTATAGAGACAGAGAAAGAGATAGAGGGTAGACCTCTTGGATGGAGGGCCAGTGAAATGGTAAAGCAGGAGAGGCAGGATGAGGGTGCTGAAGAGCTGGCTCAGAATCTCACTACCACAGTGGCCTAAAGACCAACTTGGTTTGCAGGATGTTTTCTTCAAATGGAAGCTGACACTTCTCCCCAAAGCATTAGAAGGAAGCATTAGAAGGAAGCATTAGGTAAAAAGGTCTGTATGTCCAAGCCTGCTCACCCTCATGATGTGGCATCAGTCTTGCCCCTTTGAAGCCTCATATCACTGTGAGTGGTGATGCCATGGGCTTTGTCCTTTAAAACTCATCTGCTCAGCATCACAGTGGCTCGACATCATGGCCACTCTTTTTAAAACTCTTGTTACTATCAAAGACAAGTGGTATGGGATTCTGCTCCATAAAGTATGTGGCTCCACCGTTCTCAGTTGCTTTTGAGCCCCTCTGCTGCATCTTGGGGAATGGCCAGCTGACAGGGACAGGTAGTGAGAGCAATGAAGATACATGCTCACAAAGTCACTTCAGCCCACACTCCTTGGGTGGCGAGTGCTCCTAAAACCGGACCCAAGTGCAAGGAATAGAGTTACATGCCTTTGAGAGGCAGCAGAAGATAACACAGACTCCATCATGGTGAGCTCTAGCAAGCTCTGTGGTTCTTTCAAACGGGGACACAAATGTCTCCTGCTCAGCAGCCAGTCAGTATGCCGGCGTTCACTGACAGGTCAGCTAAGCAAGTCAGCAAATTCTAGACCCGGAAAAGAGACCTTGTCTCAGACAGACAAAGCATATATGGCTACTGAGAGATGACACCCAAGGCTGAATTCTGGATTATATCTATCAGTGCACCCATATACACATTAAAAAAAAAACACTTGGCCACTGTACTGGCTAGTTTTGTGTCAACTTGACACAGGCTGGAGTTATCACAGAGAAAGGAGCTTCACTTGAGGAAATGCCTCCATGAGATCCAGCTGTAAGGCATTTTCTCAATTAGTGATCAAGGGAGGAGGTCCCCTTGTAGTTGGTGCCATCTCTGGGCTGGTAGTCTTGAGTTCTATAAGAGAACAAGCTGAGCAAGCCAGGGGAAGCAAGCCAGTAAGGAACATCCCTCCATGGCCTCTGCATCAGCTCCTGCTTCCTGACTTGCCTGAGTTCCAGTCCTGACTTCCTTGGTGACGAACAGCACTATGGAAGTGTAAGCTGAATAAACCCTTTCCTCCCCAACTGCTTCTTGGTCATGATGTTTGTGCAGGAATAGAAACCCTGACTAAGACAGCCACTTTGGAGAGATGGCTCGACAGTTGAGAGCAGTTGTTACAGTTGCAGAGGACCCAGATAGGTTCTCAGCACCCATGTAATGGCTCACCACCATCTGTAACTCCAGTCCCAGGAGTTCCAGTGCCATCTTTGTCCCTCTCTGACCCTGCCCGTGCATGATACACAGGCACACATACAGGCAAAATCACTCATGCACATTTTAAAATATCTTTAAAACTAAGTTTTTAGCCAGGTGGTGGTGCATACCTTTAATCCCTGCATTTGGGAGGCAGAGGCAGGCAGATCTCTGAGTTCAAGGCCAATGAACGTAGTCTAGAGTGTGGGTTCCAGGACAGCTAGGGCTACACAGAGAAAACCCCAAACCAAACCAAACCAAACCAAACCAAACCAAAGTAAAACAAAACAACACCAACAACAAACAAAACAAACCCCTAACCTTTTTTTTTTTTTTTTTTTTGGTTTTTCGAGACAGGGTTTCTCTGTGTAGCCCGGATGTCCTGGAACTCACTTTGTAGACCCCCTAACCTTTTTTAAAAGAGTTGGAAAAGTAAGGCGTGAGGCTGGTAGGATGAGATGGGGCCAGGGGAATTGGGAGAGAGATAGAATGGGTGAGCAGAAAGGGGGATGGATATGAGCAAAAGACATTGTATAAATAAATGAACTTTCAAAGAGAAATACACATTAATTTATAAAAAGAGTTGGAATAAAGTGATTAAGATTTGTGTCTCAGGCCTGAGAGATGGCTCAGGGGTTAAGAACTCTGGCTGCTTTTCCAGAGGACCTGGCTTCAATTCCTAGCACCCACATGGCAGCTTGCAATAGTAGCTCTAGTTCCAGGGGATATGGCATCTTCACACAGATGTACATGCAGGCAAAACAATGATGTGCATAAAATTAAAAGAAATCATTTAAAAAAAAGATTTTTGTCTGAGCCCACTGCCTGCGCTTCATTCCTGAAGATAGCACACATCAACGTGTGAGCTTAGACAGGTCCTTTATGGCTCTGTCTCCAAATCCTCACCTGCTCTAAAGAGACCCTAAAATGCCAGCCCTTGCAGAGGGCTGTGGTGGAGGTGATAATGCACCAGCCCTGTGCTTAGAAGAGTCCATGGTATGAAGAAGGGATGCCTGTTTCACAGTTGTGTTTGTAAGTTTGATTGGTTTTTATTCTTGTCATTTCGAATGGCGCTGAGCAGAAACCCAAATTTAAGACAAGCATGTATACAGCCACCTGTTCTGTGTCACACGCTGCAGGTTACATTGACAGATGGCAGCCCGCAGATCTCAAATTCGATGACTGTTCCTGTGATAAATTAGAAGCAGTCTCATCACCTGGCTCCGGTGACCACAGACTGTCTCCTGGACTATGGCTGGCTTCCCTCCCAGCAGGAAGACAGGCTAAGAGTCCCTGGCAGCACTTTGGGAGGCTTTCCAGGAAACCTAGCTGCGTGTTATAAGGGACACAGGCTATGTGTGGGACTTCTAGTTTCTAGAGCTTTCTGTAGAGATCTGTGAAGCAACAAATCTCTGCAGGCTTCCAAAGCAGCATTGGCCGTTAGTAACTGCATACCTTCCCCTGGCCCACCGTGCTCCCAGATACAGCATAGCTCAGAGGGCAAGACGCTGTTTGTTTTCAAGCCCACACCTATTAGTTCTCTCCCAGTTATTCACTGCTGCCAACGAGGTGAGGTGAGGTACTAAGGCACTCTCCAGGGTAGGCGCTGACGACACTCCTCTTGAGAGAGTTGAACCTCATGTTTCAGTGTAGACCTGCTATAGGGCCCAAGATCAGAGCAAGAACAGCCCACGCTGTCGTCCTGTCTGCCTAGTGGCAGAAATGGTGACTGTGAATTTCAACACATTCATTACTTCTGCAAGCTTCTTCCCTGGCCCCCAGCCAATGTTTATAATTGCTGGGACCTCTGTGTGCACGGAGCTATAGTTTGTTCATGTTTGCGGCCGTCGTGTTTTCCATTATGATTGCTCTGTAGTTTGCTTACCTGCTCTGCCATGAGCCTCTGGGTTGTTTCTTGTTTGGGGTAATTATTAGGAGCAATGTCACCGCGGACATTTGAATAGATGTATCCCTGGCCTGTAGGAGAGTTGTGCAATGGGATTTTCTAGAATAGACCTGTGGAGCTGGGCATGAAAGCATCTTTATCTAGGTGGGGATTGTGTGAGCTCCATTCCAGTCCTGGACAATTGTCCCTCACGTCAGCCCCTAGATATCAGAGTGATCATTTCCATTCTGTGAGTGGAGATACTGCTTATATTACAAGTATGGAGCTCAGGTCTGTGAGTGTCCCACCCAAGCTTTTCCTGTAATGGCATATGCTAGCCATGCTGAGGCTCGTGGGCCCATATTAGTAGCAATGTATGACCATGCATATCTGGGGAAGTTTCAACTTCCTTGGATAGCAGAGCACCACCAACCCAGTCTTTGTTGCACGTTAGACCCGCCCAGTCCCTGCCTCAAACACAGCTGCAGTGATGAGGATGGAGAGGGTGTCTAGACAGATCTCAACGTGGCTTCATGTGCATCTCTCTTTGACCAATGATATTGAGTCTGTTGTTTCCTAATTGGACATGTGCATGTGGTTTAGGTCTGTGCAGGTCTCTTGATCATTTTAAATTATATGTGTTTCATTGTTAAAAATATTTTTATGTTTATGGGTGTTTTGACTGCTTGTGTGTCTGTAAACTCTGCATGTATTTCCTGAGGAGGCCATAAGCTCCTGTCAGATCCCTCAGAACTGGATTTACAGATGCTTGTGAGCTACCATGTGGGTGCTGGGTATTGAATCTGGGTCCACTGGACGAATGGTCTTAGCTGCTGAGCCATCTCTATAGCCCTGTATATGTCTTCTAATGGATATTTTATAGTTCTTAATGTATCATGGAGGCTTCTCCTCTGTAGCTATATACATTACAAATATTTTAACTTGGTCTGTGGCTTATCTTCACTTAAAAATAATTTTAATTGCACTATTTATTTGCACAAGGGTATATGCTATGGTACATGTATGGAGGACAGAGACAATTGGAGAGACCCAGTCCTTTCCTTTTACCATGTAGGTCCTAGGGATCCAACCAAGATCCTCCGGCTTGGTGGCAAGCACCTTTACCCACTGAGTCAGCCACCTCACTAGGCCCCTGTCTTTATTTTTCAGTCATGCCTCTTGAAGAGCAAGCGGCTTGAATTTTGACTCGATTCAAATGAACATTTTTCTTTTATGCTGATTGTCTCTTCTGAAACATAGCTTTGCTACTGCATGGTGGCTCTTCTGTCTGAAGTGTGAACTTTTAACACATTTCAAAATTGATGTCACTGTGCACTGAAGCCGGAGCTTGGGGCCAGATCTGTTTGACTCCCAGGTTGTGACTTACCAAATAAGCTATGTTGTCACCCCAAGCCTCAGTTTCCCTTCCTGCAGCGTAAAAGACCATTCCCCAGATCTGTTAGAGGAACCCAGTGAGATGAAGAAAGGAGTTCTTTGTGGTGTCAAACATGCCAAGAGTGCCCTGTACAGACAGGTCCTTTGTGTTTTGCATCTCGTGGTGGGCAGGGCAGAAGGAACTAACTCCTTCTGCTGTTTGTTTCCAGTTTATCAAGGCCTTTTACAACGAAACCTGGTACAGGAGGCATGGACATCCCATTGACCCAGATACCCTGACTCTGCTTTGGTCTGTGACTGTGTCCATATTCGCGATTGGTGGCCTGGTGGGAACGCTGATGGTGAAGATGATTGGAAAGTTTCTTGGGAGGTAGGTAGGGGCGCTGTTTCTCTTTGGGGGGGGATCCTTTCTGTAATGGTCGTAAGGAGTCTGCATCGTTATCAGTGTCCCTGTAGGCAACAGGAGCTCATACAGTTTAACAGGAAAGACTTCAGTGCATGAAGGGCGTGGGGGTGGGGGAAGAGCAAGGGTGCCAGTGTCCAGGCCTTCTACTCTGCTGCAGGTAACCATGGTGCCTAGTTATTTCCATCCCAGAGGCCAGAGTAGAACAGGGAGGGGAATGGGTCTGGGTCTGGAGAACCGGAGAACATAGAGCCTTACAGGTTGTTCCACAGAAGCCCAGAGTGGCTATCCTTGAAGACAGCCAGGTATTCGGGATGGTTTCCACTGTATGATTGGTGGACACTTGGAGAGTCTCAGGTTGTTCCCATCACGGATAAGGCTGCAGTAAATTAAGTATCAAAAACTCCAAGTTTCAAGCTGGGGAGAAGGCTCAGTCAGTGTAGCACGTGCCTTGCATTAGGACCCGAGTTCAGACCCCAAGGAGCCACATAAAAAGTTGGGCACAGTGTGATCCCAGGGATGGATGGCAAGACAGGAGGCTAAGATGGGAGGGCTCCTGGGAGCTCATGAGCCAGCTAGCGTAGCTGACTTGGTGAAGTTCCAGGAAATGGGAGACCTTTTCTCAAAACAAAAACAAACAAACAAAAAACAATGGAAGGTACCTGAACCATACATAACTCCTGAGGTTGACTTCTGACTTTCAAATGCACTCACACAATAGTGCACCCATGAACAAGACACACACATACACACACACACACACACAGACACACACACACACACACACACACGAGTGCACACACGTGAGTACACACATGCACACATCCCATCTTAAGTCCCCTCCCCCAAGCCCTCTCCAATCCACTTCACTTCATTTATCTCATCCCTAACTTATGACATGAATCCTCTGTTTAGAACAGATTAGTGTATCAGACTCTCCTCCCCTGTCTTCTCTCTGCTAACAGCAGTCTCTTGGGGGCTGCTAAAGTGTGTGTGTGTGTGTCTGTGTGTGTGTGTCTGTGTGTGTGTGTCTGTGTGTGTATAAGACAGTCTTGGCCAGTTTCATGTCTGAACTTGAATCATGGGACACTGAGTCTCTCACTACTAGATGGATGACCTTGGCTAAGTCATCTAATTTTTCCCAAGCCCAGGATAATGGTTCCCACCAAGGCAATGTGACAGGTGCTAGGGAAAAGGCGTGGAGAGAGGATGTCATAAGAAGTATCTCAGTGAACACAGTCCGTGTGTTTGTGGTCACCTTGCCACCCATACAGGGTAGCTCAATACATCTCCGTTTTGCATCAACACACACTGGGGAAAGAATCTATTAAGTCTCAGAAAATCTCTCAGATCTCGGAGTTACAAAAACACTTCTAAGAAGGGCCCCCCCGCTCATTCCTTCCCATGCTGCCTAATGCCCTCAACAAAAAGCTCATTAGAGTACCGATGATTCATCAAGGTTCTCTGAAGGCCCATGCTGGAAGCATCCACATGGTGCCTATAAAAATCTATGGTACCCAGTGAGTGAGGGGAAGTTCTGGGGTTTCTCTGGTCCTTACATCCAGGTCCAGAACAGTAACTACAGGCTTTCAGTACTAAGAAAACATACCCATTGCCTAGGGCAGTGAGAAATGATTTCTGAGGTTGCCCCAATGTTCCAGACATTCTTACACACTCTCTTGTTTCATCTCTTCTCCTCTGGTGGGTCTATGGATGGACAAGGGATGCCAGAGAGGTAGGCTCAGCCAGCTCACACATGGCTGAGCTCACGCTGGGAGCAGCACCATCTTTTCACCATTCAAGCAGATCTTGGGCAGGGCCTCTGCTGGCAACAGAACTCTCAGGTCTGTGAGTGCTGCGCACATAGTGAGGTAGTAAGTTCCCAGAGAGCACCACTGGCCAGGGTGCCCCAAGTGCTATTGCTAAGCCTCTGGCCTATGCAGGACCTGTCCACAGCCCTCCTGCTCACCCCAGTTAGGCATAGTCATTCCCTGGCCCCCAAGGCTTTGTGGACAATGTTGTCTACTCATCTTGTACCTGGCTGTGCACTCCTGCCTTAGGGCTGTTCCTTAATGAGGCTCTATACCCAAGCAGTGGGATGGAGGATGGTGTTCTGGGACTGCGGGGGCCAAATGCTCTGAGTCACCAATTCTGGACTTTGTCACCTCATCTCCTAACACATGCTTTTCTCACATGGAGCCTGAGATGACTGATGGTAGCTTGGGACCTTCAGCAGCCTGGAGGCTGTAAAGCAGAAAGGAAAAGGGAAAGTGTGTTTGGAAACATCTTGAACACCTTGAACTTCTAGGCAATTGAGGAGTCCTCACCTTGGCCCAGCAGGGGTGTGGAGTGGTGCTGCTGAGACCAGAGAGAGACCGCTGCTCACTAAGCCTCCAGCCAGTGCCAGATCCTCTTCTTGTTTTGGGAATCAAGGCTAAATTGAAGTTCAGCCTAAATAGCTGTTGGGAGGAAAAAGAGCTAAGCTGAAGAGAAGGCTACCACTTCTTAACTTTCCTCTACAGTCTGGTGCTCAATGTACCACCAAACAGCTACTTCAGAAATCTACCCCCATGTGCCCTGCCTTACAAAGTAGTGAACCTGATGACCCATGAGGCTCCATGGCTTGTCTACACTGCAAAGAGCAGGGCTGGTCAGAAACACAGATCCGGACCAAACCGACCAAACATTGAGATATCTCCTGGAATTGTCAGGGAGGGAGAAGAAGCCCAGATCATAGTAAGGGGTTAAGGGACAGCCTGCAGCAGCCTGGGTATGCCATTAGAGCATGCTTCACAGCGTGACTAGGAGAGTTCAGTAGACTTGGGTCTTTGCTCAAGTTGGGACTAGATACTGGTAGCTCCAGCAGTGAGGGCAGGACTAGCTACTTGTAACCTCAACAGTCTCTGAGGTGGCTGATCCACAAAAATCTATATGTTCAGAGAACAATGGAGACAGGGAAGCTTGGGTAGCCAGGAACAGGAGATGGGCCATATCAGCTTAGGCAGGTCCCGGGGGTACAGTTTCCTCCTCCTCCTCCTCCTCCTCCTCCTCCAGAGTCTCCAACTGGGAGAATTCAGACTGTGGAAAATTCTGATGGAACCACATCCCTTTGTTTGGCACCATCTCTCCTCTGCTCCACAGACCTCTTTCCCTCCTGACACAGGACAGTATGTGTTCCATTCGCAGACATGGCCACAGGCTCAGCTTCAGCTCTGGGCATTGATGCTGGTGGCACATGAACTCTCCTTGAGTTACATGAGTTCTCGGGCCCACCTGGTTCACAGTTGCATGGAAATAAAGTAGTGGCACGTGGGTGAGCTGCCACCGAGACTGAAGTAGATGCTGGGCATAAGATGCTCATCCTAGAACTGACAAGAGTTGGCCATCATGCTCCCCACAGCCATGAGAGATGAGAGCACCATGGTCACAATGAACTCCTCCTGATGTGGATCGTTGGTGCTTGGACAGTATTTGTGTGGTGCGCGCGTGTTTTAAACCGTGTTATAATTATCCTCGTTTGCATGGGTCACCGAATCTGATTCTTACCTCTAGAAATAGGTAAAAACAAGAAACAAAGTAAGAAAACCCACATGGGCTTTGAAATCAGATCCTTAATCAGACCTCAGACACTTCGTGCGTTGGAACCATTGTCAGGATAGGGGTGGGGCACTATATGAACACACTAGGGTTTGTGAACAAGAAAAGCACCATTCCCGAGGCCCAGGGCTGCCACTGGGACCAAGGGGGTGGTCTGAGAAGTTTGTCTGCAGGCTCTCGTGGTCCCTCTAAGTACTGAGAATGAGAAACAGGCTCGGCAAGAGGCAGCTGGTCCCCCAAGGTGAAAGTCTAAATTACAGATAAGCAGGATTCACCCCAAAGAGCAGTTGTGAGGGCTGAACATGATGCAATTTACTCAAACTTACATGGTATCTCGTGTCACTTGGGAAGTCTTTGAAAGCTTGACATGGTGCCCAAATCAAGTTGGCTATAGCACTCAAGGGAATTTGTTGGCACACATGACTTACATTGGACTCACAGAAAGTCATAAGGAAACCCAATTGATCTGTCTTTTTTTTCTCCATCTCTCAGCCCTGCCTTTCTCCTGACAATCTTTCTGCTGGAGGGTCAGCATAGACCAACACCGTGATCTCTCTTAATACTTACCTTAAAAGTGGTAGGTGCTGGGCTGGGGGATGGCTCAGTTGGTAAAGGGCCTGCCATGCAAGCATGAGAATATGAGTTCAGATTCCCCCTAAGCCCACGCAGGGAGCTGGGAGTGGTGGCCACCTCTTGTCACCCCATTCTAGCTAGGGAGCCAGGGAGAGACACAGATCCCTGAAGCTCATTGGCCAGCCTTGCCAAATCAATGAGCTTCAAGTTCAGTGCCAAGTGATGGAGGTTGATCCTCTGGAGTTTGGGCGAGATCTTCAACATGTTCCGCCATGCTGAGCACGGCAGAAGCACATAGGGTAACCTTCAACTACTGAGCTCTATCAAGCACATAGGAAGAAATGAAGAGCAGTAGAACCCAAGCAGGGAAGCAGGGAAGCAGGGAAGGATGGAGTGAGGACCATCTTGGCATTCAGACCTAGCATGGTTTACAAGTTGCTGAAAGGCATATGGCACAGACACAGCTTCTCCATTCACCAGGCCTTGCTGGCAAGGGCTTTACAAATGCAAGCCAAAGTAGTATTCCTGTCTCCCATCCATAAATCCTGTGCTGGGTCCAACATGGCTGCGTAAGGGGAGGTGTGACACAGTTCCTGTCCCTGGAGCATCTCCAGGCCTTTGATCCCCATGATCCTCATGTGTGCTGATGACTGCTGAGGGCCTGGTGAATGGAGATCTGCTGTCTCTTCTATTTTACTTTCACTCTTCCTTTCTTGGGTATACAGTTCCCCCATTCCTCAGAGCTAATCACTCCATAATAAATGAAACAGATGTGGTTCTCAGGACTGAGGAATGGAGGTGGTCAGGAGGCTGTGGAGGAGGAGGAGGAGCAGGCCTTCCACTTGGCCTTTAGGGCCATAGGAAAGGATCACAGATCCACAGAGGCCATAAAAGCTACACTATCCTTTGTAGATATTGTGCATTGCTAGACTTGGTCTTGAATTTAGAACTATGAGGAGATACATGTACCCTCCAGTCCAATGCCTGCTGCATTGATTAGCCAAGGTAAACTTGGGGACATCAAGGATAGAGAGCTAAATTGCTCTCAAGAAGAAAAGGTATGGGTAGGAAAAGAAATCTATAAAAACAAGCTAATGATAGATGGGGTTATCTTGAAGGAGAAGTGTGTGTGTGTGTGTGTGTGTGTGTGTGTGTGTGTGTGATCTAGAAACAAACAGAATTAGAGGAGGGTGCACGAGGCTGTAGGATTGCTGGGATGAGAAAACAAAGATTAGAGAATTAGAAGATCATGTGTAAGCCTACGAAAAGTTAGTACGTCATTCTCCTAGCTACCTGGAGGGCTGGCAATGGCATTGCCTGGAGAGATATTAGAGAGGGCTAGCTGCCTTACATGCATGCATTTTAAAACTTTGTAAGAAAAAAAAAAAAGAAGAAGTCATTGTTACTTTAGTGGTCTGTTGACTTTCTGTTCTTCAGTGAGAACAGTTACTAAAGACTGCTGTCTGCTGTACCAGGAAACCATAAGAGCGATGCCCAGCTACCCATGAAGAACAGGCCGTGTAAAAACTACAAGGGAATATGCTTTTACTTTGAGTTGGCTCCTGTCTTAAGGGTGCAGAGGTTGGAATGAATGACCCAGGATTCATAGAATTTATGTAAATTTAAGGATTTCTAAAATAATCATTCATAATGATCAAAACCTTAACGATGTAACTTTAGTAAATAAGGGACGGGGTTCAGGCTCTCTGGCCGGGAGAAGGCAAAGGAATGGAGAAAAGGAGAAGGGAAAGACGGAGAAGGGAAAGAAATGAGAGGAGAGAAAGCTAAAGAATAAGGAAGGAAGGAGAAGAAGGAAGAACGATGAGAATCCTTGGGCAAAGAGAGAGCCCTTGAACTGACAGCTTGCATCTACTACTGACTCCTCCTCCTTACTGAATCAGTGCCGTTCCCATTCCCGCCTTCCTCGGGTCCCGCCTCACACTGAGGCTGGACCTCTGCAATCCTCATCCTATGAAGGCTGAGCCTGTAGAAGGTGGCTCTCAGGCTTCCCCTGATCTTCCCATGTTCAGCCCAAATCTCCTCAAACTGAGGCTTTCTCAAGGACCTGCTGCCCAGCCTCACCACTACCCTACTGCTTCTCCTCTCTGCCAGAGAGCCAGTGACCTTCTGGGTCACACGGGGAAGACCAGAGACCGTTGGAGAAGCTCCCAGCACCACGGGTGGAGTTGCAGGAGATCTGGGATTCTGCTCTCAAAACTGATGGCCCTCATTTGTGTTGCTAGGCTTATCCTTGGGAGAAAATGGAAACATGATGATTAAAGGCCGTCTCTGAGCCCCCGGGGAGTCGGCTCTCAGAACTATTTGTGAATAAGTTTTCCGTCTTCTCCGGGAGGCTGTCAGGCTGGAGTTATTTTGGGAAGGAAGATTTAATATGATGAAGTTACTAGACGGGGTGCATCCCTGTTTGCAAACGCTTCCTGTCTGACTCAGAGGTGACTAACATTTCCTGCAAGTCATCGGAGACACCACAGGGGATAGCGTCGCAAAGGTGCAGGCTAGAACCGCAGAAGAATCTTGGCTTCTCTCTCACTTTCACCTCTGTCTGCCCCACAGTAAATTCAGCAGGTCTGTCCTCAAAAATATGCAGGGACCTTGCTGCTTCTTCTCTCAACCTACCTTGCTGTCAGCCTGGTGGACAGCAGCACATACCCACACTCCCTTGATAGCTCCTGCCCCCTCCTGGCCAAGAACAGCTCAGAAGACTGAGCAGCCATGCTAGAAGTCCGGTCAAGTCCAGCCTTTCTTTGTCTTCTGTGGCTACTCCCTTCACACCTCCCACTGGTTCAGAATATTTCTCAGGAACTCCCCTGCCACTCTTCTTTACCTGCCTGCTTCTGCTGCTTCCTCGCCGGTCCTCCACTGCCTCCAGACATATTGACCTCTGTCTTAGTCAGGGTTTCTGTTCCTGGACAAAACATCATGACCAAGAAGCAAGTTGGGGAGGAAAGGGTTTATTCAGCTTACACTTCCACACTGCTGTTCATCACCAAAGGAAGTCAGGACTGGAACTCAAGCAGGGCAGGAAGCAGGAGCTGATGTAGAGGCCATGGAGGGTTCTGCTTACTGGCTTGCTTCTCCTGTCTTCCTCAGCTTGCTTTCTTATAGAACTACCAGCCCAGGGAAGGCCCCACCCACAAGGGGCCCTCCCCCTTGATCACTAATTGAGAAAATGCCTTACAGCTGGATCTCATGGAGGCATTTCCTCAACGGAAGCTCCTTTCTCTGTGAGAACTCCACCCTGTGTCAAGTGGACACACAAAACCAGCCAGTACAACCTCAATGATGTTGTCTATTTCTTTCTGCCTGGAGTGTTGCTGTTCCTGGTTAGCTGCCTGTCTCTCCAACACACCTTCGCTCGTGTGCCACCTTCCCAGACACACCCTCCTGGTCCACTCTGTAAAATGACACGCCTTCTCTGCTTCAGCTGCCTTGATAGTGTTGGTCACCCATAGCATGCCACATGTTTTATGTTGCTTACCGAGAAGACTTAAGAATAAGGATGTCACCGCGTTTGTCCTATAGGCCAGAATCTGAACTGTTGTTAGAAACTCAGTCCGGTGCTGTGAATGTTTGCTAAAAGAATAATTGTCTGTGAGTGAATAGCACAGCCACCCTTGAAGACAGATTGCGTCATGGTCACTGGAGGGCTAGATCTTCACTAAGTAGTTACAGCCTTGACTACGATATATGCAGATCCGTTTCCTAAAGATTATCCAACTTGAAGCTGGAGGGAGGGGTCAGTGATTAAGATCACTCCTTGTTTTTTTTCAAGGAAAACCTAGGTTCAAGTCCCAGTACCTACTTTGTGGCTCACAGCTGTATGTAACTTCAGTTCCAGGGGCTCTGATGTCCTCTTCTGGCCTCTGTGGGCACCAGGCATGCATGTGGTGCACAGACATTCCTACAAGTAAAACACTCAGACACATTTTTTTTTTTAAATCTTATACAGTGAATCTCAACTGTGAGGGCCTAGGGACACATTCCTGAAACAGACAGCGGTCCTGAACCACAGCGGTAAAAGTAACGATTGCCAGGGGAGTCTGTCTGCCTCTGCTAGATGGTTCCAATCCAGCTTTCCATCTAAAACTGTAGCTCATTAAATCTAAGCTGCCTATGGAGTATTAAGAAATATGATTGTTTCATTGAGGGAGAGGGAGAAAGTGAGAGGTGTAGGGAGGGGGGAAAAGGGAAGAGAAACGGAGGGCCAAGTCTGCCGGCTGCAACAGTAGGATGCCACTATTTGCTGCCCAGATGTTGTCTAGGCACCGCACCTCCCGGATTTGTTTGTTTGTTTGCCTGAGTGCCTTTGGCTACCCATTCCAGTTCCAGCTTTTGTCCAATCCGCAGAAGCAGAGCGAATGCCCAGCAGAGAAGAGGTACCAGCCAGCAGTACTTCTCCAAGTCAGCTCCTTAGGGTTCCCTTCCCAAGCCCCAAAGACACTACCACCACAGAGTAGCACCGCCCCCTTTCAGAGTAGCACCGCCCCTTTCAGAGTAGCACCGCCCCCTTTCAGAGTAGCACCGCCCCCTTTCAGAGTAGCACCACCCCCTTTCAGAGTCTACACCCAAATCATTCTTTTAATGGTTTATCTGACTCCACATGCTATGCTCTTCCCACCAGAATACCGAGTGGTTTCTGTTTTTCTACTTAGCCAAGCTCCCGCATCATAACTTGCCTTTTAAAAATGTTAAATAAAACTCAGAATTGATGAAATCAAATCCTACCACGAGGAATTCAAGGCCTTCAAGTTGGCAGTGCCCCTTGTCTACCCCACCGTGAACCTGGAGACAGGGAGCAGATGCCAGGTTCAAAGTCACACAGCCAAGAGTGGGAGTGAGGGACAGACTGTGGCCTCAATTCCTAAGCCCACATTCGCCCCACCTTCTGGAGCGACTGGCTTCTCCGTTTGTGGGAGAAAGAACACCGACACGCCTCGTGGCACATTGTCCTCATCGGGTTGCTTTTTCTTCCAGGAAGTCCACATTGCTGGTCAACAATGGATTTGCCATTTCCGCCGCGTTGCTGATGGCATGCTCGCAACGGGCAGGAACCTTTGAGATGCTCATTGTGGGACGGTTCGTCATGGGCGTGGATGGAGGTAAGACTTCACCCTAATTGGGGAGGAAGGCAGTGACACTTCCAGAGCTTGTCTAGAGTGGAGAGAGGTGTTTGGGACTGAGATGAGACTTGGGAGATACCAAGATTTTAGAAAGTAGGGCAGCCAGGGGTGCTAAACCCTCCCCGACACAGCGCTGTAGCTCTGAGAAAACCGGGCCTGGGAGAGCTGAGTCACTGCCAAAGTCCCAGATGGTTTACAGCGAGCCATGCCACCCTCTGATGAATTCTTTATAAACTCTATGCTCTAGGTGGTAAGCTGCAAGCTCGGCCAAGGATCCCGGGCTTCTAATAGCTCGTTATTCTATTCATTCATCACATATTAGAATACCGACTATGTCCTGTGTTCTGTGTACTGGGGAGGACAGAAGGCATCTAATTAGGTACAAGTCCTAGGAAGCAAACAAGGCAGAGCAGAGGGGTTAGTAAGGAGGGTTTTAGGAAGGCCAGTTAGAAGGACTGGGAAATGTGAGCAGAGATCAGAACGAGCAGAGATTGAGAACTGACCGAAAGCCTGAGGAATCAGGTTCTCAGGAGAAAGGAGAGTGGTCCTGAGGTTGAAGGTGATTGGCATTTCAGAGAAGGAGTGAGGAGGCAAGGAGCCCGGAGCTTTGTGAGAAGGTGAGTGTGGGAGCCGAGGCTGAAAGGGAAACAAGGCCAGATGGTGCAGTGTGGAACAAGTGTTTGTGCTGAGTCTGAGAGGCAGCCAGAAAGGGCTGAGAGGGGCAGGGCACGGATTGGTTCATCCTTGCTACCATGTCCATGAGCACTTGGAAATGTAGTGTAGGGAAGATGCAGGAGTGGGGTCTGGAGGACCAGGGACAGCCTGTGTGACAGACTGATTGTGTGGCAGGGCAGGCAGAGAGGAGTGGCCAGGCTCTGCCAAGGGAGTGAGGTTTACAGACCCAAATTACTACCACAGCAAACTGCTTTTGGTCCAACCCCCGCGCAGATCTGCAGAGCAAAGACTCTTTAAGCCTCAGCATCACCAATCAGCTCTTCTGAGTTTGTGTTTTACTGTTGTGAAGAGACACCATGACCAAGGCAACGCTTATAAAGGAAAACATTTAGTTGGCGTGGTTTACAATTTCAGAGGGTCAGTCCACTATCACCATGACAAGAAGCATGGCAGAGTATAGGCAGACACTGAGTGTAGGAGAAGCTGAGAGTTCTACATTGAGCACGAGGAGAGAGACCTCAAAGACCACCTCCACAATGACACTCTTCTTCCCACAAGGCCACACCTCCTAATAGTGCCACTCCCTATGGGCCACACATTCAGACATGTGAACCTAAGGGGCCAAACATATTCAAACCACCACACGCTCTAAATGTTCTACACTTTTCCTCTTTAAAAATCACTTTTTATCTATTTTTGGAGGTAAGCTGTGTGCCGCTGTGTGTATGTGGAAGTCAAATGGTGGCTTGCAGGATTATATTCTCACTTTCCACTACACGAGTTCCAGGAACTGAGCTCAGGTCATTAGGCTTGGTGTCGATCACCTTTACCCACTGTGCCATCCTACCTGTCTATGCTGTGTATTCTTAATGTTGTCAGCTAAGTTTGGGTTCTCTTGATCAAGTGGAGATAGAATTCATGAAGAGAGAGGCTTCACCCAACAGGATATTTGGGGCTTCTCATGGAATTCCACAGGCTCCAGAGTACAGCAGCAGGAGGAAAGCCTAATGTACAAATACTGTACAAGGCATCAGCCCCAGTCACTTAGCCAGAGCAAAGCCCATGGGAACAGCAGATAGATATCAAGCGGGGACAAGCACTGTAGCTTTCCTGGCTTTCCAGTCTCTTCCCCGGCTCCATAGAGGGACCAAATAGCAAGGCTGCCCTGGTTGGACGATGCCAGAATGAAGTCATCCTGTGTGTGAAGTGCCGGTCTGGCAGAATCCAAGCCTGCCTGTGCCCACCCCAGGCATGGTGGGGGTATTCTTGTCAGGAGTGCTGCTGCTGCTGCTGCTGCTGCTGTGAGTTTAATTCTAAGTGTGTAAACAGGCAGAGCCAGATTTGGAACCAAGACAGAGGAAGGCTGGGTAGGTGGGAGCTGCCCGACAGCTTCCCCAGCAAAGCTCGGCCGTGCTCGCTGGAGGTTTTCATATTTCATCAGCCGCATTCTCCTCGCCTGCCTCCCGACTCACGCTGCTCTTGTTTCTTTCTGAATTCCCACGTTCACAGATGAGTGCAATTCTTTCACAGCCTCGGCCTCAAAAATAAATGCCTATTAGGCCCCTTTTTTCCTGGGAGCTATTCAGAAGGAGCTAAAGAAAAGGAAGAATAGGGGAAACATTTAAAACACACTCTGATTTCTGGAACACTGACTCTTGAAACCGTGCCAAGGCCCAGAGACGTTGTGTCTTTTCTTCTCACCAAATCCTTAGAGCAGAGAGGGCAAGGTGAGGGCGTTTAAGGTAAGGAAGTTGTACAGGAAGTAAGAAAAAAAAAAAAAAACAGACAGGGGCTAGGTCGGCTGTGTGCTTATGATAAAGAATTCAAATCCGAGGCTGGATGCGGCTAAGTGGGTGGAGTGCTTGACTAGCATTCACAAAGCCCTGAGTTCAGTCCCCAGCACCATGTAAAAACAAATATGGTGGCCCATGTCACATGGGAGGTGGAAGCAGGAAGATCAGAAGTTCAAGGTCATCCTTGATAGGCTTCACTACACACTGAGATCGAGACCAGTCTGGTCTACCTCAGACTTTGCTTCAAAACAAAAGTAATCCCGAGCATTCTAGAAGTAGAAAGATCTATTAATAAGATACTGTTAGCCCAATTTCTCATGGAGTGATTGAATCAGATTAAGACCGTCGGGCACCAGGCCTGGCGTGGTGGCACATGCCTTTAATCCCAGCACTTGGGAGGGAGAGGCAGGCAGATTTCTGAGTTCGAGGCCAGCCTGGTCTATAGAGTGAGTTTCAGGACAGCCAGGGCTACACAGAGAAACCCTGTCTCGAACCCCCCCCCCCCCAAAAAAAAAAGAACGTAGGGCGCCCTTTTTCTCCCTAGTAGATTTGGAGAAACACCAGCATGCTAGTTTTATATAGAAACAAATATGATTCAGCATGGCGTTGGAGACAAATTCACATAGAGTGCAGAGTTTAAAGTGGAGATTTAGTGTTGGTCAGAGATTGTACTGGGCATGGTCCAGGCATGCCCTTCCCAGAGCTGCCCACATACCCTTCCCAGAGCTGCCCACATGCCCTTCCCAGAGCTGCCCACATACCCTGTGGTACAGTTCCCCATCAGGACACAAGCCATGCCAGCTACAGAGAAGTTCCATGGTTTCTGCTGCCAAAAATATACAATAATTTATGAGACTAAAGAATAATGATAATTTATAAGTTTAAAGTAATGTTTTTAACAACATTATCATCACTTTCTATTTTGTAGATTATTGTGTTAAACTTCTTCTGAGCCTAATTTGTCAGTTGAACTTCCTATAGTCATTCATACACAGGGAAGCCCTCATCTGTGTTGGGTCTGTTGCGACCCACAGTTTCAGGGATCCACTGATCCCCAGGCATGCCCTTCCCAGAGCTGATCCACCACTTGCAGGGTGTCCCCTAAGGGACAACTGTTCTTCCAGCTACTGCCGAGTTCCGTGAGGAAGAAGGCAAGAGGAAGACATGGAGAGGGGTGGGAGGACTGATTTCCCAGCACTGGTCGGAGAAGGCTGCACTGAGGAGATATAGTAGTTTTCTGTCATTACTCAAGCAAACTGCCACAAACTGTGTGTGTTTGTTAAAAGACTGTCCTGTGTACCTTCTCCAGCAAGGCTATACCACCTAAACCTTCCCAAACAGCGCCACCAACTGGGGAATAAACATACAACTACCCAAACCTGTGAAGGACATTTCTCATTTAAAATGCCATGAGCCACCCTGCTTCTTCCCAAAGGCAGCTGTCTTTGCTGTGAGCTGATGAGTGTTCTCCCGTGGTCTCTGTGTACCGGGCAAGAGACACAGCGGCCTCAGGTGACTGTGTGAGAGGCAGGGCCGCTCTCACTGCTGTGCCTTTTCCTTAGGCATCGCACTCAGCGCGCTCCCCATGTATCTCAACGAGATCTCACCCAAGGAGATCCGGGGCTCTCTGGGCCAGGTGACCGCCATCTTCATCTGCATCGGGGTGTTTTCTGGACAGTTGCTGGGCCTGCCGGAGCTGCTGGGAAGGGTAAGTGGGCCCCCAGGGCAGTCATGGCGGCTTTCATCTCCCAGCCACAGGAGACCTTCCTCTTAGAAAACTCAACTCTGAAGGAGGGATTCCTGTGGGCTCAAGTGTTTTACATATTCATGGGGGAACGTTGCAGGTGCCTTTTACTTTCTCAGAACATAAATAGTACCTAACAAACTCAAATCTTAGGGAAGGTTTGAGTCGGCTACCTAGCAGACCTTTGTACCAGCTCAATTTGCATTTGGATAGGCTTTGTTCAAAACAACAACAACAACAACAACAACAAAAACCCCACGTATGCACCGTGCCTGAATGTGTAGTTGGCTGCAGGTGCCTTGTTTCCATAGGCTCATGCTGTATATATGGTTCTGTAGCTTGCTGCTTTTGCTTTACACCGTTATGAGTTCTTTCCAAGGTATTCACTAACTCTACCTCACTCTAGAGTTTTCCTTTTTTTCTCTTTCTTTCTTTCTTTCTTTCTTTCTTTCTTTCTTTCTTTCTTTCTTTCTTTCTTTCTTTCAAAGATTTAGCTGTCTCCAGACACACCAGAAGAGGGCGTCAGATCTCATTACGGGTGGTTGTGAGCCACCATGTGGTTGCTGGGAATTGAACTGGGAATTGGACGTTCAGAAGAGCAGTCAGTGCTCTTAACCATTGAGCCATCTCTCCAGCCCTTCCTTTTTTCTTCTTACATGATCATGTGATCTTATGTTTTGCCTTGATGTGTGAGGAACAAGACGGAATGGATTAGAACCCCAGCCCAACATCGTACTTACTTGGGTGGGCTGGGCAGAGTAGCGTGTTTGTTCAGGTTGGTTTAGAGTCGGGTGAAGGTTTTCTGGAACCTGAAAAAGAACAGGATGCCTCGGGGCACTGCATAGGGGCTATGGAGTGGTCAGATCTGCTGCAGAAGGGGCTAGGAGGAGGTAATGGAGAGAGGACAGGCTGTAATGGGGAGGGCGAGGCAGGCTCAGAGGCCCAGTAGGAGGGCATGATTGCTGGGGCTGTGCTTAGGGAGCAGTGCATTGGCCAAGTCCACGGTCCCGACCGCCTGTGATGGGCGAGGGTGATGGTAGGAGTGGTCCAGGTGCTTCCTGGGGATCCAGAGGTCTCTCCTGGCCTCCTGTGGGATGAGTGCAGGAAGGAGGAGGACAGGAGGCCTCTGCTCCAAGCTAACGCGTGCCAAGGACTGTTCTGAGTACTTAAGCAGTGCCTGATGCCAACCGCTCTTAGAAGCTGGATTCTGGCAGCAGGGCATTGCAACAAGAGGGCTTAATGAGCAGGAGCACCAGGAGGGTGCTCCCGCAGGCCTTGATGCTTTAGCCAGCCAGCCAGCCAAAGGCTTGCCCTTGCTTCCTGCCTGGATCCTGCCTACAATTTAGAAGCTGGAGCTGAGAACTGTGCAGGACTCAAAGCAAAAGGAGCTCGTCTCTGGCTTTCAATTATGTCTGCTGGGCATGTCTGACCCAGCCATGAACCCAGTGCTGGCTTCTCTAGGGATATTTGAGTTAGGGAAAAGGAACTAATTATGCACTACCTGACTTCATTAGCTCTGGATACTTAGTAGAGGTTCCATAGGCCCAATCGTTGGGCACACTGTTCACTACGATAAGATGATACCAACTGACCAGTGTGCGCCACATTTTTAAAGCCTTTTGATTATTTTGATCATTTCATGTGTTAAAGCACTCATAACAGAATTTACCATTCTAACTACTTAAAATATACATTTCCTTTTAAAAATTTAACTCTCTCTCTCTCTCTCTCTCTCTCTCTCTTTCTTTCTGTGTGTGTGTGTGTGTGTGTGTGTGTGTGTGTGTGTGTGTGTGTGTGTGCATGGCAGGCACACATGTGAGGTCAAAGATCCACCTACCATGAGTTCCAGGGATTGCACTAGACCCTTGGTTTGCATAGCAAGCTCTTTCACCAGATGAGCCATCATCCCACCTGCCTTTAAATGAATCTCTGAGCCATTACGCATGACTTGCTACATCTCAGCCTCAGAGCCACCTGCCTCTCACCTCTCTGCCGACTGTCTGGAGTGACTACAGGCACACTCTTGTTTTTCTCTTTTTACAAAACCAGAAACAGTGCTTGCTTGATACTTCCAGTTGTCTCCTACCTGACAATTTCCATAATTAGTGGGAGTGTGTTGGAAACAAGTCTGTCTGCTGGGTGAGGTATCACATTAAAGTACTCATTTGCTTTCTGTATACAGATATTTTTAAGTTCTCAAAGTTAACATTTGTCAGTGATGATAAATACAATATTACAACTACAGCCTGAACCCTTACAATATAAAAGTGTATATTAAAGCCAACAAATAATATACTTATTCTCTAATGATAGTATACTTATTAGAGCCTTATACTTATTAGAGTCTCAAGGTATATTTATTTAAGCCTTACTGTGCTTTAAATTCCTTGTCACCATCAAACCTTTTGGGTGTCAGTATCAGAGACAAATCTGTTATCCCAGGTTCTCCTTGAACTTCAACCCTTACTCAGTTAACAAATGAGTTGGATGCTGGAGTCCAGCAAGGAGCATGCCAGATATAGTTTCATCTTCTCAAGACTGCAGGAACAGTGTGAACTTTGGCAGGTCACCCCTTCCCCAGCATCCTTTCTTGGTATCAGGCATGGCCCAGAGTCCCAAATCCCCATGTCCCACTAAAACACCATTTCCTCTGGGAACACATCACCAGCAAATGTGTCCTCGGAGAACCTTGTGCAATGCTCTCTCTCATTCTGTGGCTTCTGTTTGCTTTTGTGTTTCCTCCCTCCTGTGGAGTGCATCTTGCTGATGGTTAAATGTACTGAGGTCCAGAGCTGTCAAGTTTAGTCAGCCCCTCTGCAAGTCTGCTGTGTGCCAGGTGTTGAGCTGGCTACAGCTGCTGCCCCTGTGACTATGGACTGGGCTCCACACTCATGGAAACCTCAGGGAGGCAATTAGCCAATGGTCTACAGACACAGAAGAAGTGGGACACTGACCAGGGAAGGATCGTTTTCCTGCAGGAGTGATATGCAGTGAAAGCCTTAAGGATGGTTAGGATTCATCTGGTTCAGGACTGCTAGGGGGTGGGGCAGGGATTAAGTGAAGAGGATGCTGTTGAGCAGGGAGGAGAGTTTAGGCACGACCCTAACATTTGTGTAGAGGAGAAAAGCCAGGGATGGTACTCCAACCCCCCTGGGCACGGTCTCTTTGCTCAGGCCTTAGCCCATTTCTGTCTCTAGTCATTTTGATATCATTGGGACGGGAGGTGAGACTTCACGGTGGTTTTGATTTGCATTTTTCTGATGATTAGTGGTGCTAAGTACCTCTTCAAATACCCATTGGCTGTTACTAAGGATTTATTTTACTTGTTAATTTTATGTATATGTGTGTGCTCCTGGGTTTTTGTTTGTGTGCCTGGTGTGTGCACACAGACCACAGAAGGTCAGAAGAGGGCATCATGGGGGGGGGGGTAGAACTCTTTTTCATGTTTTCCAGCATCTCAGCCAAGACCAGAGGGATTGCCCTGGTCTGCAGAGAGCTGCTAAGGGCTTAGCTTAGAGTAGCAGCGACAAGGGTGCTTGGGGCAAACGTCCCACTTAAACACCTCAACCTGAGGGCGCCCTCATCTGAGGGTGATGGTTGCTAGGAGCTTGTGAGAAGAGTCAGGCCTATCACTGGGCATCTGACTTTTTAGCCAGGTAGAGTAGTAAGTAGTGCGAGATGCCAAGTCACGAGCCATAGAGGAGGAGCAACAGCTTTTTAAGAACCCAGGTGGCAACAAATGGCCCAGGTTACCCAGCAATCAGGAAGCAGAATTGCCTTTCAAACATAGGCAGCACCTCTGTTCTCAGGCTGGGAATGCTGCCCCTGGAATAGCAGACACATCAGCATGATTCCGGCCAGAAGCTGCAGCAGCTATGCCCACTGCCTCACTGAGCCAGCTGAGAAGATATCATTTCCTAGAAGTTGTCTTTTCCTGAGTTAGTTTCCTTTTATTTTATTTTATTGCTACAACAAAAAAGAAATGAGAGAAAAAAAAAAAACATTATTGAATGTTTTTTAAAGGAGCAAACATTTATTCTGGTTCATGGTTCCAGAAATTCAGTCTATGTCAGCTAGCTGCACTATTGAGGGCTTAATGTTAAGGCAGAACATGATGGAAGGACATGGTTGGAGGAAGATGCTTACCTCACGGCAGGAAGGGAGGGAAGGGAGGAGAGACAGAGACGCACAGAGAGAAGGAATCGGAGGGAAACAAGACACATTCTTCAAAGGCATTGTCCCAGTGAATCCAACCATGTGTGTGTTAATCCAGGCACAAGGACAGAGCCCTCAGAAGGCTGTCACTTTCCCAAAGCCTCCCCTGGGAACACTACAGTGGGGGCCAAGCCTTCAACACTTGGGTCTCTGGGGACACCCCCTAATCCTCAGCACCAGTTTGGTTCTTCTAGGCTGAGCTGACTCTGGCTAGGAAAATGTGCACGTAGCCCAGTAAACACGGTGGCAGTAGATCTGTTTGTGGTGTTTTCATGCCCGTGCTCTGTGAAGGTGGAGACTGGGCGCCTGAGCAGGAAAGGATATCTATCAGACAAGCTTTTTCTTCACCTCCTCCCAGGTTTTGTGAGGTTCCAGTCCAGCGGGACCCCACAGGCAGTTCCTCGGGTGTAAGGATTTTATTTCTTTATTTTAATCCTGTTTCTCATTTATGTTTCTAAGCTTTTAAAAACTTAAAGAACAAAAAGAGATGCTTCCACTCGGGTGGCTTCTTTGAAACACAAAGAAGGGAGGGAGCCGTGAGAGTTACTTTCTTTACCAGGGTGGCAGGAGAAGAAAGAGAGCAATCCTAGTGCAGGATCAGTTAAACTGGTGTCTCAGCAGACTGGTGGAAACAGTGGCAGTGGGATATTTCATTCTTTCGAGGGACATGTTACAAGGCATGTTAGTAAAGCGTGTCTCTAGTGAAGATAAAAAGAAGTTGAAGATGCACGGGCAGGGATGCGGGAGGAAAGGTGTGGGAATGTGCTCCTGGGAGCCACTGTGGCTAGGGCACCAGGCCAGGCATCTGGAAGCTCAGAGCTGGCCTCCTTCATCTTCTTCACAGCCAAAAGAGGTCAACTACACGACTCACTGATCTCTGCTTCTCATGCTATCTACCCAGTCTCCTCTCTCTAGCTGTGTCTGCCTTTGTATTTGACTCTTAGACTCATATGAGCTACTTCAGAGCATGGTATGAAAACCATTCACATTTCTTTCCTTCTCCTACCTTTCTTCTACTTTCCCCACGCTCTGCCTTAAATCCAACAACCTTCCCCCTGTTCATGTTTGAGGCACTCTTTAGAAGTTTCTTGTTTTGTTTTGCTTTTTTTTTTTTTTTTTCCTCCGTGTAGCCCTGGCTGTCTCGGGACTTGCTTGGCAGACTAGGCTGGCCTCAAACTCAGAGATCTTCCTGTCTCTGCCTCCTGAGTGCTGGCATTAAAGGTGTGTGCCACCCAGCTCCAGGTGCTCTTAAACACGTGTCAAGTTAGCATGTCCCCACGAGTTCCTGCTTCTGGACTGCCCCATTACTGTCCCCGAGGCCTCCTCATTCTCTGCCCTACCCTGCATGTTTTAAATACTGTGTGACTGCCTCTACTGTCAAAGCTGGAATCTTTTCTTTGCTCATTATTCCCTGGGATCTTCAGGACCATTCTCATTTCAAACAAAACTGCCATTGAATATTTGATTCAAATTACATTAAACTGATACATTGGTTGAGAAAGAGTGAGGTTGCTTCTTGTTTTCATTTTTCATTTTTTAAAAAAAGAATTATCTATTTATTATATATATATATATATGAGTATTCTGTAGTTGTCATCAGACACACCAGAAGAGGGCATCGGAACCCATTACAGATGGTTGGGAGCCACCATGCAGTTGCTGGGAATTGATCTCAGGACCTCTGGAAGAGCAATCAGTGCTCTAAACTTCTAAGCCATCTCTCTAGCCCAGTTCCTGTTTTTCCACTAAGAGTGTTTTCCTCCTCATTTGGGGCTTCCTTTATATCATTTGGTTGTAGTGACTGAAATGCTGTATTTCTTTTTCCCCTTCTTATTGTTATTATTATGCACAGTTGCAGTTCTTGGAAGGAAGCTGGGGGCCTTGCACAAGCCAGGCAGCTGCCCTATCTGCCACACACTGATCTTCACTGCTGCTGTGTTCTTTACTAAGAAAATAGACATTGTAACTGTGTAGCGAGTGATTCCTAAGCTCTTCTGTTTCCTGGCTAGTGGGATTTCTTTTCCACATTATGTTTTCAAACTGGTGATTGGCAGGTTAGTATATGCTGATCTGGGACTCTTTTTTTTTTTTTTTAACTTCCTAGTAACGTCTGTCATTTGCTTAGCTAGAGAGTTCGAAATGATGGCTATTGATAGCATCCTCGGAGCCGAGGTCTCCTCTTCCTCATTAGCAGCCAACCCATCATTTCTTAATAGTGACATCCATGACTGCTTGTAGTCTCAGGGTGCTGCCACTGCCACTTGACACAGTGGCAGTTTATAGGCGTTTTATTGGAAACTATCATATGTATATGTATATATATATATATATATGTATATGTATATGTGTATATATATATATATATATATATATATATATATATATATATATATATATATATATTCAAAGGGGCTTTCATGAAGACTTGCATATATTTATGTGCACCACTGGGTACAGTGCCAGAAGGACATCAGATCCCCTAGAACTGAGTTCCCGCATGGCTTCTGGGAACCGATCTCAGGTCCTCAGCAAGATCTGTAAATGCTTAAATCACTAAGACAATCCTCCAGCCTAGCGATTACCTTAACACTCCACCCCAAACTGCTGCCTCCAATTTTGTTTCTTGAAAGAAAGATCTGACTCTTGGCAGGTACATCTCACTTGTCTTCTCTCTGCGACATGTTGGAAGATGAATTTGACAGCATCATTCCTAGAACTTTGAGTTTGCCACATTCTTGAGAGATGGTTTCCTAAATAATGTGTCCTTTTGATTGTAGTTAAGTCAAACTACTCAGGGCAATGTCTTCAATCCCATGTAACTCTGATGATTTTTTATTACCATTCACTGTGTTTTGTTTTGTTTATATAAAGTAGCTCATGAGCGCCTCCCTCAGGGAACCAGGAAGGTTGATTCTGAGGTCAGCTTGCGATGAGCTCTGCAAACCCTCCATGTCCGTTTGCCTAAGAAGCATCGTTTACTTCTCAGTGCAATAAATGCAGACCCAGCATGGAAAGTAATTGTCCCAGAAAAAATAATTATTGTAAAATAACAAAAGGCTTTAAATCAGAAAATTTACCCATGGTATTAGAAAGCAGAGATAATGGATGTGTGATCTGTCACAGAAGAGCGATCTTACAGGGACAGGTCCCAGGCAGTCACCACAGAACAGCTACAGTGTCTCATGCCAGACAGCCCCAGCTGCATCTCATCTGTCACTCACTGGCTGAGGGGATTTGAGTAAGTTGTTGAACCTCTATGAGCATGTCTCCTTATGGACATAGTAGGGCTAATGGTGGCGTCTCTTCCATGGATCTTTCACGTATCAGGAAATAAACAGCAGTCACTTAATGCAGGCATGCAGTTGGTGTGAAGTTGGGTTTCTTCATGTAGCCCTGGCTGTCTCGGAACTTGCTCAGCAGGCCAGGCTGGCCTCAAACTCAGAGATCTTCCTGTCTCTGCCTCCTGAGTGCTGGCATTAAAGGTGTGTGCCATCCAGCTCCAGGTGCTCTTAAACATGGGTCAAGTTAGCATGTCCACACGAGTTCCTGCTTCCGGACTGCCCATGAAATTGGTATTAGCTGCCACTCAGTTCATGCTCAGCACTAAGAATGAGTAGCTTTAATTTCTGTCCAGGTTGAAAGCTCATTTTGGGGGAAGGTTTGACTCTAGTGCCTATGGCCATGAGGCAGTGGTCAGAGCATCCTGGCTTTCAGCCTGCATCTCTTTAGTAGAACCTCTGGTTCCTCTGTGCGGAGATCAAGAGGAGCCCCCTAGAACACAGAACCCTAGGTGATGATGGCCTCTTTTGGTCTCCATTTATCTCAAGTGAACCCCACCCCAAGGGCATGAAAACTCTTGTCCTCAGCGAACTTTTTGAGTTAGCACCCAGCATGCCTCACTGAAATCAGGAAGGAGAGAACTTTTTGGGGGTGTGGGGGAGGTCAAGAATATATTCATCTGGGGGAATTTATTTCAAGTCTCTGTACCTAATAGAAGAGCCATTAGTCATGACTTGAAAGTTACATCTTTCTTTGGTGAGAGAAAGATTCTGACATAAGAGCACCCCTCACCTGCTTCTATAGCCCAGGAAAATACCAAATCTGTTGTATGTGAATACGCCTTTGTATTCTCAGTCTATATGTGTCTATCTGTCAGTCTCTCTCTGTCTTTGTATCTCTCTTGTTCTCTGTCTATGTGGACATGTATTTGTACATATTATACATATCTGTGTGTGTGTGGGTACACTTGTGTATATGACATGTGTGCATGTTCATGACAGAGGACCACTTAGTTGTCATTCTGTAGGCAATGTCCATCTTTTTATTTTTAGACTGTGTCTCTCACTGGCCTGGGACTCACTAAGCAGGATAGTAGACCAGCCAGCCCCAAGAACCACTCATCCCCCATGCCATGCCGTGCCTACAGGATTATACTTGGAAGGCAAGCACCCCTTGGCCCATTTCTGTATTCCTAATGTCACATCAGACTCTAAAGGCCATTATTAAATGGCACTTGGCCCTCAAATTTTCTCATTAGACATATGGGCTCTCATTCCTGGACCATCCCCGAGCCCTGGAACTTGTCTCTATGCTTCCTCTCCAGCTTCCTTCCATCTCCTCTGACTGTGTCATCCTTCAAGGTCCTGAGGGCAGGACTCTTCTTCAGGCACGTTCTCTCCTGCCAGGCACTAGAATTAGCCGTTCCTTCAAAAGACTCCTTCCTCTAACTCTCTTCATTCCACACTCTAATTAAGTGATTATTCACCTTTCTTACTTTCCAGAGCATGTGATCAAATGTCTCTTTTGTATCTATAGATCCAAAGGCATAGTCTGCCCCCTTGAGGAGGAGAAGGAGGAGGAAAGGCACCTTTTTGACCTTGAATTTTCTAGTGCTTCTGAGACTCCAACAGGACCCCATGGTACTGGTTTGAATGGGAACAGTCTTCATAGGCTCATATATTTCAATGCTTGGTCTCCAGTTGGTGGAACTGTTTGGGAAGGGTTAGAAGGCGTGTCTCTATTGGAGGAGGCGTGACATTGGGGGTGGGCTTTGAGGTTCCAAAAACCCATGACATTCCCAGTTAGCTCTTTCACTCTCATCCACTGTTGTCTAAACATATATTCCCTCAGCTACTGCTTCTCCGCCATGCTCCCCACCGTGATGGCCATGAACTCATCCTCTGAGACTGTCAGCAAGCCCCTAATTAAATGCTTTCTTTTGTAAGTTGCCTTGGTCATGCTGTACCTTCAGAGTAATAGAAAAGAAACTATGATACCTGCCCATGTTATGGGCTGGCAGGTGAATAGCCAACTCCTCCTGGCCACCAAGTGCTCATGCTGTCTCTCTGGGGTGAACCACCTCTCCTGACTTCCAGTCCTCCGTACATCAAAGGCAGTCTCAGTGACGGTTTAGCTCTGAGGCTCCTGGCTGCCTGAACTTCTGAATTTGGTGATTCATGCCTCTAGTGGGGGCACTTTACCTCCCGAGACAGCACAGCCGTGGCAGCTCTATCTGCAAGCAAGGGAGTGAAGGAAGTGAAGATAAATTTAACAGTTCTTGAAGTCGTGTCAAATGGAATTGTAAAGGAAGCCTTTGAAGCTTGTCTGAACCCAGCTATCTTATCTCTGAAGGGCCACAGGGGAAATGATTAGGAAAGTTGCCCTTTGAGGACATGGCTTTGACAGGGGAGTTAGATTCTGAAAGTGAGTCACAAGCCCTGACAACTGTACGTTCACTCTCTGGCCACCACGCCCCTTGCACTGCTTTCTCTTGCAAACAGTCTCCCAAGTTCTGCCACTTTGCAGCTGAACCAGTGCTCCTGAGATTTGTGCCTCATATAAGCCCATGACCACTGGAATGGGGCCTTCGGACCAAGGCAGGTTCCTGGCATCCATCACCCTTGCCTTCCATAGACACACAATTCTTCTCATTTTTTTTCTGGGTGTCCTAGCACCCTGGACCCCCATAGAGAGGAACCAGGGAAAGTCTCTGCAGGCAGGACCCTCAGGGTTTAGAAAAGCAAGTGTCACAACACAGAGGAGTGACCTGTATGGCCATAAGATAACCCAGGAGTGGGAGAGCCATGAGGGACAAATGCAATGGAAATCTTTCTAGAGAGGGTGACATCTACCTTGTAGTGTGAGGGAAGGGAAGGAGGACACAGTTCCAGGCAGAGGGAACAGCCATTGCAAAACCAAATAAATCAAGAGAGTCTAATACATTTGACAGCTGAGAATGCTTCAGTAGCCACGCCTAGGGTACAGTGCCCACAGATGAGACGGGCAAGCCAGCTGCTCTCCCATGTGCAGTAGCACGGTAGGAAGTGAGCTGAACTGGATGTTGGGAAGTTGTAGGAGAGAGTCTGGCATCTGCTTCTCTCCAGCTGTGTGACCTAGACAAGCAACTTCAGCTCTCTGAGGCTCAGAATCTGTGTCTGTAAAATGAGAATCACCTACACTCCACAGAGCCAATGGAACCGTTAAATGAGATGCTGTGTCCTCACCTGGGATCCATTAAATGAGATGCTGTGTCCTCTCCTGGGATCCATTAAATGAGATGCTGTGCTGTCACTGTTAAATGAGATACTGTGTCCTCACCTGGAATCCATTAAATGAGATGCTGTGTCATCACTTGGGATCCACAGCCGACAGCCATCATGCCAAACTGGCTGTAATGACCATAAATGGAAACCATTTTCCCACCTGCATTCAGAAGTTCCGGATCTGGGAGTCTAAAATCCCATGTTGATCTGTCCTCATCTCTAAGAACATGCAGCTTCCTCTCCTTCCCTTGACTGGGCTGGCTCTCCCACATCCCACACTGCTCCAGCATTAACTTGTTCCCTCCTCTACATCTCCACCGTCTGCCTCAAGGAAGATGCAACTCAAACAATAGAAAAAAATATTTTTCCTGGCTCTTCTGGAAGGGATGAAGTATGAGGCTGAGCCTGGGCACTGCTCTCAGCAAAGCTTCTCTTCATCCACTGAGCACACACACAGATGGCTTCCACTGGAAGGTTCATCCTGGGAGAGGCCCTATCGTTTTGCCTCACTCCAACTTCCTTTTGATTGTCTTAGGGTTTCAGTTGCTATGATTAAACACTATGGCTAGAGACACCTTAAGGAGAAGAGGGTTAACTTCTGCTCTCAGGTCTTATCATAGTCCTTAATTTAGGGAAGTCAGGCTAGGAACTCGAGGCATAAACCTAGAGGCAGAAACAGAAGCAGAGGCCATGGAAGAACACCATTTACTGGCTTGCTTAGCCTGCTTCCTTATAGCACCCAGATGGCTAGCCCAGGGGTACCACCCATAATGGGCTGGACCCACTCACATCAGTCACTAATTAAGAGTGCAGGCTTCCATACAGCCCAATCTTTTGGAGACAATGTTTCAATTGAGTGGGACATTTCCACTCCCATGTCCCATGCGTCCAATGCCTACACCCCATCCCTCCCCATGCATGATGTATTGTGATGGTCTTAGTTTTGATATCTGAGGCCTTTGCCCTGTGCTTGTTTCCCCTACAGGGGCACAGCAGCCTCCCTGCACTGCGTCTCTTGCTGCAGAACTCTTCTCTTTCTTCTGGTTCCTTTTGTCTCTTCCCTCTGTGCTAGCGACTCTTTCAAATGTCTACTGCTTTTCTTCATGTTTAAAACAGCGCCGAGCAGGATGCTGGGACGAGCAGGATGCTGGGACGAGCACACACGGGAACTGTATCCGCCATTTCTATGGTGATCAAACCTGCATCAGCAGGTTGTTTTCTGCCCCCTCGTCCTTTTGCCAATGGTCAGTCTTCTCTTACCAGAGCAGAAGGCACTTATCTGGGAACCAGGTCCACTATGGGTGATGAGGGCTTTCAAATGTCTTAGACTCTCTCTTGACTTCTTTGGCTTTGCAGCAGCTGTCCACTCAACCTATGCTCTTGTTATCAGCCTCATGCTTTGCTGCCAGGCCTGGTCTGCCCCATGGATGTAATCACCACAGGTCCACTGATTGGGCAAATGCACTCCCATGAGGTCAGGGCAGCTGCTGGTGCGGGAGATGTGGGTTTTGATCATCTTTCTCCCAGTCTGTTTTTTTTGGGGGGGGCATTTGTTATGAGTCTTTGGGGTGAATGCCTTGTGTCCTTCTGGGTACCCCCACGGAAGGATGTCCCACTTTGTTATTCTCTCTTCAACGCCGGGCTGAAAAATCGAATTCCACAATTGTCGCTAGTCCAACCTCTCTCCCTCACGGTTATCTTGCTTGTCAATGTCCATGTTTATGAATCAAAGTTAAACACATGCATCGACTACTTTGTTTGTAGCAAGTTTCCTCTTTTTCTGTAAGCCTCTATCTACTGTGAAATACATAAAGGGTACCCTGAAAATCTATAAACAAAAGGATTTAAAAATAATCCAAGTATAAAATGCTGGATCAGACAACACTCTAAAGAAAGCTTGAAGCATCATCCCTTAAATGAGAATTGAGGCCACCATAGCTCCCCACCTTGCATGAATGTCCCATTATGTTCTTGTTATCCCCATAGCAGTGGTTTGAGGGTATAGGTAGTTGTATATCACAGTGCCTGCAGTACTCTCAGAGCATCCTGATCCAGGCTGCACCTCAGGCCTCTTGAATCTGAATCTCTAGACAGTTCCGTAGACTGTAAATGGCTAGCATTGGCCCAATTTGTTGATCATTGAGAAATTGAGGCAGGATCCAGACACTACTGTAAATTTAATATTTTCAAAGCCTACTTTTAATGATGATTCTTAAATGCTTTAACCTCCCTTTTAGCCCACCACTCACCAGAGGTAGTGGAAAAAGAAAGGATACAGGGGAGTGGACCTGTTTTGAAAGGTTGTTTGGAGAAACTCTCATCTGCATTGTCAGGAAACTAGCAGTTCAGTTCACAGGTCAGCAGCGGCAGCTCAGTCCACTAGCAAACACTTCACGGATACGCCAGGAGTCCAGTTCAGCAAAGTCAAGATGGCAAACATGAATCAGCAGTGGTGGCAGAGACAGCCAGGCCTTAGCCAGGCCTCAAGTCATCAGGAGGGACCAGGGCCAACAGGAATGCCAGATAAAGTTCTCAGCTGTGCCTCTCTCAGCGAAGCAAAGATCAGTGAAGACTTGAGACCAACAAGCACTGTACAGCCAGCTCTATAAGCTCTATGAGCTCTATAAGCTCAGCCTCATTTACTGTCAGTTGAGTCCTTTTTTCTATTCCCTCTAAACATCAAGTGTCCCCCTCAGCCTTGCCTCAGCATGTGTGCCTGTCTCAACCGACATCACTTTGGTAGTCAGCCCAAGTCTGTGGAAGTGGCAAGAAACTGCAGGATACCACCTGAAGTGTTTTTTTGGCGTGTTTCTTTCCATGAAGTCCTGACAAACGGAGCTCAAACTATGCAGTGTAAGGTGGGCCGATACATGCGTGTCATTAGCAAAGACTCCTTCATCGTGTGTCCTTTCACGTGCTTGCTTTAGCAGAACACCCCTTCGCTTGTGTCTGCTTCAGCCAAATCTTCCTTCACAAGTCTGCCTCAGCCTTTCACCCGCGTCCACTTCAGGAAAACACTCCTTCACGTGTCTGTCCCAGCAAAACACCATCCAACACAACTGAGTTTCCAAAGAACCTTTAAGTTTCCACTCCACACTTCCTATTTTACTGATCGGGCTTTGTGGGAGAGCCTGGTTGTGTGAGCAACCAGCAAAGCCAATGTAGTCCCTGCTGCCTGCACTTGCTTATGTGAGACTCACTTGTGTGAGTCTGTAGAATGGGTGCTGGCCTAGACAAAGGGGTTGCTGTACTCTGGTGAGGGGAAGAGACAGAAAGAGGCCTCTCCTTGTCTCCCTACCATCCAGCATGCTCCAGTGGGCTTGCTCAATACCTGGAGCTACAGCTGAAACCTTGGGGACAGTCTGGGCAAGGTGAGAGACCAGGAATATGCGTGCAGGCAAAGTCCTGCTAGGTAGATTACAGCCTCAGAAGTATGAATATCTCTGTATCTCAGATGAGGTTTTAAGCAAGTCTCTCAAAGAGTAACCACCCTTGAGTCCTGTTGCGGTGTGTAAAGTGGTAGCAATGGCTGCCTTTGACTGAGTGTTGCTGGTAACTAGATGCCAGGCCAAGCCTGTACTGTAGGCTAGTCTTTGTCTCTTTTACCTAGCTCCTGGTGGCTACACCAGCTTGTCAAGTAGCAGTATGTAATGGAACTTTAGGACAGAAAGTCACACTGGGAGATGTGACCTCAAAGCCAGATAGGGTACTGTCCATCTCTGGACTTTGACTCTACTTCCTGCTGAGGCTTTGGACTTAGTGAGTCAGGAGAATAGGGCAATCAGAGCTCGTCTCTTTTTTTTTTTCAGATTCCTGGATAGACACTATCTCCATAGGACAGACTCTCAGAGCATCTTGGGAAGTTGGTCATAGACGATGAAGACCACAAACCTGTGCTTCTGGGACTCATTTATTCATTGGTTGTGTGTGTGTGTGTGTGTGTGTGTGTGTGTGTGTGTGTGCATGTGTTGCAGCTCTGAGGACCAAGAGCATACGAGAAGCTGGGAAACTGATGGCATGAGAAATGCTAGAGGCATAAGGCCCGGGTTAGGATGCCTACTCCTGCCTTGCTGACTTATCACAGCCCCAGATCCTCCCACTTCCTTCCGAGAATGTCTGGGAGCAAAGATATGATGGTGGAATGGGTCGAAGGATCATGGTCTTTTCATCATTAAGAGTTAAACTGTGAAGAGAGTGTCCCGAGAGTAGTGTGCTTAGAGGCATGGGAGATGTGAGGTGCTCCTGGGATGAGGGCTGGGAGGTGGGGGGACCATGTCCATTGACCACATGTGCTGAAGAAGGGCAGGATGGAAGAAGGAGGTGGTAGCTAAGAGTCTGTGAAGCAGACCACTAGCGGCCCTACCGAATCACTGAGCACTGGGCTTGTGATACCGCAGTGAGCTAGTTGGGCAAGGCACAAGCTTGGAGGGGTCAAAGGCATAACAGAAAGGTGTCATAGCATCCAAGAGGCCATCTAGTTTATCAGAGAAACTGAGGCAGGTACTCACTTCAGTACTGCTAGATTTTAGGTAAGGAACACACAAAGGAGCAAGGAGATTAACAGGCGTCCTCTTCTTTTGAAAGCTTTATTTATTTCATTTTATGTGTATGAGCATTTTGCCTGCATGCACAGATATGTGCACCATGTGCACACCTGGTGTGGTGGATTCACTGGAATAGGAGTTACAGACAGTTGTGAGCTGCCATGTGAGTGCTGGGAATGAACATGGGTTCTCTAGGGGAACAGGCAGTGCTGAGCCATCTCTCCAGACCTGAACTGCAGCAAAGGGCTCAGAGGTCTGGGCTCCAGGTAGCTGGATAGAAATCCTCAGTGGAGAGGGAGAGAGAGAGAGAGACACAGAGAAACAGAGGGAGAGGGAGAGGGAGAGGGAGAGGGAGAGGGAGAGGGGTGTGTAAGGTCCTTAAGAGTGTGTCTGTTCTCCAACTGAAATATGCTCCATATACCCAACTCAGATGCTACTGTCCCTGGGCTTGGGGCAGGGGCCAGCAAATGTGACCTTAGACCATCTCTTGAGTTAGTGTGGTTCATATAGGCTTTGAGCCAGGCTCATTTTCTAGCTGAACAAACTGGTCCAATAAAGAGCAAGTCTGAGATCCCATAGCTAGGAGCACAAGAATCACAAGGTAAACTCGGATCTAATTTCACAGCCTCCCTCTGACCTTGGACTCCAGTGTCCCCAGATGACATCCAAGGTCACGGGAACATGAACAAGTAGATTCAGCCTCATCTGAAATCAAACCTCAAACCTTATGGATCTCCGAAATTCAGAGTTACTAAGGAGAAATCCAATCTGTACAGAGAATCTATGTGCATCCCAACCAGTCTGCTACATCAGGAAGCATCCCTCAGTGTCCCGCTGCATTTGCAAGCCTTTGAGTTCTGTTTGGGAACTGCTGATCAGTGAGGGGTAAAGAGGCACATGGCAGACAAAGAGAACAGTGGGAACTCAGAAGCCAAGGCGATTCAACTGGAAAACAGGAGGTTGGGGAAGGGATTAATCATGGGTTTCAATTCCAAGGAGAGTGGCTTTGAGAACAGCAGGTAGCTAACTCCTTAGGAAGTAAGAGAGAGGGTTTTACAATTATGGTCATGGAATTTGGGTGTGCCTCAGCAGGGTACAGCTACACAGTGGCCTGTTTGACCCTGTGGACAGCAGAGGTTAAGGGGACAGAGCTGATAACCACCTGCCAGGGTTCAGCCCCACCCCCACAGCTATTTATAGTGTATAATTTATAGTGTATATAGGGAGTGTAACTGTCAATGGGGTAGAAAATTCTCGGCACCTTGGCTTCTTCAGCTGAGAATCAGGAGAAATAGCAGGGATGCCAAAGACTCGGTAAATCTGTCCAAACTCAACAATGTCCCATCTAAGAGTCTGGCTAGCGGTGGGTCATAGGGTCAGTGCGGAATATTGACTCTCTTTCAAATAGGAGCAGAATAAAGTTGGTTTATGAATAGCTTTTGCTGTAAGACTTCCCAGCAGCCCCCCTAGCCTCAGGTTCCTTATCTATAAAATGGGAATAACAGAGGCTTGTCTTGAGAACCAAGCAAGGCAGAAGATAAGCAACCCTTTCTGGAAGCAGGAGACAGTGGTGGACAGGAGGGGATGAGCGCTGTATGTCTAGGAATACGGGGTCCCCACATGAGGTTCTGGCAAAGACCTACCACATGAGGGACATAATCCGTGGATCCTAATACCATTATTGATAACAGAGGGAAATGGGTGATAATAGAAACTTGCAAAGGATCTCTCTTTTTGTAGAAATAGAATCAGCCCATGGATGCACACCAAAAATACCTAAAACAAATATGGTCATAAGGAATGCAGATGCTTTAGAAGATGGAACAGGCTCTTGGAGAGCAATTTGGAGGAGGGGAAAAGGTTGCTATGCCACACTCAGGTGGCCATGCTGTATCCCAGGGCACTGTGAAGCTGTGGCCATCAGGGGGCCCTTCCTTGGGAAGTGACTGGAGATGGGAATGGCAAAGTCACAGGTGTTTCGTAGTCACCACCGATGGAGCTCTTTGTCAACCAAGCCCCAGCCCCTCCATGCTCTGAGACCCCCAGAGATGCAGCAAAGCCACCTTCTCAGTTTGCCAGATACCTGCACCTGTATCTTCCTTTGATGGAGTCCCTGCTGTGTTGCTCTGAGCCATTGGAGCTGCGTTTGAGTGATGACTGATGAATTCTGCTCAGGGGACCGATTTAGCCTAATAGAGCCAGACACAAAAATTCCCTGGCTAGGTTAGCAGCTGCCAGGCCTGAGAGAGCTATAGCTCTGTTTCGCTTTGAATTGAGGGACAGTAACAAGGGAAGAGCCTACGCAGGGGTCAGAAGAGCTAACCCATCATCCAGCTAGTCCCCCAACTTCTCAAGGGATCTCCTATGCATTCCCAACCATTCATGGTTCAGGTTTCTCTCCAGTACAGCTGAAGCCCAAGAGTGCTGCCTGGGGAGATCTCCATCGTGTTACTACGGGGGTGGGGGTGGTCTCATCTCTAGCAGCTACATCCATGTCACCCATCACCTCTTCGCCCGACACATTCAGTCTACCAGCATGTGCTGAGTACCTGCCATGCTTTGAGCACTGGCAGATACATCAAGGTGGGAGACTAGGGGTGACTCTTGGGGAACCTGAAAGAAAGAACACTGAAAAACAACGCAATTCAGTTTTTCGTGGAGCTGTATAGAGAACTCATCCCACTGACAGCCCCCATACACAGACCGTGAGTATAAAGAGATATAACAAAGAGTGCCCTTGGCCTCTCCAAAGAGCCTTGGAGATAGGTAGCAAGGTGATGTTTCACATTCAGTAACAGCCAAAGCCACCTCCACCAGTAGCCAGTGTGGCCTGGTCACCTTCAGGTCCCCTGCTTCATTTCTCTGGGATCCCTGGCTACTAGGTGTTGTACAACACTAAGAACTTGACTCTGAGATCCATGATGCCTACTGTACTTTAAAATGGTGGCCTTCTCATAGTCTAGGAGGGGATTATACAAAAAGAACTAAAGTCTTCTATGGCTTGGGAGAAATAGGACCTAGAAGTCTATTTTTAAAACAGAGGCCTTGCAATTGACGGAGCAAGACATAGTTATTAGAAACACCCACATATCTTCCCCACTGGGGTGTTAAACTTCGTCTTGGTCGACAAGATGATCCACATCTGTCCTCCTGAAACAGTGGGTGCAAGGACCCTGACACAAAGCCACTGAGCTGGGGCCCTGTGTCCCTTCCCATTATCTCAGGCTCTCACTGCCCCCTCCCCTCCGCCTAGGGGAGGACAATACACAGTTATCTGATCAGTTAACAGAGTAGCAGGTTTCTTCATGCCATTTTCATTCAGACTTTGTTTTGCTTAACTCCCCTTACCACACATCTCTCCCTGATCTCCATCCCTTAAGCTCTCATACCCTTTGTCCACTGTACTCTCTTTCCTTCTCATATGCACCCCTGCACTGCCCACACACTCACACTTAAAAGCCCCTCCCTTAAAGCCTTTTTGTTTTTCCCTCTTCTCTTGGGACTCTTTCTGCTTTCCTAGTCTTTATCAACAGTTACTCCCATCCAGGTGCATGGCTAGAATTTGGGATCCATGTGAGAAAAAGAGAATGCAGTATTTGTTTTCATATGGTTACCTTGAATTATATGTTTTTAAAACATATAAAACATAAAAACAGCCCGAGTCTGAGGCTACCCTCTAAAAGCAGCAGCTGAAAGTGGTCAGTGAATGAGAAAGCCCCGCCCACTCTCGGTTGGACAGTGGATGAGAAAGCCCCGCCCACTCTCGGTTGTTTCCCCGATAGAGAAGGCAGCTGTTGGATGCCACTGCAGCTTGAGATTCTTGGCTCCTGTTGGTATATTGCCAAGGAACATCATGGATGGCTCCTTGCACCAGAAGGACAGATGGTCAAATCCAGCTCACTTGACTCCAGCTCCTGTCAAGCAAACCAAGGCTCCTCAGGCGACCTTGAGGCCCCTCCTAGGACAGCTTAGGGTACTTGTCCATGACCATAGTGATCGGCATATAAGCAAATTCAGATCTGAGCCGCCCGCTCAAGAGCAAGATTCTTTGCCACTCACTGGGTGACCGTGGGCCAGGCTGAAAGGCCTGCCTTAATTATGGTGGTTTTTACTGCTGCTTCTCAGGATGCTTCTGTGTGGTATTTTCATGTAACCTACGCATCATCTTGAGACTCGTTATAATACCTAATGCCATGCAAATGCTATGTAAATAGTTGTCACTCCATATTGCTTAGGGAATGATGACAGAGAAAGAGGTCTGACTGTGAGCATTCAACACAGATATGGTTTTTTTTTTCCCTGAATATTTTCAATCCACAGTGGGTGGTGAGTGCAGAATGCGCAGGCAGAACTGACAGACTGTTCGTTGTTCTCTACCACGGTTTAAAATGGATCACTGAAATATAATTGGCATGCCAGTTTATAGTAAAAACCCTGTAGTTTTTAGAATATTCACAAAATGATATCACCAGAGCCCATCTACATTCAGAACATTCCATGACATCTGAACGGCACCTACCTTTGTCTCTAGGCACTCCTCACCCATTGATTTCTCCCCCTGACCTTTCACAGATCGCTCTCTTTGCATGGTCTTCTAGTCACAAGCCTCCTCAAACTGTGCAACCCGGCTTGGCCTCGGCTGTCATTCAAAGGGAGACTCAAGAACTAAGCTGGCCGCTGAGTAGACATACTCGCTAGCTTCAGAGAGGTGGAGAGAAGATTGGAGTCACCTTGGAGATGAGGGCTGAGCCAGCACTGGCTGAGTGTCCTGGCAGGCCCCTTCTGACTTGCTCTGTGCTTTAGGGGGGTCCCTGCTGCTGCACCCTGGTAGTGTCTGGCACTCTCATGGGCTCCCTGCCATCAGGGCTCTGCAGTGGGTCTCAGAAAAGTTGTCAGGGACAATCGGTTGTGGGATGAGGACAAGCAGTCACATACACCCAAGGGCTCTGAGTTCATTGGCCCTGAATAGGCTAGCAGACTTCTGCCTGTTGTGTGAAGTCTTTTCAGGTTCCAGTGTGTTCTTCTCTCCTGGGATGCCTTCTTTTCCTGTTTGAGGAAATAAAACACACTGGGTCTTCAGCTTGGAGACAGAACCTTTTGTCTTCCCCATCAACACTGCCCAGGGTGACATGTTCCTATGCAGAGTACACAGTGGGAGAATATTTGTAAAGCTGGGTGACAAAGACAGGGAAGGATGTCACCTTGATGGGCACAAGAACACATGTTCCACAGTGAATTTAAATTGCACTATATGCATTAAGTTGCACTGCACACAGTAAGTTGATGATACGTGTTGGAGGTAGCCATTTCTCTTTCCCTGCCAGTGGAAAGTGAAGGCCCTCCGTACATAAGGGCCATCCTTCCTTCCCCTATTTTCATTGACAATAGGAAGATGGCGGGTACTGCACAGGGAGGAGTTTTGGTCCAGTTTTTACACTCAAGAATGTCTGACTCTATGCCAATGGTGAGCCATGCTGGAGAAGTGGAAGAAATCCAATGAGATGTGACACTCCCTCCCCCAAGTTGGCTGGGGTGGCCCATGTTGGCTGGGGTGGCCCATGTTAGGGAGCAGCCACCTCTGGTACTCTCTGAGTGACCCGGCTGCCAAGATCATCTGCTTTTCAGAGACCATCCATGGGGACTCTGAGGCCACCCAAACTCAGTGTTCTCTTGCTTCTCTTAGCTGCTGCCAGTGGGGACAAGCTGAGTAGGGAGGCTTCCTGCAGAGTCCAGTGTCCCCAGTAAAACAATGAAAGGCCCCTCCATGAGCAGAGTCTTCTCCCTACAGGAGAGCACCTGGCCATACCTGTTCGGAGTGATCATTGTCCCTGCCTTGGTCCAGCTGGCAAGCCTGCCATTTCTCCCTGAGAGCCCACGCTACCTCCTCTTTGAAAAGCACGATGAAGCAGGAGCCATGAAAGGTAGGGTCCTTCCCTTTCATCACACAATGCCAGCCTATGTCTGGGTCACAGCAAGATGCTCCAGAGTAGAACAGGGCAAGTGTCAACATCTCTGAAAGCACAGTGCCGAGGGACACCCACTCTTGTCACCTCCCCAGCTGCAGACACGGTTCAGATAGCAGAGGCTCTGCAGTGGGAAGACAGTGGTTGAAAAGAGCCTGTCTTAGTCAGGGTTTCTATTCCTGGACAAAACATCATGACCAAGAAGCAGTTGGGGAGGAAAGGGTTTATTCAGCTTACATTTCCACATTGCTGTTCATCACTCAAGCAAGTCAGGAAGCAGGAGCTGATGCAGAGGCCATGGAGAGATGCTCTTTACTGGCTTGCTTGACCTGGCTTGCTCAGCCTGCTCTCTTATAGAACCCAAGACTACCAGCCCAGAGATGGTCCCACCCACAAGAGGCCTTTCCCCCTTGATCACTAATTGAGAAAATACCCCACAGCTAGATCTCATGGAGGTACTTCCCCAACTGAAGCTCCTTTCTCTGTGATAACCCCACACGTGTCAAGTTGACACAAAACTAGCCAGTACAGAGCCTAAGAGGTATGATTCCAGAAATCAATTGGACTTGCTGGAAGAAATGGAGTCCTTCTGTAGCAACATGATATAACCTGGCGTGGGAGAACTCTTCTCTACCTTCCCAGATAAGGAAGGAGCCTTGGGAAGGGTTTCAATTACATATATTCAGAGTGGGCAATAGGAATGCAGTGAGTGACTCCAAAGTCTGATTTCACAGCTCAGTAGGAATGTGTGTATACAGGTATAACTGTATATGTGTTTGATATATATATTAAGTCATAATACATGATAAATACTATGCCTACACCTGGTAAAAAAAAAACAAAACAAAGATAATGAGATGCGGGCCTTGGGGTGAAACATAATATTGAGATCTGCATTTCTATCAACAACAGTATCAATTTCACTCTAGATGTTCAGCAAATAATTGTGGGTTTTTTGTTTTTTAGTGTTTTTTTTTTTTTTTTTTTTTGACGTACTAAGTACTGAGTGCTGGCTCAGGCAATGGGAAAGACAGGATCATAAGATGGCATCCCTGCATTCCGGGGTGATTGGAATGTCTGTTAGGATGGGCAGATATGTCTAAGGAGAGAGAGCATATGCGCTATCCTGCTTACCTAGCACTTGTGAAGTCGTGGGTCCAATCTCCAGTTTCACAAATAAAACAAAACTCGAAAAGAAAACTTCAGGTGTGGTGGAGCCATGTGTGTAAACCCAATATTCTGAAAGCTGAGGCAGAGTGTTGTTTTTAAAAAACAGAATCCCAAATGTTCAATTTTACCAATGAAGACTTGGGAGCCAGATGTTGTTGGTGAAGGCTTGCTAGATCAGAAAGGGACAGAAAGCACCCAGCTGACCACTCTACTCCACTAATGTCCCGGAAGTAAAAAGCCCTCTTTTCTTCTCCATGCTGTCTTAAATAACCTTCAACCCAATGTCCCTCCTTTCTACTTCCTGTGTTTTCTTATTATCACTCCCTGTCAACTGGTTGCTTGCTCTACCTCTTAACCTATAATAGACTTTTTATTTAATCCTGTTAACAGAAAGTGCTTGGATTAAAGGTGTGTGCTAGGGCTGAGCCACACCACAACAAGAAACAGGTTTTTAGAGTTCACAATGTGATCAAATATCCTGCAGCACAGGAGGCTCCTCATGAGCTCAAGGACAGGCTAGTCCACAGAGTAAGAACCTGTCTTTAAAATAAAAAGATGGAGAGACATCACCCATGAGTGCAAAGTGGGAAGTGAAATTATGTTGTTTAAAGCAAATCACATGACCATGTTCCAAGTCAATGGGAGGTGGCTACACACTCAGAAGACAAAGACACTGCCAAAGAAAGGCCATGAATTGGGGCCAACATTTTGATAGGTCCCATGGGCCCCTTCAGACATCTCCACTCAGTCCCACTACTACTTCACAGTAGCCAGAGATCAAGTCCTAGCCCTTGATTTGATTTATTTAAGAGACACTGTCTAAGCCTAAAACTGGGGGCAAGAGTCCAAACCCATCCCAAGAGGAGGGGTAATTAATTAACTGAGTAGAAATGTAATGCCATTAAATGTGATGGGCAAATAGATACTTTATAGACTTTATAGATCAGGGCCAGGGAGATCGCCATGATGAAGTACATCCAGGTATCATCTTCTAAAGTGGCTGCCATCAACCTGAATTCCAGCCAGAAGTGGACAAGTGAGAAGGAGGGATGCAGAATTCCCCCTTGGCAGTGTCACACACTCCTACTCGTGTCCCCTTAGATAGAACATGATTTCATAGCCTCTTTTCCCTGCATAGAGCCTGGGAATGTCGTTCTTCAGCCATCTGTTACCACAGATCTCAGGGATTTCTCCAAGGGGAGAGGGCAATGAGGGTGATGTCTAGATGCTTCAGATTCTACCATATATGCAGCGAATGAGAATGGCTTGGTGACCGAACTGGCTAAGAGAAACCACGTGGAGGCCCCGAGAGGTTGATAGCTTATGACTTTATATAAGAAGCATGACATGAGGATAAGTTGGTACATGAAGAGCAAGCCTTGAAAGTCTGAGGACAGATCACCAGTACACTTAAGCTAAGGAAAGGCTCTGAAGTTCATGTGAACTGCTTCTATGCATCGGGGCATAGAAGGGCAGTCAGGGAGATGGGACAGCAGAGGGAAAGGTATGCACACTTCATGGTGCATCCTTTAAGGCAAAGCCCTGAGATCAACAGTTATACCTGTTCTGTGTCTTCATCTAGCTCCACCTCTGCGTGTCTGTATGGACCTCTGTATACCTCTGCATGGAGGGTCCATGCACGTCTAACTCTCTGGGCCTCAGCTCTAGTCATCCCAGAGGACCTGGGCTCTTGTTTGGAATGAAGTGTTTCGATGGTCCAAGCAAAGCTTGCATTCTCAGCTCACTTAAGGCATGAGAGAAGGGACAGAGTGGTCTAAGGAAGTACTAAAGCATGACATGTGTTGGTGATATAGTGGCGAGCGTATCTGCCTTCCTAAACCTGGTATAGTCGTCAGGTGTCTAGTGCTGGGGTGGTGTCCACACTCATAGTCCAATGACACTCTCCATCTTCTCCTTGGCCTGGTCCTTTAGACCAAGTAAGCAAGGTGACACAGGGCACTGACTGAGTCAGCTTCCTGTAGCTCAGCACCCAAGCCTCCCTGATCCTTGAACTCTGCCTTTACGAAATCTCAGTGAGTCTTCAAGCTCTACAAATGACCCCCACTGTTTTCAGCTCTTCATAGTGCTAGTGTGTATAACGCAGAGAAATGGCCTCCACCCCCCTTCCTTATTAAAGGGGTCTGATTCCTATTTTCTAGAGCCTGAACCTGTGGCAAAGGCATGGTGTGTTCATTAGAACTTGCACCCCTGTGGCTAAATATCTAACATCTCAGAGCCCTCTTGATCTAATCCTCTCTGAAGACACACCCAGAGTGAGCTGTGTTAATCCCCTGGGTGACTCTCAACCTCATTCGGCTGACAGTCAAAGTTGAAGGTGGCACAAAACAGAGGAATGAAGGTCATTGATGGAATCAAGGCTGTCAAGCAGTTGGATTCAGACTGGAAGAGGGGATAGTACATACCATCACAAGGATCCTTCTAGAAAGTAGGACTGGAGACAGAGGGAGAACTAGAGAGACGCCCCCATGAGAAGGACTTGGCTGAAGGAGAGCATCTTTCAAGATGACAGGATGGGGCCACGGGTCAGGCTCCACAGGCAGCAATGGGAGCTAGGAATCGTCAAGAAACTTACCTGTGTACCCTGTCTGTGGCACTAAGCTCATCAGACTCATTATGTGACTGACATGAAGTACTTCCAACCTGGCTTTGACAATGACTGGGCCACAGGAAATAGCTCTGTCGTTTTCCCAGGAGGAACCACCAAAGAAATAGCTCTGAGTTTCCTGGTAGCTAAGGAAAAAAAAAATGACTTGGTTTCTCCATAGACTCTCTCATCCGAGTCCCAGGAAAACAAGATGTGGATCAAAGTCAGGTAGGGTCCTGAGTGCTGAGGTCTGCGGGTAAGAGTCTATTGGGAACCTGATGCCTTCACAGATCACTCTGTGCCAAGCGCCACTGAAGAGAAGCCCTGGGTTCCAAAGAGGTGATAATGGGGAACTTGGAAAGAGAGCTTCCTGGAAGAGGTGATATCTGAGTGGGTGGGGAGATGATTGACATGAGCCAGGTGAGAATAACTGTGGACTGTGCTCAGTTAGGTTGATGCTACACATGTGAACGTGTATGGCTAGATCGAGCACACACAGACCAGGGAGGGGGCCAGTTCTCTTGCTCAAGCCTCCCGTGGCTGTCATTCATCAGGGGCAATCTTCTCATGCGTCCCAGCTCAGAGTGGCCCTCTGGCAGCTTACCAGTTCTGTCTCTGTGGTGCTCATTCTAATTCCTTCTTGAGGACAGCCACATATATACTGCTGTCACGTGACTGTCCAGGTCACACAGGGACAGAGGTAGAACTGCAGAAGAACCCAGCTCGCTCCCATCCCAGCAGGAGCATGTGACCATCATGATATTCTGTCCACTTAAAGTCACACCTATAGAGATATGAATGAATTAGCGGTCATATAAGGGCAGAGGGAATTCCATCACAGTCAAACTGATATTCAGATCACCTGCAGTCCTGGAGGAGGAGGGCTTTCCCTCTACTTTAAGATGTCCCCAAACTCTTGTACTGAGGACATGACAGTACAAAAGGGGGTCATCTCATCTCTGCCCATCTCCTGTCAATGTCATTGCTTGACCAGAGCTTGTACCACCAGACTCACGCCAATGCTAAAGCGGAAATTCCCACTCTCCGTTTCCTAAGTGTTAAAAGGCAGTAAGGCAGAGTTGGCACTGATCTGGTGTGGCTCATGAGGCCCAGCTAACACCACATCTCTAGCCACCCCCTTGTAGCAGCTGGAGCCCTGTCTCAAGCTTCTCTTAATTGGTCAGTCTTTGTGGCTCAACCCCTACCACACAACAGCCCTCAGGAGCTGAAGCTAAATGGAACTGAACCAACTCTCTCCTCCTCAGCCTCTCTATTCTATGAGACTCTCTCATTGTTCTTTTGAGGTGTGTGGAAAACCTGATCAGACAGCTCTCCTGAGGTCATCTGGGGCACATACACCCCAAGTCCCTGAAGGCAGTAGCTCTATCAACACCCACCTTCCAAAGCTGTTGCAATGGGAAGAAGGTCTGTGAGGTGCGTGGCACATAATGGGAAGAAGGTCTGTGAGGTGCGCGGTACATAGTAGGTACAGACAACGCCAGGCTCCTGATTCTCTGGGGTTCCAACCCTGCTTTGGTCATGGCAAGTCTGTAAAGGGCAATAGATCGGAATCTCTCACTACTTTCATCCCAGAAGCAAACTGGGTCACGTAGATTTCATTCCAGATGAGAAATGAACGCATCCTTCTGTCTCAAATTCTTTAGAGTTAATGACTCAGTATGGGCAGAAATATGAGTGAGGTGAGGCTGTGGGAGGCTGCTTGCTTTCAAATGAAGAAAGGGTGTGTCAAATACCCTGGGAAAGGCCTGCATTTTTCAAAGACTAGGGTGAATAGTCTAGTGGAGGGCCATTCTCCATAGCCTGATAGCTTCCTGAGATGAGTGTCAGCTACTGGTGACTGAGACCATTTCTTCCCTGGAGTGAACCTGTTAAAATCCAAGGTGTCTGTTCTGTCTCCTTCCCCTCAGAAACTGTCATTTCACCTAGTCCCAGCATTCAGAGCCCACACGTAGACAGAGACCCTCTTGTCCATCTGTCTTGCTGTTGGATCTGGGCCCACAGTACCTCTGAGGTAGTGACCAACCACCACCCCCACCACCCCCACCCACCCCTGCCCCGTACAGTTCTGGGATAAAGAACTTGCAGTCCCCAAAGCCAGTCCATCCTTAGACATGTGAGTCAGGAAGTTCCTATGATGTGCCAATGCCCTCACGGTCAGATCTCCTTCCTGTGACCTTGTTCTGACCTTACCAAGGACAGCAAGGACACCACCTATACCCAGCCTCTGCTAGAAGTGCCCCAAGCTTTATTCTGTTTTCACCCAGCTTCCAGTTCTGACAGGACTGAGCAAAAACAGAAGCCACCGTGGTGGCTGCTGCTTAGCTGTAAGCTGTGTGCACCCCCAACACCTACCTGCCCAGCTTCCTGTGCCTCAGGTCTCCGTTCTCTAAAGACGGGCTACAGGAAATGTTCTTCTTCACAGGCTTAAGGTGGGAGAGGCATAGTTCCACACGGCCCTCTTCACGCTTCTGGGTACAGTGTAGGTCATGCTAATCTTAGCTCACAGAGCTTGTGCTGAGGAAACTGATGGCAGGGGCCAGCATGAGCAAAAGCCAGGGATGTCTCCTGTATCTGCCCGGATCTCAGGATGCAAAGGGAGAAGAAAGGAGGGGGAATCAAAAGTTAAAGCAGTATTTGTTCTTGTTAAGGGCTGAAGGCTTGCACACCCCTAATTGATATATTGAGGCCATAAGCCCCAGTGGGATAGCATTCAGAAGCAAAGCAGAGGGAGGAGAGGGGAGAATAGAACAGCTGGCCATACATCACCCCAGAGAACTAACTCAATGGTACCTTCAGTTCAGGCTTGTAGCCTCCAGACTGTGAGACAATCTAAGCTTCAGCCTGGGCTATTCCTTCAACCGCAATTCATGCCAACTAAGACCACTGTCAGCTCTGCCTTGCTGCCTTTTAACAGTTAGGAAAGTGAGGAACAGAGGAGTCAGGTCCCACAGGAGAGTGGGAATTTCCACTCTTGCATCACCGTGAGTCTGTGTGGATGGCACAAGCTCCGGTCAAACAGTGACAGTGACATTATTCTCAGGGGCCATTACTGATACTCAGAAGGAGACTTCAGGAACACCTGCTAGTCACAGGAACACTCCTGGCCTCTTCTGTCCCTGGTACCTTTTCCATTGTAGCTGCCACCCAGCTGTGAGACAGCTGTGAGCACAGATGTGGGCAGACATTTCCACGCCTTCAACAACACCCTATGTTCTCCACGGGCAGGAGTCCACCCAGCCCACATACAGTGCAGTGTGGATGCATGGGAAGTTAATTCCCTTCAGATGAGCATCCGGCCTCCACAGTGGAGGGCATTCTGAGAGCTCTTCCTTCAGGAGCTGCTCAGAAGTCCAGTGACACCAACCCATCTGTGCCAGGCAGGTCTCCCATGACATGTACTGCACTTTTGGCCTTCCAGGCTTCATGCCTGCAGCCTCCTCATACAGAGGTCTCAGGCTGTGCTTTCAGACACCCAACCTCAGGCCAAGTCCCTTCCCTGTTCTCACCTGAAGAATAACAACACTAACTTTACTACCTGGGGGAGGAGTGGGGTGTAGGGGGGTGGCTGAGGTGTCAGTCACAGGAGAACTAAATAAGGGCAAGAAGCCTACAGAATATGCTCTCTCTCTCTCTCTCTCTCTCTCTCTCTCTCTCTCTCTCTGTGTATGTGTGTGTGTATGTGAGAGAGAGAGAGAGAGGGAGAGGGAGAAATGTGTGTGTGTGTGTGTGTGTGTGTATATGTGTGTGTGTGTGTGTGTGTGTGTGTGTGTGTCTGTATGTGTGTGTTGGAGAGAGAAAGGGAGAGGGAGAGGGAGAGGGAGAGGGGGAGGAGGAGGAGGAGGGAGAGGAAGAGGGAGAAAGGAACCAAGGTGGTTTCAGTGTTGTCCTTGGCAGTGAGATGAACCCACAGAGCTCTACAGATGGAGACAGTGAGGCTGCCGGCCTGGTGCATCTCATTTACTTCACAGCTCCATCCCTAGAACAAAGCATCTGGAGAGAGTGAAGACATGGCCAGAAAATCTCCATCTTCCCCAATGTCAGCCAGCCACTCTAGTGAAATAATGAAAAGGATTCACTTTTTATATAGACAAGCACAGTTTTGCAAAGCTCACAGAAACTCATTTGGGTTATTGTGAAGCAGGGATTTAAAAAACCAAAAAACAAACTCTTTGTAAGATGCTGGGGTTTTATTACTCTCTCTCTCTCTCTCTCTCTCTCTCTCTCTCTCTCTCTCTCTCTGCCTACATATGTGTGACTTCAGGGGTGAGTGTATTACAGCATGCATGCAGAGGTCAGAGGACATCCTCAGGTGTTGGTCCTGGCCTTCTACCCCATTTGAGAATGGTTCTCTTTGGTGTTTGTTTGTTTGTTTGTTTGTTGTTGTTGTTTTGTGTGTTTGTTTTGGGGTTTTGTTGGTTTTTTTTTGCAGCTGTGTATGCCATGGTGGTCTGAGGATTCTCGCTCTACCTCCCATCTTGCCATAAGAGTTCTGGGCTTACAGAATGCATTCCTATGTGTGGCTTTGCATGGGGTCTAGGATGTGAACTCAGTTTCAGATATACAGATACAAGAATTATCCCTGGTGATCTGAGTCCACAGTCTTGACTCCCAAACAGACACACTTCCAAAGATCTCTTTTCACTGCATGATTTCATTTAAACCTTGCTACCTTCACACTCCTGCAGAAGTCTCCCTTAGCTTGAGGACATAAATTAGTTATTTGCTAATTTTACATTCTTTGCTAGCCAGTGCCAGTCCGTGCCCTGAGACTTACAGTGCCTTGTAACTGGAGCACAAGCAGTGTCCCCACTGGGTTACAACTTGGTTTGTGCTGCCATTTGCTAGTTTTTAAATCTTTAATTTCTTTGAGTATTCCGTTTGTTTGTTTGTTTGATTGTTTGATTCATTTTACTCAGCTCCTTGTAGCCTGAGTCTGGACTCAAGTTCACTATGTAGCTGTATGAGTTACTGTTCTGATGCTGTGATAAAACACCATGACCAAGGCAGCTCGTAGAAGAAAAAGCTGATTTGGGTTTATATTTCCAGGAGGATAAGAGTCTAGCATGGCAGTAAGTGTCAGGCACGGTGGTCAGGGCAGAAGCTTAGGGCTAACATCTTGAACCCCAAGCACAAAGCAGAAAGAGCACACTTGGGAATAGATCAAGACTTTAAGCTCTCAAAGTCCACCCCCAGTGACACACTTCCTCCTTGCTGGTGGAAGTGTGAGCCTCCCCAAACAGCACGTCTGTCAACTGGGGTAGGGGTGGGGCTGGGGGTGGAGTATTCAAAAACATGAGCCTATAAAGGACATCTCATCCCAACCACCACAGAAGCCATGATGACCCTGTCTCTCCTTCACCTGGGCCAGGACTACACGTGTGCACAAACATGCCTTGAAGCCTTGGCAGATTCTCTATAAAAAGACCTGTATATTTTTGAGATTAATTCAATCAAAAGACAAAATTATCATCCTCCAATTTGCTAATCATTATCCAATCCACTGACCAGTAAACTGCACAAAGCAATCACGGTGTACTGATCACAAAGGAAAACTGTAGCACTTAATCATTTAAATTATCCAATATTTATACCCATAAAGACATGGGAGACAGGAGCTGAGGTTAAAAACCTGCTAGCTCAGACTTTATTTTCTTGACTATGTATAAAATATCTATTCACAAACCTGATTCTACAACTACTCTGCTAGCTCTGTAGAAGTCTCTTTCTTTCTGTGTCATACTAGCAAGATAGTCTCCATCTCTCTTGAGCTCCTTCAAATCCAAGAAGGTTCCTTAGCAATCTTTCCTAGACTACTGTTTCACCTGTGTCCTGCCAGCTGCTTCTCGGTGGTTCCTGCAAGCCCAAAGAGTGAATCCCCATCTCTTACCTTCTATGAAGCTCTTCCAAGGCAAAAAGAGAGAGTTCGAAAAGGTCCAGTTGCTTCAAAAAGAAGTCTCCAATTCCTCCCCTACACCCTTGGAAGACTCCAAGCAATTGAGTAGAGACAGATCTATTTTATCTTTTAGGTGGGGCAGCTCAAGGCTATCCAGCTAACTTTGCCCTGGGTTGTAATGCAAAGACCACAAGATCTCTCCCAAGCAGCTTGCCTTAGAATAGGCAGGAACTTTCTCCATTTTTTTTTAGCACTCTTACCTGTGGAGGCTTTTAGAGGCACACCAAACTGCATCTCTACAGGGTACACCTAACTGCATCTGGCAAACACAATGTCTTTCTAAGCTTGTACATTTTGCTAACAATTAGCTTTTCTGTGTACAATAATCAAACATACTGTAACAGAAAACAACAGTGCACTGCTGGCTTCTCTAGTGTGGGATCTCCCATACCCTCCTAAAGACCATGAAGTTCCAGGCCCAGTCACAATAAAATTGTATAAAACTACATAGAACCTCAACATCTCCTTCTATACCCACTCTTCCCCTATGTAGGACATCACATCACATCTGTGGATAATGAAGAGACCTTGAGCCTGCTTTAGAAGCCCCACGACATCTTGCTCTTAAATACCAGTAGCAGTTGAAAAGAAATGACTTGGCTAAGTCCCTATTTTTAGAAATCCTTAGTGCTGCACTATGCAAGGCACAGAGCTCAGAGCATCTCTCTGCACATGATCACAAAGGATCCCTGGAAGTGCTCCACATGGCGTTCTTTTGCCTTCTTTGTTATGGGAAAGAAGCCTCCAGACCACTCTGGGCTTTGCTCTGCAAGAGGTAAAGAACATTCAAATAGATAAACTATGGCTGGCACCACAGCACAGAGAGAGTCCCAGGCTGCCTGGCAGCTCAGGAGAACTAATGGATCAACTGACTGTACACTTGTTCTGGGGACCAGAAGTCGGAAGTCAAAGTTTCAGCAGAGTCATACCCCCCTTCTAGCTGGTGGTGGTGGCCAGTATCCTTAGAGCTTCAGCACCCTTAGACTTCTGTAGTCTCGGTACCCTCGCATCCTCAGTTCTGCATCCTTGGTGTTCAGGCATCCTTAGTCCTGCATCCTCAGTGCTCCCACATGCTTAGTCTTCCATACCCACAGTGTACCTTGGATGACAGCTGCATCCCCCAGCCTCCTCCATGCTTACATTCTCACTGAGCTTCAGCATCCGTTCTCTGTGCCTCCGAAGACAAGAGTCCGATGAGCCAGGCTACCCCAGCATGACTGCCAGCCCTCACTAGGTGACTGTTTCCGGAGCTCACATTCACAGGCACCATGTGATAACAGGTAAACAGTTTAAGCCACAACAGAAGGTTACAGCATTTTGTACCCACTAGACAAATAAAAGGATTATCACATCTAGGGGTAGAATCCAGGGACAGTGGTAGACATCTGACCATGCACTACTCTCCCCATTGAAGCTACTCAGGCCAAGAAGTCCTTGGTATCAAAGTAGAGGTCTATTATGGGGGGCGTTCTAGATTTACTCTCTGAGCCATGCTAACAAACATCACCCTGTTCTCTGGTCCTGACAGAAGATGATGGGGTGGAGGGATGGGGCTTAACGATGCAACAACAGTGCAGGAGGGAATGCTGGGAAGAGAAAACTCAGGAAATGAGAGAGCCTGGGCCTGGAGCTGTCAGCAAGGACAAGGCTGCGCAGGGAAATTCTGATGAGCTCTGTGCATTGAATTTGCCCGAGAGCTTCAAGGTGAAAGGGGGTGGGGGATAAAGTTTTCCATGTTTTGGAATGGAAATATGCAAACTCTAGACCTGTTTTATAACCCGAATGTTGCATTTTTGAACTTGGAAGAAAAATTCAAAATACAATGGTTTAGTGTGCAGTACAAAACCCAGTCACGTTTCTCTCCTACAATTAACCAGTGCTACCAAACCCATTAAATCACAGCTTCCAAAGACAGGCTTGGGAGCAGCTTGCAGTGCCGCCGAAGCCCTCCCAAGCTCGCTGACTGCAAAAGCTGCGATGGCCTTAGCTGCTTTACTTTTCTGCTTAAAAAGAACAATTTCACACGCCCGAGGTACAGGAGATGTGCTATTAAGGACGGGGCCTGCTGTGTGTGGAATGGACTGTCCACAGGAGCTATCACCACCGCTACCTTTCTCTGTAGGGGGAAGACGGAGGGCAATGAATACAGAAGCCTCTGCTCTGGAAGCACACTGTGTGATCTGGCTGCTATGATCTCAGGGGTCTGCTTTTATAAGTGTTAAAATACGGTTCCTCCAATGGCTGGGAATCTGTCATGCTTGACTTGGAAATACATCCATCAAGAGGATGTGTGGATCTCCTCTCTCCTGTTCTACTCAGGGCACCCACATTGTAGATGGTCACGTGGAGGTTTTAATGAGACTTGTTAGGTTCAATCCTCTTTTTACCCATAGAGGCAACTTTGGGGTTAGCAAACTTCTATGTGGGTGACCATTGGCCTTTCCCAAGAAATCCCCAGTGAGAATGGGCCAGGCAAACAGGAGGCGCTCAATGAACCTTCACTGGAATAGCAGTCCTGGTAGGCAAGCTCTAAGCAAGGTTTGACAGGCTTGGTGCTATGCAGTCTGTCCCTAGCTGTGAGGGGCAGGACTGTATATAGAAGAGAAATGGGGACAACTGTCCGGGAAGATGGATTTGAATGCTGGGCATGCTTTGCTTTCTGGGGAGAGGGTTGTGGTTGAGAGACCTAGGTTCTCTCTCAGCCCACTCAGTGACTTCAGGAAAGTTGGTGTGTGTCTCTGGGCCCCTATCCTCCTATTTTTAAACATAGTTTTTATACGGATTCCAAAGGTCTCTGATAAGCATATGCCCAGATAGTGGGACCCATCTGTTCAGGGCCAACATCCTAGATGGCCAACATCCCAACCCTGCCTGTTCTTCTTCATAGCCTTCCAAACGTTTCTGGGGAAAGTGGATGTCTCTCAAGAGCTGGAGGAGGCCCTGGCTGAGAGCCGTGTGCAAAGGAACCTCCGCCTGGTGTCTGTGCTAGAGCTTCTGAGGGCGCCCTTTGTCCGCTGGCAGGTCATCACGGTCATTATCACCATGGCCAGCTACCAACTATGTGGGCTCAATGCGGTAAGTACACACACACACACACACACACACACACACACACACACACACATGCACGCAGCACGCACACTAGCATCAGCACCAAAGAGAACCTGAGGGAGGCCAGAATGTGGGTGGCTAAGGATATCTAACTTCAAACCCAGCTCTGTAAGTCTCCACTGAGCTGAGCCTTTGAGCATCTGTGGAACGTGGATTGTCCTCAGTCCCCAGCTCTGTAGAATGGGACAGAAGAATATGGAGCAGACTCACCCACACAGTGTCCAGTCAGCAGCAAGCAAGGTTGTCCTTGCAACGCCACCAGTTGTCCTACTGTGTGTTCCTGGAAGTATACAAGAGCCATGGCTCTGAATAAACAGACACAGGAAGTCAAAGGGACAGAAGACCAATATGATTTAAATAGAAGCAGTCTTAGCTGTGCTGGCTTCAGCTTGTTGGAGTCTGAGCTGAGGCCTCCCTAGAGGCCTCTCTCCAATGTCCCAGAAGGTAAAATCCCCAAGTGTGGGAGGTGAGGAAGATGGGTGTGATTGCTTCTTTCTGAGAAATGGAGAGGGATGCCTCAGCTCAGTATGTGGTCAGTTCTCCACCCCCAAAGGGATACAGACAGGCTTCTGGGCACACAGCACAGAGGGTGGGAAAGGTTGCTGTGGGGAAGGCCTCCAGAGAGCCCAGATGATTTATACCTGTTACACAAGAGCCCAGCACCTCCTAGTGTCATTCAGATGCCTGTTCAGGTAGGAGAGGGAGCGACGGCAACGCAGCTGTGCAGAAGCGAGGAAATAGCCACCCATCCTGACAAATTTCAACAACTCTAGATTCTATTTCTGAAAACACCAGTGTAAAAGTGAGATCACTTTGTTCGGTAGTCATTTTTGCCTCCTTTTTGGCCTTGGTCCAGTTAAGTGAGAAGAACTAAGAGCAAATGGGAAAATCAACAGCTCAGCCCTAGGCCCAGAGTGACCACTGCCCATTCTGTAGGTCCCTCCCCTAGCAAACTCAAGGTCAGGTGTATCAGACTCTCAGGGATGCACTGTTTTCTAAGGCCCACACTTAGAGTCTTAAGGCCATGTGGAATCCATGATCAATGAGGCAGTTAGATGGAGAGCCGTGCCCTTCCTGGGCAGACCCGTCTCCTCCTCCATGAATCGTGTGGGTGAACCTTCACGCCACACTGCACAGAGTTGTGCCAGAAAAAAATCTGTCTGGTGATCTGTAGAGTGGTGATTGTTTCTGCCTTCCAAGCATGTGTGCTTTCCCTGCCATAGGACAAAGATCTCCAGATTAACTCAGAGTCCTGGCTTTCCACATCACAGTCCCCATGAACCCATAGCCGGAAACCTGGGCTGTCTGCTTCTTGTGGCCTGACTGTGCACTCAGCTATGGCCCTGATCAGGTGCATACATTAGCAGTTTGTGGGGCCAGAAGCAGTCCTTCAGGGACCACTGTTATGCATAGAGACACTGAGACATCTTTTCAAAGGTTCAAAGCTAGACACTGTTAAAAAAAAAAAAAAAAAAAAAAAAAGGAGATCTGAGCGCCAGTGGTCTGAAACCCAATTTCTAGGAACTTAAGCTCCAAGCAGAGAGGGTCCTCAGTGTCCCACTCAGATTATCCCACCTGTGTTTTACAGGTACCACCTCACCCCTAGGCATCCACAGATCACATCTCTGGTTTTATAGACAAAAGGACACATGCTATTTAGTTGTAAATGCCAGCTGTGAGCCTGACACCCTGGGCTTGGGTCCAGGCCCTCTCTGGCAGCCTTCTCCACAGCCCAGAGGCCATAGCCAAGTACTAACCCAGATAAAAAACAGTAGGTGGCTTTAAAACATGCTCTGTCCCTTTGTTTAGATGACTATGCTCCCTGGGAGGAACTGGTCAATACTGCCAGGCTGGCACCTTCCCATTGGGTTACACTGCTGTTCCCAAAGAGTCCTACAGGGTGGGGGCATCATATGTACTTCTCAGACAAGAAAGACAATGTGGTTTATAGATAGCTCATCAAGTTACAATTGGTCCCATTTTATAGGGAAATCAGACAAGTTACACCTTCTCTGCACCCTACCTGAATCAGCAAGCCCAAGCTGGTGAGAGAGCCTGCTTCAAAAAGCAAGGTGTATGCGCCCGGAATGACACCCGAGGTTGCCCTCTGACCTAGACATGCACACACACACACACACACACACAGAGAGAGAGAGAGAGAGAGAGAGAGAGAGAGAGAGAGAGAGAGAGAGAGAGAGAGAGCTGTGACAGTCTGGCTAACACCTGAGTTGATTCAGAGCACTCGCCGAGGGCATTCGATGGGCAAGGGCTTCTACTTGGTAACTGTTCCCATTTGTGTTTGTCTTTTGTGTGGCTCTTTTCAAACCCAGCCCATTTTAGCTGGTTTGGTCCCACGAGACCCTTACTGCACATATCCTGGCTTGCCGCCAAACCTAATGCTTCACGGCAAAGCTCTTGATAGAACAAGGATGGGCAGAGAAAAGCACCGTGCTTTAAACTGGGACCTGAGCAGGACACAGAGAAAATGCCAATAGGTTCTGCCCATCAGGGCAAAAAGCCTAAGAGAGCAACCAAAAGATATTTAATAAATGAACAGGCCCTTTCCTCTTAGACCTCAAAATAGAGCCACGGATCACTATGTGTAGGAAGTACCCACCCCCCCAGGTATAGCATAGTATAAATGAATTATATATCTCCAGTGTATATATTTCTTGTCACCACTGGACCTTAAAAAAAAATCATATCACTGACATGCAGAGGCTTCAAACATCTTGTCCTTGTACAGCTTTGGAGGTCAGATGTTCTCAAATCAAATCAGGCTACACCCAATCCTGGACACACCAGGAGAAAATCCATTCCCAGCTGTCTTAGGAGCTGCCTCCTTCCCTGGGCTCGTGGCCTCCTTCCTCCATCTTCAGAGTCAGCTGCAGTGATGTATGTTTGATTTTTCTCTCCCTCCATCCTCTTCCACCCCTACACCTTTTTTCTTCAATTCTGCCTCCCCATCTACTGTTCACTCAGGCAATCCAGGAAAAACCGCTAACTGCTGCCTCCAGGGCCTGACCATGTTTAGAGTCAGACTTTCAGTGTAAACTAAGATGCTCAGATTCTGGGATTAACACATGGGTCCTTCCATGTCCAGTAAGCATGTCCAGGTCAGCATTATCTTTCTCTGGGTATTACAGTCTGAATGTAAACTGTCCCTATGTTAGGGCACATGGCCCCCATGTGGTGGTGCTGTGTGGAGACTGTGGGCAGCTTAGAAGACAGAGACGAGCTAGAGAAAGTGTGTTCCTCCAGTTCTTGGGGCCACAACCCAGCTTCCCATTTGCTGTCTACTTCTTGGTCTGTAAGATTGTAAGGAGTCTCAGTTCCACGAATCCCACCATGACAGACCACACCATCTCAAACCACAGCCCAAAAGCAAACAACAAAAACTGTCCATGTTAAGTTACTTCTTACTGTTTGGTCACTACCAGAATAGTTAGTTACTCATATGCTGGACAAAGATGAGGCAGGCCAGAATCTCTTAGCCCGTAGCTACTGTGTTTACAGACAAGAGCAGATGGAGGAGTTAGGAGCCACAGGTTACAGTGGAAGGGTCTGTATCATGTACTGCAAGAAGAGTGGATTCCCTGGCGGCATCTCTCTACTCCGGTGCCATTGCATAGGGAGTGGCCCCTGCTTTCTCCTCAGTCCTCTCACAGATAGAATGATTACATGGGCATGCTGACTCATCAAAACACTGTGCCAGGAGCCGAGAGTGAAGCAATAGAAGAGATTCAGAAAGACATCAGCCCTGCCCCTGTGGGACTCCTCAAGGATACATCTTTAAGGAGGAGGGCATCACAGATGCCTTCCACAATGGCTGACAACAGAGGCTCTTTTTCCTAAAGAGGCTGAATGTCTTCATAGAGAGATGAAACCACCTAGAATGGTGCTTATTGTTTGTTATATGAAGGCTTTCCCCGGATACTTGGATGTGTTAGGACCATGACGGTAGGGAACCTAAGACAGCCTGCAGAAGGGAAAGCGAGTAAAGGGAGTTGCTCATGCTGACTTGTTAAGATGGGGGGGCAGCTTTGGCTGTGATTCTGTGACCCTGAGTGTCACAGGCACTTTCTTCTTTTTCACAAGGGCCTGAAACTGTCCGATCATATCACCTTCAATTCATACAGAGGTCAAGGTGAAGGCAGTCATCTCCTGCTTCTCGAAATGAAGGCAGGGGCAGGGTGCTACATGGATCAGGCAGAAGGGGACAGGCAAGCCCTTCAGACATTACAGGCTCCAGGCTGGGGCTGGGGGTTAAGGGACAACTCCTGCCTACCGCTGTCTAGATGCATTTAGCAAGATGGCTCAGTTCTCTTCAAGGCCACACTGCAGTAAACACAGAAGGTCTTGCATGGTGACTCCTGCCACTGACTTTCAACCTGCCGAGGATGTCCGCAGCCGTGCCACTTCAGGGAGAAAGGAAACTAGACACATAAGAGGTCATGGAGGCCAGAGAAGCTAAGATGGCTTGGGGCTGGAGAATAGCTTCTACAGGAAAATATACATCAAGTGTTGGTGGGAGCTGGAAGCCCTGCCTCCCTCTGAGTGGAAAACACAGAGCCCTGTGGCGCTAAAAGCCAGGGTGACAATAAAGAACGTCTCTTAACTGAGCCTACAATATAACTGTGACTGGATCTGGGAGACCATGACTATCCCATGGTATGAAAAACCCAGGGATACTGAAGGTTCAGATTGATAGGATAGCCTCAGAGCTGTAGGAACTGGGGGCCTAGTGAGGTACTGTCTCTGTGCCCTGCAAATGTAGCAGCCAACATTTGTTCTGACAGAACCTAAAGTCCTATCTCCCCTACCCACTCAGTGGGGATGCAGATAACACAGGGCAGTGGGGCTTTACTTTGTGTGAAATTAAAACCCATCTCTGCCTACTTATCCAAGAATTAGGACAGTAGCTCTTATGCACTATGTCTCTGGGTGTTTGGGAGACCCTGTGAAAAATAACCCATCACTGCAAACCTAACCAGCTATTGGATACAAGTTAGTCCTGATTCTCTGCCCTGGGCACGAACAGCTTCCCAAACAAGTGTTTGTAACAAGACATTAGAAACAACGGCTTCCTCACACAAGTAGGGTAGTATAGCCAGTGCTGTGCCTGGTATCAGAGCTGTGGGTATCCGTGGCTCTGCCAAGAGCTACACAGTCCCAATGTTTCCATATGTGAAGGGGTGTGGCCAAGAAACTGCCTGCATGACTGATCTATGATACAGTTAAAGTTTTTGTTGTAGCTATGAGAGAGAGAGAGAGAGAGAGAGAGAGAGAGAGAGAAGCCAGGGGTATGGGGGAGTCTGGAACAAAGAAAGTAGACTGAACATGGCCAGCAGATTGGACACGGCCAGGGCTAGGGAATTGGGAGAGAATGCTGGAGATAGTGAGATAGCAAGAGAGAGAGAGGATAGAGCATATGTATATGTACGTGTGTGTGTATGTGTGTGTGTGTGTGTGTGTGTGTGTGTGTATGTGTGTACACGTGTGTGTATAGGTGGGTGGGTGGAAAGAGGGAGGGAGTAGAGAGTCAGTGGAAACGAGAGAGTATGAGATTAAGTGGGTAGCAAGAGATGAGAGAGAGCATAGGAGAGAATAAGAAGGTGAGTAGTGAGACAGCCTGCTCACAAGGAGAACTAGTAGCTGTAGGGAGGGAATCCTTTGAGCTGGAGGGAGTTCAGGGTAGAAGAGGTATCTTGGACTTTCAAATATGTAACAGGTACTTGTGATCCTGAGGGAGCCTGGTGGCCAGTGTAGGCTTTCATATGCTGATAGGTACCCAGGTAGCCATGTGTCCCTCATGCCAGAGGTAGTGGAAGTGATCCCTTTTGGCAGATGGGAATCAGTTTCCCAAGCTCCGGGGGACGCTGGCTTTCATCCGTCAGAATCCCTCCTATCATCTAGGTTGAGCTCATTTCTGGATATTTGAGTTGTCTTTGGGGTTTGGGGAATTAGTTTTCTTGGGACCTGACTGCACATGTACAGTTACACAGACCTCAAAAACATCCTACTACAGTGTATATTGTAGATTTATCATGGCAGTTTCTACTGGGTCATAGTAAAATGTTTCGTGGAGCAGAAACAGTTTCTGATTCTCACAGAGCATTCTTCCTTAACCAGCGTTACTTAATGGCCCAAGAGGGCTACCGAGGCACCAACCATCACACCCAGCATCCTGGCCACAGAAAGGAAAGGGAGAAAAAAAATATAACAAGTAAACATGAGAGCATATCTCTTTGGTAAAGTTCCTCTAAAAGAAGAGGAAGAAGAGGTGGTGGCGGGAGGGTATGACCCGTGAGATGGTTCATCTAAAGTCAAATATTAAGCTTTGTGCTGGTCCCACCAATATTTCTGTGGCTACCTGTTCCTAACTGCAAGGCAGTCTAGAAAGCAGTGTTGTGGGTGGGCAGACATCACTCCCATGAGCGCAGGAGTCTGTTAGTGAAGAAGCGAGGTTTGATGGGGTATCATATGGCTACATGGTACACTTACGCGTGACTCTGGATTTGGTGGCAAGGTGCAGAGAGAGTCTCACACCTTAGTCTAGCGTGAGGAGGAGGCTGAGGTCTCTGGATGACCTCCTCCCTGGATCTTTTCTGTTTTACAGATCTGGTTCTACACCAACAGCATCTTTGGGAAAGCTGGGATCCCTCAGGACAAGATCCCATACATCACCCTGAGCACGGGAGGAATTGAGACACTGGCTGCTATCTTCTCTGTAAGTCACCAAGGGCTCCTGAGAATGCTATAGGGGCTGGATGGCACACAGGCATCTAAGGGACCTACTAGGGTTTGCTTCCTGAGGGAGGTGGCCTTGTCAGGGGACCCGGTCTGGATTTGGGAGAGGCTTGTGCACTTCGAACCGTAAGCCCACTTAGGCTCGTCCCCTCTGTATCTCAATTCCTTGGGTCTAAACTCTTCCTAGCTCTGGCTGTGTGACACTGGACAGTGTGGTCAAACTTTCTGAGCCTTATCTTCCCTCTTGACGAAGCACTCACATCTGTCTGTCTTTTTGAGGGAATGTGGGCTGTGCTCCACCCTGTAGATACACAGTACCCCTGGGGTTCGTCAGCAATGAGAGAGGTATGAGCCGGTATGTCTGATGTGGCAGAGTGTGGGTGCTGACTTGGAAAGAGATGCTTGGTGTCCGGTCTGTCTCACCAATCTCCACCAACAAGAGTGATGTCAGCACAAACAGGCAGATTCCTCCCCTCCTGCTGACGTGCCAGAAGATTCAATGTTTCTCCTTGCTTTCCTGGATCAGCCTAACAACCTACTTCTTGTTTTGTTTTGTTTTGTTTTGTTGTTTTTCGAGACAAAAAATGAATACCATTAGAAATGTAGACGAGTGATGTTCGAGCTCTTTCCTGACCTGCTTTTTGTTAGGGGGGAGAAATATTTTAATGCTTTGTTATTTGTGAGTGTCACCAAATTCTGTCTCCAGCTCTAGACTGCACCAATTCTATTATTAATTCCAACTTTGATCAATAGAAAAGCTCAGTCAGCCTGAGTGGGAATAGCAGAGGAAGCAGAAGAGGGCTTGGAATTTGGGTTTTTGTTTTGTTGCTATTAGAAATCAATACCAACTGATTGCGAGTAAATTTGTAAAAATCCAGAGAACTTAAGAGAATAAAGAGATTGCCTCTAGTCGAGCTGTGAGGGGTAGCGTGGGAAAAGCCCACCCATCTCTACTCTGTGTACAGCTTTGTTCTGTGCCTGGGAGGCTGCAGTCCTGTCAACATCCCAGCCTGGGTCCGGCTTTCTTTTAACAGAGGCTGGTGCAGAATGATTTCCCTTCTGCTATTCACCCGGCCACTTTAATGGGGCGCATCAGATAGCCAGAAAAGCGTCTGTCTGAAAAGTTGCTCTGGTAATCAAGGCTGCATCAGCCTCACAAAACCTGAGCTCCACTTCCTTTCTTATTCTCCGTCTACGAGGTGAGATTTTGGCATCTCTTCTCAGAACATGGATGGAGCCGGTTCCCAACCCAGCTTTGCTCCTTGTGAGACAGGTGACTCTCTAGCAAGTTGTTGGATGTCTCTGTGGTTCCCTGCCTCACAGACACAGAGTAGGGAGTAAACAAATGACACTAAGTGACTGGAGGGCTGGAGGGTGGGGCATGCTCAGCAGATGCCTACTGCTCTATGTGGACAAGTAAGTCATACCCTGTCACCTGAAGTGAGGAAATTGTCCTTGTGTCCTTGCAAGAGAATTTCCAGGATCTCTCTCTCTCTCTCTCTCTCTCTCTCTCTCTCTCTCTCCCTCCCTCCCTTCCCCCCTCTCTCCCTCTGTGTGTGTACATGTGTGTACATGTCTCACACATGAGCTTCAGAACTAGACAGCTCTATAACCCCATCCCGATGTCCACTTACCAGCGGGGTGAGCTTAGGGAAATTACCATACATCTCTAAATGGACTTGCATATTTATAAAATGAGCTTTTAACACCCCCCCCTTCGCCATCTGTGGCAGGAAAACATTAATAGGTCCCAAAGTTCCCCAGGTCTGAAGTCGCAGGCCATGAGATTGGGTCAGAGGGAACTTGATAGGTGAGAGTGAGGGCTTGGAGATGCACCTGGGCTCATCTGGGCAAGCAGTGAACCTTCGAAGTGACAAAAGGCCTAGGTGAAAGGTCAACGAACAGCAGACAAACGGAGCAAGTGAGGCGGACGGACAGTGAGGCGGACGGACAGGGAACCATTGTTGCCTGGCCTGGAAGATGATGAGGGAGTTAGGTTAGAGAACCTGGAAGGCCCCAGGAGAAATGGGAAAGCCAGAATAGAGAACCCGCAGTTCCTCAGGGAAATAGGAAAGCCAGTCCCCCCACCCCCCCGCAGAGTCTCCACCCCTAAAACTGTGAGATCTGTTCTAGACTGCTGGCTGCCCAAAGCATAAACTACTACCTTTGAGTTGGTTTAAGCTTCTTGTTAAAGTAACAATGAGATACTTTAACTCTGCAAGAAAGAGTTGTCATGGAAACAAAAATCAAAGCCTATGGTGGCTCCTCTCCTCCCCCAAAACTCAACCTTCAGCAAGTCCTCTGCCTTTCCCAAAGTTTGTGTGACCTGCTTTTCAGGGCTACACAGACAACTTCATCCAACCCTTCAGGGTAATTGTCTATCAATAAAGGGACGCCCTGGTTTCTGTCCCCACTCTCTTTACTGGGATTTTTGATGGTCTATTAAAATGGCTTCGAGGCCTAATAAAACCTGAGATAGAAAGACACTTTCGTTCTTTTGATCTGCCGTTAATTTGGGCAGCGGCCATCACTCAGCAGCTTGCTGGCTGTAAATAATTGCCATGCTGCAGAACAGCTGGCTTTCCAGGCTGTGTTTTGCGGCTTCAACTGTGCTGTTCAGATGACTGAACTTCCATCAAGGAGGTGTCATTCACCCATGAGGATGAGGGTCCTCTGTGGTCAGTCAGGGGCCATGGAGAGCCAGCTCTGCCTCTGGTGGGAAGCACAGACTGTGTTATTATTACAAGTCAGGCGCAGAAGCCACAGCACCACGCTCTTGTCTGTGGCAGCGCAGCTTGACACTGTGCTACAGTGGACGAAACGCAAATCCCAGGAGTCCTGAGATTTTCAGTGTCATGGTCCTGCATTTTTTGTGGCCATGAGGGTGACAGGGCACAACAGGAACATGTTTGGGCTCAGTGGTCTCCCGGCCCTGTTGTTGGTCACGATCTGGGAGCCAGCTTTGGTGCCAAATGCCTAGCTTTTCAGATCCTCGATTTCTTCTTAGGGAGTGCTGGTAGTAACAGATCACACCAACAGGAATTGCTGAAGTCTACACTAAGTAGACCCCCAGTGTGACCTCATTTGGAGACAGGTCACTGCAGGTGTTTTTAGTTAAGCTAGGATCCAGTTATTCTAAAGTGAGTTGAGGCCCGAATTCACTGTCTTTATACATAGGGAAATTTTGGAAACAGACACCTAGAGGGAGACCACCCATGAATATTGAAGTTTCTCTGCTAAAAGATGAGGACACCAGAATGGAGGAGAAGGCCAGGGAAGATCTCAGAAGGCAGTGGAGGGTCGGCGGCAGATGCTGAGAAGGCTGGGGTGGGCTGGAGCAGACCCTGAGAAAGCAGAGGCGGGGCTGAGGCAGATGTTCCTCTGAATCATCACAGGGAGGAAGGCTCTTGATCTTGGAGTTAAAGCCTGGGCCAGATGAGGAGCATCCCTGCAGTCTGAGCCCTTCTGTCTGCAGCACACTGTTACCGCAGCCATGGAAATGAATACCATCACTGATCGTTGTTTGATACCAAGTCCTAGTTCCTAGATCAAAGCATAAAGGGACTCAGCAGAGGAGGCACCCCAGCAGGTTAAAACAGAACCAGCCATCTGCTTTGGCCCCACCTTACGCTGCAGATGTGAGCAGTTGCAGGCAGCCTCCCCTGAGCTGGACCATTCTGAGGATTAGAGCTGGTGAAGGATTAGAGCTGGTGAAGGAACTTGACACCGTGCTCAGCATTTGCAGATCTGTTTCAATGACCGCCATGCCCTCTGAGAGTTCATTCCTGCACGAAAGCAAGATTTGAATCTTTGAAGATACCCTGCTCTCTGCCCATTCCAGGATAGGTCTTTTCTAATTCTGATTCCCATGCTCTGACTCTTGCCTGGCTGACTAGATACTTGAGGAAGGTTGCCCCCCCCCCCCCCCCCCCCCAGTGCCTCAGAAGCCTCAGGGAAGTACCATGGGGATAATATCCCAATTGGGTCCACCTGTTTCTGCTTTTGCATTTTGGTTGGATTATCTCAAGCCTATTTCAAAAGACATTGAAAAAAAAATGAAAAGGTAAGCTGCAGGCTGGGTGGCTGTATAAACATCTGACAGGGAGCTCGGGTCCTACATATGTAAAGAACCCTGAGAAATCAAAAAGACCAACTGCTCTCTGAAAGTATTCGAACAGATCTTTACCAAAGAAGATTCTCAAAGGTCAAAAAGCACAGTAAAAAGTTCTCCGTGCCATTAGCCATTAGGGAAGTTAAAATGCTACAACAAGATCCTGTCATTCACCATAAGGACAGACAAAATTTAATTTCTGATAATTCCAAATGTTGCCAAGGAAATAGAGTAACAGGAACTCTCATGCTGCTAGTCAAGTTTAGAGTCATATTACTCATTTAGAGAAAATTTTTGACAGTTACCTAGGCACTCACCATTCCATGAGTATTTACCCAAGAGAAACAAAATCCACGTTTACATAGAGACCCACATGCAGTTATATCAGAGACCAAACCTAGAAGCAACTCAGTGTCCATCAACAGCGGTATGGAGAAACCAGTTGTGGTATAGCCACTGAGTGGAGTATTTCTCAACCATGAAAAGAACGATTCATGTGTAACACACACACACACACACACACACACACACACACACACACACACACACAAACACACACTAGGTATCAAAAACTCTATAAAGATTGTAAAATTCTAAAACTGTTCACTCTAAACCCAGTGTTAGAAAGTGGATCAGAAGCCGGGCATGTTGGCACACGCCTTTAATCCCAGAACTTGGGAGGCAGAGGCAGGCGGATTTCTGAGTTTGAGGCCAGCCTGGTCTACAAAGTGAGTTCCAGGACAGCCAGGGCTACACAGAGAAACCCTGCCTTGAAAAACCAAAATAAATAAATAAATAAATAAATAAATAGAGAGTGGATCAGGGGCTACCTGGGGCTGAGGGCAGGGGCATAGGGAGACTTTTGATGGAGAAGGAAATTTTCTATATCTCGATTGCAGTTATAGTAATAGGGAACAAAATAATAACTAAATAAAGTTAACTTTTAAATTTCTAACTAGAATAATTTTTGCCACTGCTGTTTGCCCAAAAGTCCCATCACGCCGAGGGCCAGGGGTTGGGTGGGTGGCAGCAGCTTCGAGGGGACCTTACAGCACAGAGTCCCCAGAAGGCTTCTTAAAGCACCAGAAACCTGACAGTCGGTTCCCAATTGATACAAGTTAGTGTCTTCCCCGATGGCTTCAGTTCAGGGTAGGAATATCCAGTCACTCTAATCCCTTCAGACAGGCTGCACTTCAGCAAGGCCCAGAGGAGGGAGCACACTGATGCCCTGACCCAGTAGGACCAGAGGGCCGTTTCCTCACTCCCATCTTTGTGAAAGCTATATCCTCAAGGGGCTTCCTAGACCTACCTTCCTGATGCTGTGACCCTTTAATATAGTTCCTCATGTTCTGGTGACCCCCTAACCATAAAATTATTCCATTACTACTACTTCATAACTGTAGTCTTGCTACTGTTATGAGTCGTAATGTAAGTATCTGATATGCAGCCCCTGTGTGTGTGTGTGTGTGTGTGTGTGTGTGTGTGTGTGTGTGTGTAAGGGGGTGGGGGTCACGACCCTCACAGGACCAGGACTTCTGAGCTCTGTCATTTCCCATGCAAGGAACACGTGCGAGCTTCTGACTTCCTGCGTCTTCAGTGACCTGGGGGAACCACGTCTCCTCCCCAACGAAAGCCCTGAATATTGATGTCATAGTGTAAAAGATTGGTTCTTAGCTAGCTTGTATTTGGGGGACATTTTCAAATGTTGACACTGTGTTTGGCTCACTTGAGGAAGCTTCTCTCCAGAGCCCTGTACCCTAGGCTAAGGACACCTTTTGTTATGTTTGAAAACATGGCTATCAATCAACAATGCATGTCCATCTCTGTGGAATGTAACACATTGTCACGCCCGAGTGTAACACTCTATAATCTTGGACTCACAGCACGAGGCAGGCTCAGTGCACTGTAACCACAGAGACTCCCTGTGTAGCAATGTGACACATTAATCTCTAGCTGTGACAAACTAACCTCAGCACAGCTGTTACATGTGTTAGAATCAGAATTGCAACGTAACATGCTAATCTCACTGTGACCTGGTCCCCTATGCCATATGGAAGCTTGTCCCTGGCAGCCTCTGTGCTGATTTCAGCACCTCTCTCATCAGGGACTCTAGCTTAGCATCTCTGAGATACTGAGGAGACAAAAGCCCCCCCATCCTCCAACTCCCTCCCTCCCTCCCTCCGTCCCTCCTTTCCTCCCTCCCTCCCTCATCTCTCCCTCTCTCTGCCTCTGCCTCTCCCTCTCCCTGTCTCTCTCTCCCTTTGTCTCTCCCTCCCTCTGCCTCTCCTTCCTATTGCCTCTCCACTCTATTTTCCCACAAAGCTCTGCTCTTTGCTTCTGCCTGACCCTCCCTGGCCAGTGCCCCACCATGCCTCCCATAGAGTGAGCTCATTGCCCCACCTCCTCTCTGTTCTCACTGCCCTCCCTGCACACTGCATATCTGCCTTGCTTACTCCATCAGCAAAGAACCCATAGCAGCCAGGGGGTGGTCCTGGATTCTGGGGGAAACAGTGAAATGGGGGCCTCCATGGAGGGCAGGATGAAAAGAGGATCAGCCGATGACTTAATGCTCTGTGTGTTCAATGGTTGGACATGAAGATGGGACACTGGGCTGCTACAAACTGAGGGCTTTACCTGTTTCTACTTTGGGAAAAGTTAGTATCTTCGGAGCTAGAGAAGATTCTGCAGGAATCCCTGCTTCACCCTTTATCGGCCATGTGCCTCGAACAACTTCCCAATGTCTCCTGGTTTTTGTTTTATTTTGTTTGTTTGTTTGTGTGTTTGTTTCACTTGTATAATGGGGTACAGAAGGCCTGTTTCATGGGGGGTATTTGTGGGGATTAACTGATTAGTATTTGGAATGTGCTCAGTGCCCTGCCTCCAACAGAGTGGGTGCTCAGAAATGACCCCACTCCTGTCACCTAGACTTATCCCGTGGCCACACAAAAAGAAGTTGATTCACGGAAGGGCTGGCCTTCATGTACAAAGCCATGGAGGCCAATTAAAGGCAGGAGTGAGAGCAGCCACCCAGGCCATTCTTTGACTGACAGTTGCTCCTGAGTTAAGTTTAGGCTCAGCATGCTTTCTTTCCCTCTCAGCTCACAGCTACCCTGCAGAGACACTACCACCCACACTTCCCAGGTGGGGAAACTCAGGCTCAAATAAGTTCAGTCAGTCAGTCAGTCAGTCAGTCAGTCATCCCTCCTGTGTGCACGGAAATTGAGAGGCAGAGCCAGGCCTTGAGCACAGGTCAGCCCATCTTCCAGCCCAAGTCCCTCTGGACATCCTCTTTGCTCTATTCTCTCAGGTCAGGTTCTGAAGAGGTGAAGTTTGGGAGGCCTGGGTCTGTAGGAAAAAGTCCTTTTACCAGTCGGGGTATCGACACCTGTTGCCAGTCCTTGACTATGCACTTAAGGCCCCTCCTGTCCCAGCGAAGTCACTCCTGGGTGATCTGGTCCCAGACTGCTCCCCATAGCTAAATGGTCTGAGCTGTCACCTGGCTTTTGGGACTGTATTCTCCAAATAGCCCATATCACTCATGCCCCAGTTCCTGTTCTGCCTAGATTGCAGCTCCCATTCATCTGAGGAGAAGGACCACCTCCTAGACAGCTTCTAGTCACTTGGCTTCTGGTGAGCAGGACACGGGCTCCCTGCATTGAAACTCCAAGGCAGAGTTCCCAAGGCTTCTGGGCCTTGTCACCTGAAGCTGCCAGGCAAGAGATCAAATGCTCAGATCTCATGGCCCTCAGCAATGTCACTACTTCTGCTTGCCCAAAGCAGATAGCTTTGATGGATGGATGGATGGATGGATGGATGGATGGATGGATGGATGGATGCATAGATGGATGCATAGATGGATGCATAGATGGATGCATAGATGGATGCATAGATGGATGAATACTGGATAGATAGATGGATGGGAGGATCGATGGGTAGATGGATGGATGGGCAGATGAATGGGTAGATGTGTGTGGAGTTTTAACTTAGTGTGGGTTTTATTCTGGCATTTTCACACATCATTCGTTCTTGTTGATCCTCCCCACTCCTAAGAACAGCCCCCTGCTTCCTTGTCACAGGAATTCTGCTATCCCCCTTTCTCCCTCCCTCCCACTTAAAGATCTCCTTCCCTCAAAGGACTCTAAGTCAGCCAGCCATAGACACCTGTTTATCCGTGTTCTTTCCTGCTCTATTCACAGTAGCCAGGAAGTGGAGCATCTCCTACAGGTGCATGGATAAGGACGGTGTGGTGCATCTCCACTGTGGAATAGCTGTCAGCCTTAAAGGAAATCGAAACCCTGACTGACACATGCAGGAAAACAGACAGAACTAGAGATATTTATGTTAAACAAAAGACAGCAGACTCAGAAAGCAAATACTACAGGTTTTTCTCACATGAATATCATGTGTGTGTGTGTGTGTGTGTGTGTGTGTGTGTGTGTGTGTGTGTGTGTGTGGTGGTATGGGGGGGTATTAGGAAGAAGACCATGAGAGGGGGAAGGAAGTGGCACTCTCAGCCAACCTTCTTCCTGACAAGCTTTGCCTGTTCCTGCCTCCTTCAGGAAGCCCTCCTAACTGCTCCATTGAGATCAATCATGAGTTTTGAGGGTACCTTGGGTTCAGTTCCTGGCCTTCTTATTTTCTGCTGTGACATATCCTAGGTTCCCTCATCTCTCTGATCCTTGATGTTCTTTCTTTGTGAAACGGTGGGAACAGGAGGGCGTGAACCTAATGTAAACACAGGCAGTCCTGTGTTTTACATTATTTAATCCATTCAACCCCTTGATGCCTTGAGTGGGGCAGGGGGAGGTGACAGTGCTCCTACCACAGGGACTATGGGACCTCAAGTCTTAAGCTGAAGTCCACACAGCTGCAAAGTGGCAGCATCGGGGTGTCTGTCTGAGCCCGCCTCACTCTGATATTATCATTGTATTTTAGGGTCGCTGCCTCTACCCACCATGGTGGCAGACAGAAGGGTGTGTGGGAAGAGACCAGTAACAGTACCAAAGCTGCAGCTGCGGATAAGTGGGTGGGAGGACAGGGCTGCTGGGGTTGCATATGGCTGTCTTCCTAGTTCATACCCTGTGTGTCAAAGCAGCCCTCCATAGCCGTCCACCATCTTTCCAAGTCTGGGGTCCCTTTTGTATGGGCTCGAAGTAAACTAACTCTCTCTCTCTCTCTCCCTGAGTAGGGCTTGGTCATTGAGCGATTAGGGAGGAGACCTCTCCTAATTGGTGGCTTCGGGCTGATGGCCCTCTTCTTTGGGACGCTCACTGCGACACTGACCCTGCAGGTGAGATATTACGCCTGTCACATTTTAAGGGGATCAGCGGGTAACTGGCTCAGCTGTCATCACTTTGGAGTCTTGTGGATTCGTCCTCTCAACAGACCCTTCCTGTGAGGCATCTCCCATGGAGCCCCACCTCCAGAGCCCTGAGGGGCATTGGTGACAGCCCTGAAACTTGGAACAAGAAAGGGCCTGATCTCTGGCCCTGCTACTGTCACAGATGACCTGTGTTGTGAAAGGGACTCCTCTCTTTCCTGCACCTCAATTTACCTATCTTTGGAGTGAGGAATTATGTTAAATACCCCTATGGTGCCCCTCTAGTTATCACCTCCTTGCAAAGGGATCTGGGTACTGTGTGTCAGGTGGCTTCTCAGTAACTCCCCTGTCATCTGGATTCCTTGTGCTGGAGTCCTGGCCTTTCTACTTACCATGTTTCAGGCTCCTCTTGGGCCCTATCACTAGTGGGGTGGTGGGGGGAGAGCCATCCCTGTAGCCTGGGATGCTGTGAGGAGCCACAGACAGCAGGTGGGAGAGTGATGCAGGACTGTGTGTTTACACCTATAGGTGCCTGTATTTACACAGGGGAGCAATTATACCCGCTCTCCTTACAGAATTCAGATCATCTCCTTTGAAAAACGTAGTATTTTATTTTATGCATATGGATGTTCTCCCGGCATGTGTCTGCACACCACATGTGTGACTGGTGCCCATGGAGGACAGAGCCTCTAGAACTGGAGTTACAGATGGTTGTGAACCACTATGTGAGTGCTGGGAAGTGAACTTGGGTCCTCTGCAAGAGCAGCAGGGGCTCCTAACCACTGAGCCATCTCTCCAGCCCCAGATTACCTCCTTTTATGGAGGCAAAGTCCAAATCATAAATACAAGTGATCAGGTTTCACGGCTGGATGAAGGCAGAGGTAGATTGGATCCCAGGGCCTTTATCACAGGCCCACAGCTTTCCTTCTGATCCCTGCCCTTCTCAGGGCAGCCTGCACTTAGGAGCTCCTATGGGTGTCTCAAGCCAACGGTGCTGGTAAGTTTGGGCATTTTTTCTTTTTAGGAATAAATCTTGACATTGAAAGTTGGGCATCTTGGTCATCTGTCAGATATCCTAACATTCCAAACAGTTCTAGAAAGAGGCAAAGGTAGTGTGGTGATGTTAGAAGCCAGTCCTTTTGGCTCTTCCTTGGGAGATAGTGTGTTGCCTGAACTGGTATTTTCCCATATCCAGGCATATAGTTGTCCTGAGCTTTGCAGTGTCCTTGGACATCTGAGGTTTTGAGAGACAAAATAACGGAAGCTGCTCTGGAATCAGTCTTTCTTCTACCTCAAGCATCCCCTCAATCTAACTCCCACCCAACAGGACCTCAGAGCTCTTTCAAGACCTGCCTATACATGAGTGACAGGAACCCAGGACACAGTTCATGAATGAATTGGTTCCCCACACTCATGGGATGGCAGGAGTGTGAACATGGTGCTTCACACAGGAGGAGTGGTACTGAGTAAAGTGTTAACAGTACTTGACTGAACACTTGCCCCATCGATGACTTCCTTTCGAGCACTGGTTCTCAGCCTGTGGATCATGATCCCTTGGAAGGTTGAATGACCCTTTCACAGAGCTCGTCTAAGACCATCGGAAAATGCAGATATTTACATTATGATTCCTAACAGTAGTTATGAAGTAGCAATGAAATAATTTTATGGTTGGTGGTCACCACAGCATGACGAGCTGTATTCAAGGGTGGCGGCAGTGGCGCTAGGAACTGAGAATGACTGCTTTTGAGCATTCGGTTTGCTGGGAATTATACACTTATTCACACTCCCTGCTTACTGCGGAATTCTGCTGGCATCATCTCCTTGCAACCCACATCAGAGAGCAGAATGGCTGAGTGGTTGCCGTTTGCAGTGGCTGGGACTCAGGGATAGGAATTGGCCTGTCACACAAATGAAGTCAGGAAAATGCAAAACCTCAGGTTCCCTGGTCATATCCCACAGCTTCTCACCTGTTCATGTTGTCCCTCTGCAGGACCAAGCTCCCTGGGTCCCTTACCTCAGCATTGTGTGTATCTTGGCCATCATTGCCTCGTTCTGCAGCGGTCCAGGTAGGACACCCTCCTGCATGGTGCCTGGCCTGGGAACTGGGGAGAAGGGGCTGATATCTCCTTGTCCAGTGGGACACTTAGGCCCTAGGAAGAAGCAAAACCTAATGGGGGAAAGGGTGTGGCCCTACTTGCCCTTAGGACTTACCAAAGTGCAGTGGGCTATCTTCATTCTGTTCCCAGAAGGCAGGTACAGGCTAGACCCACTGATGGTAATGTCTGAGAGCCCAATAATGATGAACCTGGGGTGCCATATGCCAGGCTAAGGGATGGCTCGTGAGGAGTCAAAGATGATCAAGCTTAGAGAAGTCAATGCCTTAGAGAAGTCACAGGTGACCTGGGAAGTTCACTGATGGTGGTGGCACGGATCTCTTTGTCACTGCTGGTAGACAGCACTCCATGAACCCAAGAGAACAAACTCCCTCAGGACTCCTGTCAGCTCTAGGGAAGAGCACTGTCAATAAGTAGCTGGGGAGTGTTCTGGCTACAGATCTGGCCCCCATCCACCACCTTGCATGGTACCTGCTAACTGTGGAGCCACAGTTGGTGGAACTTCAATTAATTCAGTTCCACTGTTTCCTAGCCATTCACCCACTGGGAAGGTCTGTTCTTCTTGTTGCACCTCAGTTTCCCTCTCTGTAGGATGGAAATTTCTTCATGGTCTTGCCATTTTCTGGTTTCGTGTCTGTGTCATGCTAGAGCCTCCATAAGACTGATGCTGAGAGGAAGGATTAGGGCAGCATCCAATGTAGCTGCACACTCTCTCCCTGATAGGACTTCATAGCCTTTTATTGGGGGGGGGTTCTGTATGGTTGATGAAAAGACTGAATTGTGGCACTGGGGTTCAGTAAGTCATGTATTGCCTAGTGTGCAAGATAGCCCCAGCATCTCCTAAAACAGTCATGGTGACATTTGCTTATTTGATTTCTAGCAAAAGAAATGGAATTAAACCTGTGTTATTTGTCATTGATCTTAATGGGGTGTCATGTGGTTGGTTCCCATTTGTGATTGGCGGATGGAACGCATTTGTCCTCATCCAAAGTTTTAGGGAACTCTGATAAGATGACAGAGAAGACCTTGTAATGATTAAGGAAGCACCAGTTTAACACACACACACACACACACACACACACACACACACACACACACACCTTGAAGGCAGGGTGTTCAGAACAGCTGGAGGACAAAGAGAACACTGTACTGGCGTCACTAGATTTATGTCAACTTGACACAAACTTGTAGAAAGGGGAAATACCCCTCACCACACTGACCTGTGGACAAGCTTGTAGTATATTTTCTTGATTGGTGATGGATGTGGGAAGGCCTAGTTTACTGTGGGCATTGCTTCCCATGGCCTGCTGGTCCTGAGAGCTATAAGAAAGTAGGCTGGGCAAGCCATGAGTTAGCAAGCCAGTAAACAGTACTCCTGCATAGCCTCTGAATCAGTTCCTGCCTCCAGGTTCCTTCCCTGTCTTCTCTGAGTGATGAAACTGTAAACTAAAATTAAACAACAACAACAACAACAACAACAACAACAACAAAAACCTCACTCCCCAAACTGCTTTCAGTCATAGTGTTTTACTGCAGCTAAGACTTAGCTAAGATAGGTACCTATCAGGCAGGGCAGTGAACTATCAGGATACACACTGCATACTGCAGCAACCTATAGACCTGGGGACCCAATCTTGTTTCCTAATATTGATGACCAACAACTGCTCCTCACCTCTCCTGTGATCTTTCCCCAGCTATCCACTGATATTAGATTAGATGCCCCCCCAGTAGCGGCTTTGAACATGTGGGATGCTCTCTTACCTTCCTGCTCGCCAGTTCAATCCTGAGGTGCATTTGACATGTTGAATAGAGAAATGGCCAGGTCATTTTCCCCCTTTGAACTGCCTTCCCTATGCTAGGGATAGAAAATGGGTTGCAGGTGAGCCTCCAGATTCTTTCCAAATGAACATTATTCTCAATTTATAGACTAAGAGAAAAACAGTTCAGGTTGATTAATTTCCTGAGTCATAGAGCTGAGAAAGAGCAGGTTTGGACCTTCACCATCTTGTCCTAAGACCCAGGATTTAACGCCTTCATATATACCCGGTTGGTGTGCATTCACTGCTTGCTAAAACTTGAGTAGAATTAGGTACATTTTGAGATTGACCTACAACGTTAAAAACTACTAAGGTGGCTCTGGCTAAAGGCACTTGCCCCTAAGCCTAAAGTATGCACTGGATCCCAGGACCCACACGGTGGAAGGAGAGAACCAGCCCTCCGCAACACAACTTGTCCTCTGACCTCCACACTTATGTAAGCAAATATAACTTTATTAAATGACTCAGAGGGAAAGGGGCCTGCACAGAGATCTGAGGAGGAAGCTCCCATGTGTTTCTTCTCAGGATGAGGTTCAAGTCCATCTTCATCAATCTACCCTGTGTGCATCTACACAAGACACAGTTTAGTCACTTGTGACAGATCTTCCCAGGTGAAGGTGACCCTGAAGTATGATGATTCCCATAGCTTCCATCAGTTTCTGCTTCAGACATCATCTCTACTCAGAAGTCAGGGACTGGCCTTGGGCTTTAGCTCTTAAATTCAGACCCCTTAAGTCAAAGCACTTGGTGTTGACGAGAAAGCTTTTATGTTTCAGGGCATGAAATGCTCAGCTCCACGCTGTTATCTAGGGGGTCCCCTCCAGGGAAGTCACCTGCACCCTACAAGCACAGATTAACTTTTGGTCCTGATACTGCATCCCCAAATTCCTGGTGTTCACTTAACAGCCATGCCTCCCCAGCAAACAATAATCTCAGCCACAAGGTGGACTGGGGTCGAGGACCACAGTAAACTCACATTGACAGTGCAGAGCAAGGCCCAGGGAGATGACCTGTCTTAGGGAGATCCAGACTGTGAGAGCCTTGACATCTGCCTAAGTCGTTGGGAACAGCCCATCCCAGGAGGGGCTCTCTAGAAAAATAAGGAATGAGGGAGCTGAGAGATAAATGGTTGATATTGCCCCTAGTGATAAAGAGGGGGGGGATATGTTTGGTGGATGTGTGGTGAGTTGAGGGGGAAGGAGGTGCCTCCACCCATGCTGAGACATCCTTCCTCCTGAGGGACCAGCCACATGACCGAATAGTATAGGATAGAGTTTATTCAGGGTGTGGGGAGGGGAGCTAAGAGGGTAGTAGAGGTAGAGAAAGGGAGGGGGTAGAGGAGTAGAGCACATGGAGAGAGAAGAGGGAAGAAGTGAGGGGACAGAGAGGGAGTAGGAAGGCAAGAGCAAGAGAGGGAGGAGGGAGCAAGTAGCCCCTTTTATAGTGGGTCAGGCATACCTGGCTGTTGCCAGGTAACAGTGGGGCGGAGCTTAGACAAAATGCTAACACCCCCCCACACACACACACACACTCCAGTAGCCATTAAGGAAATGCCAAGAACCCAGGGACCCTCTGGAATAATCCTCCCAGGAGAACCCACCAGTTTGCTCCAGACAGCTTCTCTCCTGAGCAGTCAATTTAAGGAGACCTGACAGGGAATTGAAATTAGAGGGAAAGAGAAAACAAAACAGCAGTTTCCTACTACATATTTCATGTGTGTGCACAGCCTCAAGGTAGCTCAGAGAATCTCATAAACAAGGCAGTTGAAAGCTTCACTTTGAAGGATGGTAAATCTCTCTACATCTCATTTCCAGTCTAAAGGTTGACATGAGGGCCTGACACCCAGAAAGAGGGGAGCCTTAGAGGGGAGGACAGAGGTACCCAGATGAGGATAGTGTTTTAAGCTGGGAATTACGATGGAGGGGAGCCGTGGGAGGAAGGTGCTGGCCCAATAGGTTGTACCTGGTGCCTGCCTAGCACAAGTCTGGTCTGAAAAGGGGTTCCTTTTACTTGTCATAATGCCCTGGCCCTGTGGAGCCTTTCCTGTAGGTAGAAGTTACCTGAGGGCTGAGTGAAAAACATACAGGAGCCCTCTAGCTATGCAAGCCAGAGTTTCACAGAGGACCCAGTATCCTAACTAAGCTCTTGCAGAGCCCAGAGGAGAATCTGAGTAAGGTGATGGGAAGGAACAGAGGCAAGTGACACAGGTAAACCAGAACGCCCTCATCCCGTCTACAGAGAAGGAAGTGAAAAGGTCCTGACCTGGGGAAGACCTCAGGGAGTCAGATCTCCCAGTAACCATTTTTCAAGGGGTTTCCAGGACAGGGAGGGAGCAGGACTAATGGGTGCTCATGTCTAGTGTTCTAGATTTATCTGAACATTGCTGTTCTTGTTTAGTGTGTCTGTGATCTCACCATTGGTCAGGTTTGGGCTCTGAACCCTGCCCATGACACATGTGGTATGCAGAGATAGATGGGAGGCTGTGTTTATAACGTGAACCATCCTGGAATAAAATCCAAGCAGCAGCTACAAGATCTCAAGTGTCTCATTTGGGGTTACAGACCAAAACAAGAGACCTGGCCACTAAAGTGAAAAGCCAACATATATGAGTCTCCTTGTGTAATGGCTACTGTGCACACAGCCCCATATATTCCTACCTGCTGAAAAGTGAGTAAGTGTACTTATAAATGAGAGAGAAAAGCAGAGGGGAAGAAGAGATGGAGAGACAGACAGACTGACTGACTTCTATGCATGTCTTTGGCCTTCTCACAGCTGAGCTATGCAACTGAGATGGGACTCAAGTCCCCTAGAGAGCTAGAAAATTATGTCCAAAGCAGAGTGACAAGAAAATTAATTTCTAGTCTTCATGACTAAGCAGGAATTACTGGGTAAAAAAAAAGGTACAATTATACTCATACAACTAGAGCCATAAACTGAGACACATCCTGACACTAAGCCAGTATGTGGTCATGATTCTTGAGAGACAAACCCAGCTAATACAAAATTATCTGTCATTGCCAAGGACATATCAGTGAATTTACATGGAGGTGAAGCTTACCTCTGGATTCATTAGCATGTGTTATTAATAGTAGCCCCCTTCTAGAAGTGGAAATCCAGTCTCATGCCCATAACCACACGGGCTTATAGGAAGGTTCCTGTGACACGAGCCTTCTGAATCCTGCTTGTGAACCCTACTAAGACACAACCTAAAGTTATAGCTACTCCTGGGCCTGGTAGGAGATGGCCTCCCCCACACCGCCAAACCCTAGGCACGGCAGTCAAAAACACTTAAAAAGCCATTTTGTGAATGATCTCCTCTCTAATCTGAGGGTAAGTCCAGAGGACTCAGCAAGAGACAGAAGACCCAGGACCAGCCACAATGGAAAGAGGTCCCATTCCCAAGGCCACCCAGACATGTGGGAAAACATGTGGTAATACTGTAGCCTGGAGTCAGGCTGTGTAGTGATGTAGAGTGGCTGTCACCTTCCAAACTAAGGGCGCCTGCCCTGAAGTCAGAGGCTTGTCAATGAGCTTATCCAATATGGGACATCTCAGTGACTAACTGGTAGACAGTAACCATATTCTCAGAGCATAAGGAACCTGGATCAGGGAATGAGAGGACATCAGAGGGACTTGGGGACAGGTGGGTGAGAAAGGAAACTAGCTCAAGGAAACTAGCTCAAACCATTGTTCTAGTCTTGTTTCCATTGCCTTGATAAAATACCCTGGCAATAGTGACTGAATGAGAACTGTTTATCTAACTTACAATTTCAGGTGAAATTCCACCATTGCAGGGGAGTTAAGGCAGGACCTTGAAGCAGGTAGTCACATCTACAATCAAGAGCAGAAAGACATGAGTGTATTCATGCTTGCCAGTGCTCAGCACCTCTCTACACACATGCAGCCTACAGTGCCCTGTCTAGGAAGTGGCACAGCCCCACCACAGGCAGGTCTTCCCACCTGAATTAATGTGCTCAAGAGAATCCCCCACAGACAAGCTCACGGCGAACATGGGCTAGGAAATCCCTTGTTAAGTCTCCTGCTAAGTGGTTCTAGAAGCTGAAAATTAAACTGACCAGCACAGTAACTTACCATCCATGTTAGTCACCTTCCCATTATTCAAAAATTACTTGAGACACCTAACTTAGAATCAGAGAGGGGTTGTTTGGACTCATAGTTTAGAAGATTCTGGTCTGTCTTAGGGTTTTATTACTATGAGGAGACACCATGTCCAAAGCAACTCTTATAAAGAAAATCATTGGGGCTTCCTTCATGGCAGGAAACATGGCAGCACAGGCAGACATGGTGTTGAGGAGGTAGTTGAGAGATCTACCACCACCCTCAGGCTCCTGTAGCTTGAGAATGGCACCTCCACACTTCTGGAAGTCGCTAGGCAACCAACCCAGCCACAGCTACTTCCCTGAATCTGGATGCATCCAGACAGCATCACCAGAGCTGCTAGCTCCAGCCATGCTGTTAAAACTCCCTCCTTCCATCATCTCAGACAACCTAGAGGTGTGGCTTCTTTATCTCCATTAGTCTGGAGCCCTGAGGGGCTGTAATCCCCACAGACGATGCCCAAAGCTTGCTCCTCAAGTCAGATCAGTCCCAGGTTCATGTTTATTTAGTAGGATGTTAAGTTACTCTGACCAGATACTCAACATGCATAACATAACAGTCCTGAATTCTATGGATGCCAGGCCCATTATGTGCCAGAAGGCCACAGTCGGAAGGACTGAGCAGAAAGAGGTTGTTCACCTCTGGGCAAATGGAAAGTGGGGTGGGACAGACTGAGACTGCGTATGTAACCTTCAAGACACACTCACAGGGGCCTATATCCTCCAGAGCCCTACCTCCTAAAGTTTACACACACACACACACACACACACACACACACACACACACACGCAGAGAGAGAAAGAGAAACACACAGAGAGAAACAGAGAGAGAGAAACAGAGAAACAGAGAGAGAGAAATGAGAGAGAGAAACAGAGAGAGAGAGAGAAAAACACACAGAGAGAGAAACACAGAGAGATAAAAAGCAGAGAGGGGGGGTGGAATACTACCATTTGGGAACCAAATATTCAACACATGAATTCTGTAGGAAGCGTTCCATATTTAAACCACAGTGTGATCCTCTCTCATGGTGGCTTGAATGACATCCACCAAGATTCAAGTTTGCTTGGCTCCTTGGGATGCAACCTTGCCTGGAAATAAATCCTTAGTGAACAGATAGTTAAGGTTCTTGGAGTGTGATCAGCAAGGCACGGTCCAATCTCAAGCTTCCAGCCAGGAAGCCCAGGTCTGAGTTGACAACTTCCTGTTTTGTGTCACCACATTTGTCCTCATTTGTTATAGCAGGCACTGAAAACTAATCAGGCCACTGTGGTGTCTGGAAAGCACTTTGTCACCCTAGGCAGCTGTAGGCACAGGGCAGGTGGGCCTTGGAAATGAAAGACTTGAACCATCCATTGTGACAGAGGCATGTGGAGGACAAGCTGCTCAGTAAGGGCACAGCGCAAGCTCCACTTGTCCAGGAAGACCAGAGAGCTTTCAAGGTTCTGATTAGCTTCCTGCGGTTGAGCACCTGCTCCACCAAGAGCATTGCCATGTGCATCCTAAGGACCACAGCATCTCTGTAAGGGAGGACTTTGTTTGCTTGGGGTTTTTATTTTTTTGTTGCTGCTGCTGTTTGTTTGTTTGTTTGTTTGTTTGTTTGTTTGTTTTTTGAGACAGTGTTTCTCTGCATAGCCTGCACTGTCCTGGAACTCACTCTATAGCTCAAGCTGGCCTCAAACTCACAGATACCACCTGCTTCTGTTGCCCTCCTGAGTGGTGAGATTAAAGGTGTGAGCCACCGCCACCACCTATGTCATCATCATCTTCTCCTCCTCTTCCTTCTCTTCCTCCTTCTCATCCTTCCTTTTCTCTAGGCTCTAGGAAGCCTTGCTTAGCCTGCCCTACATGCAGCAAAGATGGGGCGCAACCAGAATTTGCCTAACTCTAAGCCTGATCTCCTCCCCTACCTACCCCATTCTCCCTTGAGTCTCTCGCTGCTGTTTTCCTTCTTATCTTCCCCCACAGCCTTGGGTAGAGTTAATTAGTGAGCTTGCTGCCTGCAACTTGAGTGGGAACACATGGCTGTGTGCTTTAAGATTTTCTGCCAAGCTCGCTTCAAAAAGGTTTGTCTTCAGAAGAAATCACAAGCAATCGCTCTTTAAAACACTTCTAAGTTCCAGTGGCTAAGCCTGGATGATTGATTAGCTGAATGATTGACTGATTGATTGCTTTTTTTCCTCTTTCTTTCTTTCTCTCTTTCTTTCTTCCTTTCTTTCTTTCTTTCTCTTTCTTTCTTTTTTTTAATAGTTTGCTGGTTGTCAACTTCAATACATCTGGAATTAACTAAAACCAAGGTGGCTGGATACACCACTAAGGATTTTTTTTTTAAACAAATCATTTGAAGGGAAGATTCACTTCTAATCTGGATATTTTGAGGTGGGAAGATCCATTTTTAATCCAGGCCACACCTTCTGCTGGCAGACTATATGTAGGACATGGAAGAAGGAAGCTTGCTATCTTTATCTGCTTGCTCTTGCTCTCTCTGGCAAGTCTCAGTTTAAAGTCTACTTTTTTTCAGATTCAGGTATATACTGAAAACAAGCTGAGATATCTAGCCTTGTGGACTGAATGACTGCTGAACAACTTTCTCTCATTGATAGAAAGCCATTGTAGGACTAGCTGGACCACCTATAAGCTGTTCTAATAAACCCTGTAGATAGGTAGATAGATTAGATAGATAGATAGATAGATAGATAGATAGATAGATAGATAGATAGGATGATAGAATAGATGATAGATAGATAGATAGATAGATAGATAGATAGATAGATAGACAGGATGGATAGGATGGATGGATAGATAGATAGATAGATAGATAGATAGATAGATAGATAGATAGATAGATTAGATAGTTGGATAGATAGATGGATGGATAGATAGATAGATAGATAGATAGATAGATAGATAGACAGATAGATAGACAGATAGATAGACAGACAGATAGATAGACAGATAGATAGACAGACAGATAGATAGACAGATGATAGATAGATGATAGATTAGATAGATTAGATAGATAAATTAGATTGATTAGATAGATGGATGATAGATGATAGATTGGATAGATAGATAGATAGATAGATAGATGATAGATAGATAGGATTCATTCTGTACGTTCTGTTTCTCTAGAAAAACCTGACTAATATAGAACAGGGTCTTTTCGGCCTCAAACTCATGGACTTCTTGCCTTTGACCCCCCAGTGCTGGGTTCTCAGGAGTATACTACCAGGTTACCCAAGCCTGAGGTTTAGCAGATGTTTAGAAAGTTCCTGGAACTGATTCTTACTCAGCAGAGACAATGACAACTGCAGCTTCTAGACTTTCCACAGTTCCCACCTCAGCTGCCTTCCTCCTAGCCGTGGTTTGAGCTATTCCTCAAAATCCAGCAAAGGACTTTGTCTGTTATGCCTACCTCCACTACCATGTGATTGACAGAATGCATCCATTTACTGTGGCTGCTGTAGCAAGCTAGTACAGACTGGTGGATTCAAATAACAGAAATGCATCTCCCAGTTTTGGAAGCCAGAGGCCCAAAGATCAAGGTTAAGCAGGGCTACTTCCTCCCTCTCCCTCCCCCTCTCCCTCTCCCTCTCCCTCTCCTTCTCCCTCTTTCCCTCTCCTTCTCCCTCTTTCCCTCTTTCCCTCTTTCCCTCTTTCCCTCTTTCCCTCTTTCCCTCTTTCCCTCTTTCCCTCTTTCCCTCTTTCTTTCCCTCTTTCCCTCCCCCCAACTCTCCTCTCTCTTCCTCTCAACTCTCCACTCTCAATTTTCTCTCTTCTCTCTCTCCTTTCCCATTCTCTCTCCCTTCTCTCCCTTCCCCCTTCCCTTCTACTTCCTCTCCCTTCTCTTTATTCTATGTCTCTTTCATCTCTGTGATCTTTGCCTCTGAGTTCTCATGGCCATCTTCTCTGTGCCCCAAATATCCAAATAAGCTCCTTACATAAAGACCCCTGGCCTATTCTAACAACAAAGAAGAAATATTGGAAATGAAACACTCTGTAAATTATAGACAAAGTGGGAAATATCCCCAGGAGATTAGACAGGGCAGAGGGAAAGGTTGAGGAGCTAACAAAAACATGAGGAATTATTACACCGAGATAGCAAAAACAATAACATGGCATTAAGGAAATTTGGGACCCAATTAAGACAGCAAACCTGTGAATCTGCCACGTAAGGATAAGCAACCAAAATATAGATGAAAGGTATAATGAACATCAAGACTTTATAGCAGGACATTTCCCAAACTTCAGGAAAGAAATTGATATACAGGTACAGGAGGCATTTAGAACCCCCAAAGAGACATCACCAGAAAAGAACCTTTCTATGTCACATGAAAGCTAAAATTCAAGAGTACAGGACAAAGAATATAGGGAACTGCCAGAGAGAAATGTTGAGTTACTTACAGAGACAAACACGTTAGGATGAGAGCAGACTGTGAGCACAGACCCCATTGGCTAGAAGAATACAGACAAATATGTTTCAAGTCACGAGAAGTATACTACCATTCAAGACTATTATACCCAGCAAAATTAACATTTAAATTCAAGGGACAAATGAAGACCTTCCTTGATATGCATGAACTTAAGTAATTTAGATTACCAAACCAGCACTCCAGTAGGTACTCAAAACCATACTACATACAGAAGAGGAAGGAAGTGATACACATCATATAGGCTAGGGAAAGAACAAATTTCACTATGAATAAACAAATGAGAAATTGAAAATAACTAATGCTTATTGACTCAGCAAACTAGAACATTTCTAAGATAAGTAAGGGAGAAATTAGCTTGTATTTACCAGTAATAACTTTAAATGTAAAGGATCTAAGTTCCCAGCCAAAAGGCATAGACAAAAGAAGGAGCACTAAAGCTAGACAATTATCACAAAAGGCATAGACTGAGTTAAAAAGCAAGTTCCAACTAATTTCTATCTGCAAGAACCCTCATTGGCAAGAACACAGACAGATGCAAAGTGAAAGGATGGAAAATGGTATTTTGAGTAAAACACTCTACCAGAACACTCTTGATTCTGATGAGCACATTTTCAAAAAAGGAACAGAAGATAAAGCCAATGCAAAAATCAGTGGCTTTTCTATATACCAATTATAAACATGAAATGACAACAATCAGGAACATAATCTTATTAGCAATAAGAAATGAGTCTGGCTAAAGACTCGAAAGACCTCTACAATGAAAATGGTGAGCTCTGCTGTGAGAAACTGAAGGAGGTACTGGAAGATGGAAAGACCTCTGACACTCACACATCAGCAGAACTAATATTGTCTGAAAGGTCATTCTACAGATTCACTGAAGTCCTCATCACAGTTCTACTGGAATTATTCCCATAAACACAGAACAACTGGACAATTCACATGGAAGCACAACAGATTCTTTATAGTCATTCTGAGTAATTCTGGCTCAGTGGGAAAACTAATGTCTCAGAGGAGCACTAAAGCTAGACAATTATCACCATGATCACTACCATCACCATAAAGACTACCAGCACTGTCACCATGGTCACCATCTTCAACATAACATTTCCACCCATGTCATAATGGTGGAAATGATCACTAGCAAACACCACCACCATCACTATAGCCACCACCATCACCACCATCACCACCATCACCATTATCCTCACTGCTGTGGTAGGTGGCAACAGCATCACCACCACTTGTCTTCTTTGACATCTTTAACCAAACACTACATATTGGTCAACCAAAGCAACAAACATCTTGCAGTTCAAGAGATTGGAAATTCAAAATCAAGGTACTGACAGACTCAGTGTGTGATGAAGATCACCCGAGTGGTCGTAGATAGCCTCTTCTTGCTCTGTAATCACATGGCAGAAGAAGGCACAGTCTCTGGGGTCTTGGTTTAAAGGTTATTAATCTTATTCATGAGGGAGGGTTTCATGGTGCAATCACCTCCCAGATTCTCACTTCTTGATGCCATTGCATTGATACCATTAGGTGTTCAATGTATTGAATGGGGAGAGGCACAGTAACCCAGTCCCTAATGTCACCACTACCATCACAGTTACCCTTCCTACTACTGTCGTCACCATCAACACCACACTCTCCGCCAGCAGCCCCATCATTAGCAGCAGTAGCAGCACCGTTACTGAGCAGCTATTACATTCTGTTATGGTATTCAGTCTTCACCTGTGCTATCTATCTAGCTCCTTTCACTCAAAGAAACTCAAGAGTGAGAGGAGACAGGAAGTGAGGCATTGCCCTTCGTGCGGTGTGCCTCAGCTTCTGTTAGAACCCCACAAGCTGAGTAGGTGGTAGAAACGGGTCATGAGAAAGCTGAGAAAGCTGAGAAAGCCTCCCCTCTGTGCCACAGCTTCCTTCACAGCTTTAACGAGCAGACTCTTGGAGGCCAGAGGCATCAACATTGGCCTGGTTTTAATTTGCACCTTTCCAACTGAGAAGCAATTACGGGATAATGATTCATTTCTCTAATGTGTCAAAAATCAGCTGCTAAAAAAAGGCAGAAGCAACCCACTGCATTCATATTCTGACCATTGTCTTCCTGTTCCTCTGAGGGAAGGCTAGGTTCAGGCCTCTCAGATGTAGCCGGGATGTTATCCCTCTGGGAGCAAAGTGGCCAGGATCAGGAGATTGTTTATTTACTTATTACCCCCAACACACACACATATACTTGTGTGTGTTTGTGTGTGTGTGTGTTATGAGACGAGGTCTTATGTAGCCCAGGCTAGCCTTGAGTTAATTATGATATCCAAGGATAACTTTAGATTCTTGATTCTCCTTCCTCTGCCTCCCAAGTTCTGAGATTCCAAGTGTTCATTTTAGGCATCAGATCCTGACCCTTAAAGACCAAAGGCAACTTTCCAAGAGAGGCCACATGAAGCATGAAAGAACTTAGAACTCTGAGTCATCCATCCCGATTCGTACCCTGCCCTCTTCAGCATCCCCGTGTGGCCACAACCTGATCTTACCCTCTTTCATCAGTTTACCCACAGATGAAATGGGTCTTAGGAAGAGTGAAGACTAAGTGAGAAAGACGCATGAAACAAGGGCATGCGTGTCATGAGCCAGCTCAGGAAGGCCATTCCATCTCCCATCTGCCAGGGCACCTGCCTTGGAGCAAGTGTTGGCAGTCTACAGTCTGACCACATTCATGGCTGCATCTGGCTGCATTGTGTTTGCTGGTCTCCAAGTCACTACCTTGTCCTCCCTTCTCAATTCGTAAATTGGCTCTGCTCTAATCAAGGGAACAAAGGCTAGGGAAGCCATCTTGTCCCCTTCTTTAAAGAGGTTTCCCCTTCTCATGAGCATAGGTATTTGTAGCATATACACATAAGGCTGAGTCATCTGGACCAGCCCTCTGGAGTTTGCCCTTCAAGGCAGAGGATTAGCAGTAGCTAAATAGCATGGATGTAAGACTAAATTTTAAGAAATCATGGATGAGAGCAGCAGATAATGAAATGAAGAACGACGGCGTGAGCTGGAAGAGCGGGGGCGAGCACCCTAAATAAGCTCTCACGCACCCCAACTGAGCATGTCCAGAGCTTCTGTTGAGCAGGAGGAGTTCGTAGGAAGGTCCCGCAGACAGCCTAGGACTGAGCCCTGCAGATACCTAAATGGCAAGCTCCCAGGCCAAGGGGTCTCCCCAGAGATAACCTGCTAAATGGGTGGAGCCAGAGGGTGGGCAGGGCATCGCGCAGTACGCAGGAGGTGGAGCTACCAACCCCAGGGCCAGGAAGGAGCAAGGGACAAGGAGGTTGGAGGGAGGAGGCTGTTTTGGAGGTCCCTGGAGTAGGAGAAGGAAAAAGAGGAAGGGGATCCCTGAGAAGGAGAGAACTAGAGGCCAGAGGTGCCATTGGAGGGATCTTCCCTGAGGAGCCCAAAATTGCTTTTCAAAACCAGGAAGAGCTCCAGAGGGGATGGGTGGCTCAGAAGTCACGTGCTTGCCTAAGTCCCTGAGTCCTGTCCCCAGTACTGCAAAAACAAACAGGCAAGAAAAACATCTTCCTCAGACTGGCCTGGAACAGGTCCAGCCCTGCAGCTGTCAGCTCGGAGCTCAGGGGAAGCTTTCAACCGCCCACCCACAGGGCTCAGCCTCTAGGTCTGGACAGTTGACCTTGAAAAGGGCAGATGCTTGTCACAGCTAACCCAGGATGGCAGTGCTGCCCAGCTGCAGAGCACGATCTCTAACCCTACCCCAGCCTGACACCCACAGTGCAGGCTACATAAGCTTGGGGGAGGGAGTGGCACCTGGAGCCGGAAAATCAGCTATCTATAGACGAGGTTAGAGGAGATGGCCGAGAAAGGCAGAGCCTGAGGCTGTGTATAGATAGGCTTTTGCCTCCATCTGCCCTACGTCCCACCCCTCTGTGTATCAATGGGTTTCCTTCTGATCAACCCTCACTCAGCCTCAGGCTGGCAGTGAGAACAAGCATGTTTCCAGTGCTGGCTCTGCCATAGATTCCTTAGAACCACCTCTGGAGGCTCCCCCTCCTGTGCCTCAGTGCCTCTTGTAAACAGAGATAATATGGCCTGCCTAAAGAGAGTCTTAGGGTCAGGAAAATGAATACCATCACTTCGCAGGCAGCATGCTGTAGCAGATAATACATCGTAGATATCGTTTAGGTAAGATGCTCGCCTTGACTGAGAAGAGTGCAGGGAAAGTCCTGGGCACTTGGGTCCCAGCCCCCCTCTCTGCCCTGCTTGCCACATGTGGGACCCAGGATGATATCTCTAGCCCCTCATCAGTGGCTCATCTGGGACAGATTCCCAACACACCTGCCTCTGAACACAGTTGTTAATAATTACCCTACCCCCTTACGAATGTCTGAGTGGAAGGCAGATGACTTGGTGTCTCTGCCATTAGATGACCATGACAGTGCCACCCTCAAGGGCTTGGATGAGAACAAACAGAGAAGTGTGCCCCCTTATCATCAGGTAGCCCCTGGGAATCTTCACACACATCCTGCCTGTAGAGAAGTTAGGCAGAGATCTACATCCTATGACAGCCAGTCATGCAAACACCAGAGCCCTTGAGCAAGGACAACATGCTATGGAAGGAGGAAAAGGCGATTCTCCAGCCAGCTGACTCTCAGCTCCACTAACCTATTGAGCCTCTGCCCTACCCGGGTCCCTGTTGATCCTCTCACCAAATGAGTCCCTGTCCACCTGGCCCACCCCTCCTTGCTCTGCCTGCTGTTCTCCCTTAAGTAGACTAATTTAGCATCTTGGGATTAGTCACAGCTGGGTTGCTTTCCTCTCTAAGCATTTAGGAGCTGATTAAACTGAGATCTCACCAGGGTGATGGGTTCTCTTGGCTGACTGGGGGGGGGGGGGGAGGTCTCTGATGCTCTGCTGTAAAGCTGGGACTGTAGATCACCCTGGGTGTTAGAACAGCAGGTGAAACACATGTCAACAGGAACTCAGGACAGGGAAAGTCCCTGTGGGCTTCAGTCTTAGGCAAAACGGGACTTGGAAAAAGCCAGGATGGGCTTCAACAGAAAGGACTTAAAACAGGTCTCTTTGGGAGACTCCAGGAGACAGCAGCAGTGGACACCAGGCCAGAATAGAAGGTCCCCCCTCCTCCCCCAGGAGCAATAGGGCCCCCACCAAGGAGTTCTGGGAAGCTTCAGGGAAAGCACATCCCACCGGCAGGACTTAGGCCAACCTTCTTCTGGGGCAAGATACCCTATCCCTCTGCCTTGTGGGAAAACAGCCAAGGCTTCAGCCCAGGGAGCCACAGGCAAGTGGAGGTGTCACAGACACCCTGAGATGGGGGAAGGGGGGAGAAGTTTAACAAATACAGCTAATGCCAGACCTGTCTCAGCCTCCTGGGTCCAAACAGGACCTTCCTGGGCCAAAGGTGCTGCTTCATCAGAGCTAGGCTGTGGACATTCAGCTCAAGAAGTGTCTCTGGTGGGAGCTCTGTCATTTGTGTTCCCTGAGCAAATAGCCAAACACATCCATTCTGCAGCCTCGAAGACCAAGCCCTAGGTGTAGGGTATGATGGTCTCAGTTGGCCCTCTTCCAAGGTTGACTTTCAATTGCAGTACATTCCAAGTTGAGTCCCCTACGCCACCCCCATCCCACTGCAAGGCTTCCCCTCCTTTGTGCTCACCTGCTCACTCTGTGACAGACAGGAACCAGAAAGAGCGAGGAAATGGCCAGAAATGATGCCTATCTTTCCAGGGTATGTCTTCAGTGAAGGCAGAACACCATGGAGAGAGGATAGGGCAGAGATGCTTGCTCTGTAACAGACAGGAGAAGAGGACGGAGGGAGGGAGGGAGAGAGAGAGAGAGAGAGAGAGAGAGAGAGAGCCAGCAAAGCCTGTCCCCTTTCAGGGCATGCCTTCCCCTCTTCTAACACCATCAAATGATTAATCTGCTGATTAAGTTGGAGTCCTCGTGAGCTAGTCACGTCTGAAGATTACACCCACCAGCTAGAGGACCAGTCTTCAACTGTGAGCCTCTTCGGTGACACTTGGTATCCAAACCACAAGTGTCCTGATTTGAAGGCCAAGTCTCAAGCCAATGCTGCAAGGTGGTGAGGCTGGGCAACAAGCAGGAAGTTGGCATCCATTAATTGCATTTTAACCCAGAATAGGTTTATAAGAACATGACCCAGCTCTAAACGAAGCTGCATCTGCAGTCCATCCGGGTCTGTTGCTTGGAGCGTCATTCAGGTCCATGCAGTACTATGTCTGTGCTAGATCTCAGCCTGGACTCTATTCCTCCTTCCACTAGGTCAGGGAAATGTTTGTGTCTCTGGAGCCCAGGGCTGAGAGCTGCTAAGAGCCAACCCTCCCTCATGCAGGTACAGCCGCTGCTACCTAGACAGCATCCTTACTTTATGGCAGTCCAGGGCCTGACGATGGATGCTGTGTTGGGGTGGTGAGGTCTGCTCAGGGGTTCATTCCTATCCCAATTCTTCCCTCACAGGTGGGATCCCGTTCATCCTGACCGGAGAGTTCTTCCAACAGTCAGAGCGTCCGGCAGCCTTCATTATTGCAGGCACAGTCAACTGGCTCTCCAACTTCATTGTAGGGCTCCTTTTCCCCTTCATCCAGGTATGCCTGTCAAGGGAGCCTGCAGCCATCGCGTTGCCTGGGCACTCTGAGATGTGATGAAATTTGTCTGGCTATACTCTGACCTCTCTCTCTCTCTCTCTCTCTCTCTCTCTCTCCCTCCCTCCCTCCCTCCCCCAATTCATGCTCTCATCCCAAGGAAAGATGAGTATGTACTTTGACTAAGATTCTTTTCTCCTTCCTGTCCTTCCTCCCCCTCGTCCTTTTCTTCTTTCTGTCCCTCTTCCCTCCCTAACCCACTGTCCTCTTCGCTCTCCTTCTTCTGTATCCCTCCTTTCTCTTGTAGCTCCCTCCACCTCCCTTTTCCCTCCTCCCCCTCCTCCCTCCTGTCCGGGAGCTAGCCGTGTCTCCTGAAGAATGGATCACTTATTGGTGAGTATGTGCAGGAGTCCTAGATTGTGTCTTGAGTCTATGACTTACTTGCAATGTGCTCACCGCCGGGTCAGACAAATGCCATAGAATTTTCATCATACCCGTCCTACACACACTCACTCCAAGCCTCCCAAAGAAAACAGCGATTGGTTGGGAAATGCCTACGTACTCCGCCAGAACCAGGTGCGCATGCACTAGCTCACATAGTAATTCAACATAGGGTTTGCAGTGTTTGGGGCAATAAGAACGAGTGGGCTCCAGCCTGTGGTTCTGAGGCCTGTGGGTGGTTGGAGGTGTGGTGGTCCTGAAAGATTCTTAAAAGGAAGTGACCTTGGAGTAGAGACGTGAGAAAAGTAAGGAGCAAAGGAGTCTGGGAAGTGCAAAGTCCAGGCAAGTGCAAAAGCAGGGCAGAAGCCCTAAAGCTGGGTCATGCTTGGCCTGGGGTGGGGGTGTCGGGACAACATCGGGACCAAGATGGGCAAGCAGCAGAGATAGGCAGATAGCTGACTGAGTGGAAAGCGAACCCACAAAGTTATGCATAGGTTAGAACATGAAAGACAAGGACTTTGCAAGGGTTCTGCACAGAGACAGGGCCCCCGCAGTGTTCAATCAGAAGGTGAAACCTCCCTGCTCCAACACCGCCCAGTGCTCCCTGATGCCCATGAGGCAGGGGAGTTCACTTCCAGAAGGTGAGACTACATCCATCACATACCTCCAAGAGACAGTCTGCCATCTCTTCCCAAAGGGCAGTTCCTCCCTGAGCCACTGTTCTAAAAACTGGTCAGTCCCTCTTAATTTGCTAGGGGCAGCCCAGTATGTCCCAGCCATCCTCCTAGTCCAAGCTAGAGGAGCAAGAAGGCTCTGTCCCCAGCCCACCATGTCTAGACTCAACACAGTTGGAGATCTATGAGACAGCTACTTCTTCCGCAGCTGCTGACGAGTCCCTCTGTGCCACAGCCCCCAGACATGGCTTCCCTGCCCATGTCTTCCCTCACAGCCCTCAGCTGAACTTACTCCCAATCCTCTGACAGACAAGTCCACTGAGGCCGGGGAACAGGTGGTTATCCCAGGCTCCACAGGGCCCGACTATGCCTGCTTCTCTCTGGGCTGGTCTGCCATGTATTGCAGCCTCCTCAACCCAGCAGTTAGAAAACGGGTGTAACCATGCGGCTCTCAAACCATATTTGGCTGCATTTGAGCAATGCCTTCCCATCTCAGGTGCTACAAAGCCCCTCTATGAGCCACAGAATACAGTGTCCCACGCTCAGCACTCCCCTCCTTGTGGTCCCCTCGTCAGCCACAGCCAGGACATAACAAGCTGTTTTTTCAATTGACTTCACTTTTAGGGAGCTTTTCCTATTTGATTAAAAGCTAGCAGACAAGGCCTGGAGTCAGTGAGGCGTCCATTACACGGAGACAGTGAACTTGAACTTGAAGTTGCTTGTTGCTCTTCTTTTCCACTCCTTTGCAACTGAGCCTTCCCAGGTAGACTGTCCGGGTCTGGGAAACAGGTCCCTGTCTTCTCAGTACCTGGGGGTGGACCAGGTGGAAGACCCGGTGGACACTACAGTAGTACTAATGCCGTTGTGCCAGACTGGTAGTGAGAAGCATCCACCGGCACAGTCACACAAACATCTTGTAGGCACTTGCTGTGTGTCAGCAAATGCTCAGCCAGGAGGTACAGCCTGCAGCAGCCCTTCTGGGAGACTCCAAAGGTCACCCGTGACAGTGCATGATGTAACCAGAACCTGAACCCCAGTTCTTTATCCTTACCTGAAAGATATGGAGAGAAGGAGATCTCTGGTATCCAGAAGATCATCCCATTGTAAAAGCCCACTTCAACTTGAGTTGAGTTTATATATATATATATATATATATATATATATATATATATATATATATCACACTTATGGATACAGATACATATTTACACAACACAGAGGGAGTCTCTCCTCAGTGTCTTCCACAGAGCTGTGGTGTGTGTGTGTGTGTGTGTGTGCGCGCGCGCTTCTGCATTCGCTGGAGAGGGTTCCAGCTGACTCTGGGGCCACTTGACCTTTCTTCCACATCACTCAGATTTGCAAATTATTTCCCATCTGCACATCCCTCCGGTGGCATCATGGTGCAGCCCCTCATCTGACAGTCTTTCATGTGTCTGGGGGGCCCAGATTTGACATTCACTTTCATCCAGTGCAATTATCCCAGCCCACTCAGCTGGCTCACGGAGGGAGCAATGGCCACCCATGAGGCGCTGGCGCCACATGAGCTCGCTCAGCAGTCAGACTGTAGAGTGGACGTTCTTATTCCTCCCGTGGATCAGTCAGGATGGGCTGCATGTCCCACAGGAACCCACGGAGGCCTGTAGACCCGAGAGAGGTTCCTCTTTCCATCACCCAGTTTATGTAACTCATTACAGCAGCCATTGAAATAAATGCAAAACAAGCCAAACAACCAAGTGACTGAATAGTCACCCCCATGCAGCTGGCTCTCCCTGGGTATGCCATGTAGTGTGACAGCAGGTCTGTGAAATCTATGTCCCCACTGGCCTCCTTTTACAGATGGCAGCTGATGGACAGAAATGCCAAATCATTGCCCAGGTCTTGCCCAGCTAACAAGTGCTAAAGATGGGATTAAACCTCTGTGCTCCAGCGTGCCCATTCTCACCCACCGTAGTACACGGCCCTAAATCTCAGGCAATGACGCCCATAGAGGGTAAGAATGATATAAGAGGCACTGAATGACATTCAGGTTGCATCGTATACAATCCCTGGAGCTCATTGTTCTGGCTAGAATAACTGGCTACAGCCATCCCTGACAGTTCAGTAGGCTCTGTGGCTAAGAACAAGCTTGCATCAGGCCCGCATGCGCTGAGCTCCCGCCAAGGAGATATGTCAAAAAGCTGTGTGGCCCTAGGGTGCTAATTAAGAAAGAAGACCAAGCATGTGTCTTACTTTTATTCTGTCTGTCTATCTATCTATCTATCTATCTATCTATCTATCTATCTATCCATCCATCCATTTATCGTGTGTGTGTGTGTGTGTGTGTGTGTGTGTGTGTGTGTGTATGTGTGTGAGATGCTGCAGGACAGGATGATGCCAGCCTGGGAAATTCTGTGTGGAGTATTTAATGAGCAGGAGAACTGTAGTTGACCTCTCAGCACTTAGAGGCAGAAAACCTGGCCTTGCCTGTCAGCTCTGCTGCTTGAAGGCTAAGCGCCCCTAGGCAGGTTCCTCACAATCTTCAGACCATGTTGTGTGTTGGGGACAATAGCAGCATCTACTCTCTGGGCTCTTGTGAGGATCTGTGGTATAGAGCTGAATAGGCATCTTTAGACACAAGGGGGGAGGCTCAGTAGACAAAGGGCTTGCTGCACAAGTGTGAGGGCCTGAGTTCAAATCCCCAGCATTCAAAAATTTAAAAATCCGGATGCAGAGACACGTGCCTGTAGTCCCAGTGCTGAGGTGGAGATGCACAGCCCTTTGGGGCTTGCTGGCCAGCCATTCTAGCCAAATCAGCAAGTGTCAGGCTCAGTGGCAAACCCTGTCTTAAAATATAATGTGCAGAGCAACTGAAGAAGACATATGACATCAACCTCTGGTTTTCACATGTATATATGCACAAATGTGTACATGCACATACAAAATAATAATAATAATAATAATAATAATAATAATAATAATAATAATAATAATAAAAATTTAGAAATCACCCTTACACTTGACAGGTCACAGCTTGGGCCAGGCCATGGGCAGAAGTGGATGCAGGCTGGCAGGTGACCTTAGGGAATAGAATGACGTGGGCTCTGAGGGTCTCAGGTGGGAGGGCAGATCACAGGTCTGCAGCTGTATGCATTTCTCACTATAGTGGCAGCACACGTTTGGTGCTGTACTTTAACAAGGCGAGTTTCCTTCAAAATGTGTGCTGAAATATGGTTCCCTGCAGTGCTGGTCAATCTTTCTGTCACAGTGAAGAATGCCCGAGAGGGAGCAGAGGTCTCCTTTGGCTCCCAGTTCACTGTTCCTGCTCCATCGCCTCAAGCAGGGCATCGTGGCTGAGAGCTTGGGGTGAGGTAAAGTAGTTTACATCGTTGTATCTGGGAAGCATAGAAGAGACAGGGGAGAGCTGGAGACAAGATCTATATTTCTAGGGCACCCCCACCAAGTGGTACACTTCTTCTAACTAGGCCCCCACCTTCCATGTCTATCACCTCTAATAGTTCACGCAAATGATGACTCCACCAGAGGACAAATTCTCTTAGGAAGCCAGAGCCCCTGGAATCCAGCTACTTCCCCCAAAGCCTTTGGAATGCAGCTGCAATAGGGATCAGACCTTCAGCACACAGGCCTTCTGGGGGGATACCCCATCTCCAAACCAGAACTATAAAACAGCATTGAAGCCTTTAGTGGAGTTCAGAAGGCTCCCCCTTCGTGAAGATGCCGATGCTGTACTGAGAGCAGTGAATTATCTCTGATGGGAGTCATCTCAGATAGGATGCTCGAGATATGAGCTCAGCTCCCTTCTTCCTTCTTCCCAGGTGACTGATGTCCTGCAGCTCTCATCTTGTGTGTGGTATTTCTCTACCTCATCCTTGTAGGGACAATGACATACAAAGCCCACCCAGGTTGTCCAGGATCCCCCTTGCATAGCTAGAACTTCATCACATATACAAGTCCCCCATCCCCCTTTTCAAAAAACAACACTTATAACCTAGGCCTGGATTGTTGTTATACCTTATGGAAACTCCCCTCTCTGGATAAGCACACATTGAACCTGGAACCCTCAGGAGAAGTCATATGACAATAGTTCTGAGTGACTGAGTACCTGGCAAGTCGTCACCCAGCAGATGACAAGAATGGGCATGCGCATTGGTGCTGTGGGAGACACACTGGCTATTCTAACGCAGCACCCAGCAATGGTCACTGTGTGCCCATCTCTGTAGTCACTTACCGTTCTCAGTGCATTTTGGATAGATCCTGCTGGGCCTTGAGGAGTCCTCATTTGCTCCAGTAGACCAAAGGGATTCAATCCTGAAGACCCATGAGATTTCATCTAGGAGTTTACGATGCCTGGTGGGTACTGGAGTCTTCTGCCTGTCGCACATTCTGACAAAGTGTGGAGGGGGTAGAATTCCCAGTAAAGTCAGAACAGTACAAATGATCTATGCATGTTATCAAGGCTGAACACCCACAGGCATCTGGTAACCCATAAAGGACAGAAGGTGGTAGGAACACACAGAACCACATATGGATGTTTCTGGAAGACCTCTTTTTAGATACTCAGAAGTTGTACTAGAGTGTGAGACGTAAGCAGGGAGACCTGGTAGCTGTGTTTTATTGGGGAACAGGTCTGGGGTGAGCAGGGAGAGGAGGAAAATGCCTGCAAAGACAAGATGAAGGGCATGGGCAGCTTCTGCATGGAGATGCTCTCTTCTGGATGAGCAGACCTCATAGTACCATTATCACACCCGTAAGATTGTCCTTAAATAATGCCACATTCACAGGGATCAGAACCTAGGATTTCAATGTGCCTTAGGGAGAAAAAAGTTGACAGCAATGCCTGTCCCTTTCTATGGTGACCAACATACCCTAGGATGTTTGCTCAAAACTATCCCAGACAGCCCAAATCTTAAAACATTTGTCAGTCCCAAGCAACCCGGCAGAGTTACCAGTCACCACCACATCCCCATCATGTCCCACACAATCTTCTTGCCTCAAGCCCCAGCCTAAGGCAGAGCCCACAACTCTGTGTTTGTTCTGGTGGTTGCTGTTCTTGGTTTTCTTGCCAGGTAGTATGTTAGCAAAACCTTCTGGATTAATTAAGTAGACTCTGGAGTCAAACAAGGTGACCTTGAATTCTGCCCGAGCCCCTGAACATTGAGGTGAGGGGTAGAGTAATGCTAACTGTCCCTCATGACTGTCCCTGTCTTGTCTTTGAAACAAGAGCAGTGCTTGAGTTTTGCAGCTGGGTTCTCAAGAGACTCAGACTTCCATCTGCATGGTGTCTGCATGGGACCTAAAGCAAAGCTTATTGTCATTATGACTACTGAAAAGTGTCGCCTGCTCTGATATCCTAGACTGAGAAACAGGAGAGAGGAGGGGAAATGGAGGGCTGGAGGGAAGGGAGGGAGGAAGGAGAAAAAAGAGAATACCAACACTTCCAGGGTACAAGCAGCCAGAGAGAGAAACACCAGGATCTTCTAAAAGCAGCAGTCTACATCAGATGCTATGATGAGTTCTTGAAACTGCAAAGAGTGGCATGTGTCCCCAGGATGCAGGGAACTCATCTGAGATCCACCACCACACACCAGCAGAATATGATAGGGGTTTTTGCTGTTATGGAGGACCGGACTGAACCCACTATGAAGAGTGGACAGGCACTTCCTAAGTATGAACATGATTTCTGGCTACTTCTCTCCAAACATGTAAACTATTGTGGCAGAAATGAATCATTTCAGCTCAGAGCACCTTTTTGCTTTTGATAAAGGAATTGAATAGCTACTTCTAAACCTAACCCAGAATTTTATTAGGTTGTAATTTCACCACCTCCAGAGCACATTGGGGTTTTGTGGCCATGTATTTAGGGCCATGCCACCCCCTCCTCTGAGACCACCCACCACACTATCTACAAAGCAACCCATAGTCCCACTCTGTGGGAGCTGGAGTCTGCATTCCTAACCTGCACTTCTCTTCTCCTTGCTCTGGGAAGCAGTTACCCCCTCGCAGCTCCGTTTCACAGGAGTAGGGGGAGAAAAGGCTACGAAATTTTTCCATAATTTTAAGGACCTTTTCCTAAAACTAGTATTTTTCCAAAATTACCTTGTATTTTTAGCATCATTTAACATTCTCCTGTATTGTGAGATGAAATTTTCCTCTCTGGATTACTTTCATAACCATCTGATGACATAAAAGGTGTATTTTCAGAAGGGGTGTAAGTGTGCCTAGCATCACTCCTGAGAGCTGGAATGGGGTCATAAAGAGGGGTGATTGCTTTCACCAGGGAGGGAGAGCTAAGTATTCACCCCAAGTCCAGCTCCCCTACCTCTATCAGGTTCCATGAGCTTGGGTCTTAACTGATATACAGCCCAATGTTACTGCTTAGCCACCTCATCTGTAGAATCAGGCCATAGGGTTGAGGTGAGCATAGCTAGTTAGCAACTCTTAGGACAGGCAGCAATGGGAAAGCAGTTGTTAATGTTATCATTGACTTTGTCTGGTCTTGTCCTCAGCCCAGGCTGGAGTCTGACAAGAGGCAAGGCAGCTTTAGACAGGAGCACTGTGATGAGTTTCAATCCATCCCTGTCCTCTTCTAGCAACATGAACTTGACAAATAATGCAAACTGTCCTGGCAGGAGTGACATACTCTAAAAAGAGACACTGGTATCTCACCCAGTGTCACCATCGAAGCAATCAGTGTACTGAAAGGAATAGCATGGACAAGAAGAAAAGGTTTGAGTAGATATGGCCCCATAGACTCAGTGTTTGAATGCTTGACCTGTAGGGAGTGTCATTATTAAGAAAGTGGCCTTGTTGGAGTAGGTGTGGCACTGTGAAGTAGGTGTGGCCTTGATGGAGGAAGTATGTCTCTGTGGGAACAGGCTTTGAGTTCTCATATGCTTAAGCTACTCCTAGTGTGGCAATCTCCTTCAGCTGCCTGTGGATCAAGATGTAAACCTCTCAGCTCCTTCTCCAGCACCATATCTGCCTGCATGCTGCCATTCCTCCCATGATGATGATAATGGACTGAACCTATAAAACTGTAAGCCAGTCCCGGCTAAATGTTTTGCTTTATAAGAGTTGCTTTAGTCATGGTATCCCTTCACGACCATAAAAGACTGATTAGACAGAAAGGCTGAAGCCACGGTGGCAGCCAGAGGAAGGACATGTTTCAAGGAAGGAGAATTCACTGAGTGTAGACCAACTTGCAGGAGAAGCTGAAGTCAGGGCAGTGATAGACCAGGACTGCTTGGTTATTCACGTCTCTTGCCTTCTGTAAAACCTAAACCTCATGTCACAACCTCAACAATTGGCTTGAAGCTCACAGGACATCACTGTGTTCCTTTTCCCAATGTGCCCACATTGATATATCTCCTCCATCTGCTTTGAACCATCACTTGCCATATTGAGGATGGGCAGCCGAGCCTAACTAATGAGGGTTGCCAGGGACCAGGCTCTGACTGTAGAACTCCAGCAACAACCTGACTCCAGCTTGATCCTTGTCATCTGTAAAGAGGAATTACATAGGCCCATGAATGTTCTGGAAGATCTGGTTCCTAACCAGGCAGAGTGAACCCTCATTTGCTTAAGCTCCTTCCTTCCTCCCCCTTCCTCCTGGTCTCCTCCTGCAGAGTCAGCGACTGGTATTGTGACTTCCAACAACAGGCTAGCCCTCAGGGAGAAGGGCTAGCCTAGGTATGTGCTGCTAGCATGAAACGCTACTGGCAGGGTTGTCGTTATGAGGCTGGAAGTCCGAGGGAAAGTTTTGCGGTGAAAGAGTACCTTGACGATTGGGGCAAGGAATGCCACAAAAACCACACCACACCATCCAACCAACATCACACAGGAGATTTCTTTGGGGGAAGGGGAAGATGCAAAGGCCACCTCTGAGTGGGGATAGAAAACAGTGTGTGTGTGTGTGGGGGGGAGCACAAGTCCTGATGGTGCAGGCTTTATAGAAGGTGTGGAGAATGTGCTTATGGAAAATACATGACAGTGATGGTGTGGCCTTTAGTGAAGATTGATCATTAGCACCAAGCCATTGAAAGTGGGGAGAAACCCCACCACTCCCTGCATTCTGAGGATACAAGAAAAGACAGGTAGAGTCGGCCTGCACACAGGGAGGGGGACCACAAGACCCATCCCATTTCATCACAAAGCACCATGAGGGTGAACATCATCACGTTTCAAATAAGGAAAGTTAACACCGGGTGGTTCGAAATTCTGTCTAAAGTGGCTCATCTTCTCTGTTGGCACAGACACTCTGACAGCTGAACCCCTGATTCTCTCCTTTCCTCTTCATGGCTCACAGACTCTCTGTGGATAAACAAGGCACCTCCCTTAAAGCAAGGCACCCTTTACCACCCACAGTGCTTTGAAAGGGATGTTTCTATTCTTTACAACAACTCTATGGACCTGACACTATCCTTGTTTTACACAGAGACAGCATGAGTCTAAATGTGTTTGACTGGAGAATCAGGAATGTATGAGTGCCTGGGCTCTTAAACCCTGTAAGCTCATTTTCGATCAGAGATTAAGTGGAATTGACAAAAATCCCTAGCATTGCTTCTGGGGAAGTGTCACTCAAAACCACTGTCACCTTGTCTTTGATCAATAGATGCTTGTAGTATGATGGAGTCAGGCCTGGCAGCCGTAACAAGGAAGGCTTGGAGGGATGAGGAGTCAGGCTTTCATATATCCAAAAGTGGGTTTGGATTCCCTGTGAGATCAAGGATGACTATGAATTTAGGGTCCTCCTGGGATTCCAGATATGTGCCTTGCAGCCAGCCAGCAAGCCCCATCTTGTTCCCACTGCCACACACCCCCCCCAGTGCTGGGGTCACAAGCAAGATTAGTGTGCAGCCACACCTGGCGTTTCACATGGGTGCCATGCGTTTCAGCTGGGATTCGAACCCAGCTCCTGATGCTGGCTCTGGAGCCATACCCTCGGCTGAGTGCTGTTTATTGAACCAACCTTCACTGAAAGCTAAGCACCATGCCAGGCACTACAGAAGCACAAACATCCCTGGGAAGCCCAGAATCCCACTGAGTTCTAATCCAGACACAAGCAACGGTGACTATATCCAGCATCTATCTATCTCTTAGTTTTTCTTTTCTGTGCAAGGCTGGACCAGTTAATGAGGTAGGTTTTGTGCATATCAGGGGTGGAGGGAGCACATATATCCTTGATACCATGGTCCATATTTTTCTTACAAACTGAGGCTCTATAGTTGTCTTGTGTCTCATGGGAAGGGGAAGGATGTAATGAATGCTAAAATAAACCTAAGATAATATTTATCGAGGATTACATTTTCTTCTCTTAGTGGTCAGTTTTTAAATACCTACTTTGAAAAAAAAAAGTTCAGAACAATGAAGACTGTTTTCTTTTCTCATCATGATCGTGGTGGGGAACTGATTTATCCCAGCTTTCTTTGTGACTGGCTCAAGTATCATGTGGCCCCATTTGCCTCTTGCTGCGGCAGCAGCCAGTGCTGGTAGCAGAGGCGAATCTTGCAACGTGGTTTTGCAACCAGCTCGCTAGTTTGCTAACTGTTTACTGGCTGTTTTTGTTTCTCCCTTTGCACAGAAAAGCCTGGACTCCTACTGCTTCCTCGTCTTCGCCACAATATGTATCGCAGGTGCTATCTACTTCTATTTTGTCCTCCCGGAGACCAAGAACAGAACCCACGCAGAAATCAGCCAGGCATTCGCCAAGAGGAACAAGGCTCACCCCCCAGAGGTGAAGGCTGATTCAGCCATGGCAGAGGAGAAAGCCAACAGCCAGCCTGAGCCCGATTCATCCTCCACGCTGGACAGCTATGGCCAAAACAAAATTGTCTAAATGTGTGTTCTCACTACAGTAACCCAAGACTTCCCAAGACACTTAGAAGGTTTCAGGTGACCAAAGCCATGTGAGAACTCTTATACTGGGGAGTTAGGAAGAGACCTGTGGGAATGGAACCTCACAGCTGCACGTCCAAACTCCTCTGGAAGCATTCCCTAGGTTTCCTACACTCACCATACTATACAGACTGAGGGCTGCCTTCCTCATGACTGAACCCATAGTAGTTTTGAAATAAAGTTGGGGAAAAGGGAACAGGTTGCCTTCTCATAGGAAAGCCATCTGGTCTGATGGACACTCAGTTGTACTGGGAATGGCAGCCTGGGGCTTATCTCAGCTGTGCTGTTGCTAAGCAACCCTGACCTCCCCTCAGCCTCTAGCCTCCAGGCCCCCAGACCTTGGAAGGCTTTCCGGACTTTCTCTAACAAATGCCTGTTGCTAATCTTTGGCCCCGCCCTGTGGACCCGAGGCTTAGGAACACTTCATACCTACCCACCACGCTGCTGATCTTACCAAGGCGGGCTCTGCCCCCAGCACTCAAGGCTGCCAGGCCTGAGGCTGTCTTTAGTTCAGACTGTTACAGAGAGCACACAGAAGCTCAACCAGTCATATGAAAAAGAACATGGTGGTACCTAGGGAGCAGAGCCTGCCAGGTGGACCCTGATCACTGAGAATGACTCTTGAGACTATACCTAGGTTTGATGGGAAAGAACACTGGAATTGATTGATGATGTCTGCCCTGGATGTAGGACCGACAGCCTCAGTTCCTGAGCCTTGTGTTTGCAATGTGAAGGTAACACACGGCCTGGAAAGACACTCGACATCACTCCTAGTGCTCAGGTGAAGGTTGGGGTGGCGGGGATCACCTGTCTCAACGGTCAAAGAGGCCGTTCTAGAGGAGCATCTTTGAGTGGGTGTCTGGTTGGGGCAACTTGCATCTTGCTGTCATCATGTTTGGCTGAATCCCTTCTTCTGCCTCCAAAACAAAGTACATATGACAAATGTCATATGCAAATGGCAGGCACATTAACTGGCATGGCATGTTTAAGTTTAGGATGCCTTAGAGGGTATGTGGTTCCAGGAAGGGAAGTCTGCAGATCAGGCAACACTGCTCTTTATCTAACCATTCTGGATGAAGATGGCCTTAACCAAAACCTGTGTTCTGACTTTTCCCTCCCCATTGAACACTTCTCATTTGGGTCTCTCCTTGGTGCATTCCCAGCTCAGGGAGCCATACCATCCAGCACTGGTTTGAACACCGTGTGTCGGTATAGAGAATGCAACATACAGATTTGACAAGAGCCTGTCACAAAGGGAACCAAGTAATTGTAAAACAGAAATCATAACATTTGAGAGCTGGCATTCTCTTGGAGATTTAAGTATTCTGTTGATAAATATTTATTAGTCAATCATTATTCTGCCTTGGCTGGGTACTGCAGACAGAGCCATGGGCAAAGAAACACACCGCCCTGACCTTCCACTCTCATGTCTGACCGAGAAGCCCCATCAAACCACTAGGGTGAGGTGCGGTGCCTTCACTGGGGGGTGGGCATTGGTAGCGGGAATAGATGGGGTCTTAGCTGAGAAAGAGGAACGCCTTCCCAGACAAGGGATGAGCAGATCCAGGGCCAGTGACCATGAAGCCGGAGGCCAGCAATTATTATTGTTATGTTCTTATATTTGAAATTGTAGTGAAGCCACACTAAGGGTGTTTTGAAAAAAAAATGAATCTCATAATAAAACTGATCATCTCCCTTGCTTCATTGTTTCACTTTTCACACACAGCCCTGTCCCTTGCCTGCCTGTTATTAATCCAACTGCAAACACAGACTACATAAAGCACGATTACAATCATCTTTCTCTTATCTCCTATTTTCCCCCACTCAATAGTAAATCAAATACATCATCTTAGCCCCGGAAGACTTTTGTTCACACTCTGGTGCTCGCTCCACAAAGGAAGCTGTTTCTTGGATCCTAGAAGAAAATGGAGATCCCAGAGTCAGAGTCGGGTGCGCCCTGAAGGCCTGCAGGCCAGAGTTTTGCTGGGTGACTGTAGCCATTTGTACTCTGCATCCTTGCGTGGTCACCAAGAGAAGCTTGGCTGTCACCCTCACCCTCTGATTCCCACCCAAGCTAGGTGTAAGGACCTTGCCAATCCATTTCATCTATTTCCTTATCTCAAACAAATGCCTGCAGGCCCATCACAGTTCCCAGGTGCATACAAGGGGGAGATGAAAAGAACAGAGCAGAGACTTCCAAATGAAACTGAAATGGACTCACCACCCACAGAGGCAGGGTAAAGACTTCTGATCTGAATTTAACCAGACCAACTCCCTGCTTTCAAATAAAAGTACACAGAAGGTTTTAATAAAGTATTTCCTTCTCGTAGAGTCCCTGAAATAAAGATAATTCTTTCAGCTTCTGGTGCTAATGTACACACACTAAGCCATTTCTCTCCTGCTAATGTAACTAAAAGCCAGGACAGTATCTCAACGTTAAACACACAGACTTAAGATAAGAAAGCAGGGGAACTGCAGGTGGGATTCAAACCAGAAGAACAGTTCATGCAGCTGTGAGTCCCTGCATCTTCCCCTCCCACATCTACAGCTCAGGCTCTAAGGCAGCAATGTCCACTACCACAGAATCAGTACCCCAAAGAGAAGCTCTGCAAGAAACTGTTCCTCCATTCAGGGTGACAGGAGGAAACAGGGCCCCGCCTGGAGCTGACAGCAGTAACCAACCACACAGACACTTAAAGAAAACCCTTCTCTCTGACGAGAAGCTGGGGGAACAGGCCTCTATGTTCCACACAGTCCACAGAAGGGAATGGCCATTATTCAATCACTCTCAATGCCTCTCTGCTCTTTGGTTTCCTCCTAGGACCGCTTTGTTTCAGATCCAAGCCCATGGATATTATAACACAGTAGTGAGGAGAAAGCCTTGCATTTCTAACCAAAAGAGGAAGAACGTAGGGTACCAGAGGGGGTGGAGCCTAAAGAGACAGATTAAGACAGGGACACTCTAAATCTGCAGTTGACATTCTGGGTTTGCACCTGCATAAGGATGACCAGAGGGAATTTGAAAATTAAAATACATGTAGACCCCAGCACAGACCCAGTCCAGTTCCCAGGTGTACACACGGGGTGGACTGAAAGAACAGCAAAGACTTCCCAATGAAAGGGAAGTGGAGTCACCACCCACAAAGCCAGGATAAGAATTGATCTGAATTTAACCAGACCCATAATCCTGCTTTTAAATAAAAGCACACAGGTTTTAAAATAGGAGTTCATGTATAATATTTAAAATACACAGGTTAAAAATAAATGTGTGTGTGTGTGTGTGTGTGTGTGTGTGTGTGTGTGTGTGTACAGGAAATAGAAACTGGCCAAGTAGAACAGAGCCCTCGAAGCATCAGTTCTGAGAATGTTCTTGCTTTGTAGATGTGAAAACTTGAGTTCAGATCCCAGCACCCACGCAAAAAGGTGGATGTGGCCATGCAGTGTTTACCCCAAACCCTAGTACTATGAGGAGAAGAGACAGGAGGATTGCTGGGGTTTGCAAGCTGACAGCCCAGCTCCAGGTTCAGTGAGAGACCCTGCCTCAGAGAAATAGAGTGAAGACTGACAAGACATCTACAAGATGCTCACGTGCGCATTCTCACACACCTGCACACCAACGTGCACAAACATTATACCCAGAAATACCAAGCATACCTAGACAAACACACACGAAAAGAAAGAAAAAAGGAGAAAAGAAAAAAATTAGCCAGCTGTTCACTGGCTAATTCCAGAATACAATGTAAACAGGTGGAGAAAGACAAGGCTAGCAATTGGCTGGATTCCCTCCGCATCTGGCAGCTGGATTTAGTGACTGCCGTTAAAGCACTTGGTACTTGAAGTCCCTTAACCTTTGTAGGGACAAGTACCAAGTGGAACAAAGTTCATTTATTGGCGTTGATGATGAAGGAAGGGTCCTCAGATAGGGCCAAGCTGCTATCACAGCCCTAAGATCCCCACCCCTGCCTTTGGCCGCCAACTCTCAATATTCTCGAGTTCTATCTCCTCTTATTTCCAGCTTCCCTTGCAACTGAAACTCGATCCATACAGGTTGTGACAGGAGAATGCCCGAGGCAAATAAGAATCCACAAAGCAAATCCAATTCTTTTGACACACTGCTGGTTATTTCCCTGGGGCACAGCTGCCTGCCGGTGCCCGTGGTTTCTCTGCGCTTGGTGCCCTATCTGCCAGCATGCTGGAGCTGTCTATGGTGCTGACCCAGCCCTCCTGGTAGCTTCGGTTCATTTGTCCTGGGGCTCAGGAAAGATTTTCATACGGTTGACTGTGGTGTTGGAGGTGGCCTGTGAAGTAAATATGATTGGGCTTATACTATACACCCCAAGATCTTTTCTTCCTGCTCAAAGCCAGCCACACTGATTAGAACTCTGTCACTGACTTCCAGGACTTCCCTGTCTGTAGAACAGTAACTCTGGTCCATACCCATATCAGTCTTTGCTCTGTGGCCACCTGCTGGCTATGGAGCACATGGGGCAAGGTAGTAGCAAAGGCAGTGGCTTTAATAAATTATGTCTCATAGTGTATCTGGCCTCATATGATCTGAGAGGACCTTGTTACTGCCTTTGGCCATGAAGGTCTCAGAAAAGGTGACTTGTACCAATGATTATAACCAGTATTCTCCAGAATTGCCCCCACTGAGAATGTGAAAACTTCAAAGGAATGACACAGGCTAGATTCTTTTGGAAATGAAAAATGTTTCAAATACCCAGAAGGTTGAATTCTCATATCCACCACCAGAAAAAGAAGAAAGTAACTATGATGGAGTTAAAACTAGAAACAAAAATCAATTTTTCATCCCCTTCCCCCGACTCATGTGTCCTGTGATGGGAATTCCATCCTCACTACCTAATATTACACTCTCTTTGTCTCCTTTCTAAATGTTACACTGTAGCCACACTACTTAACACAGCTGTGACTCCTATTCCATTCTTGTTACATACCATCACTCTCTCTTTGTCTCCTCTCTAAATGTTATACTGTAACCACACCACTTAACACAGCTGGGCTTTCCTTTAGTTGTATTGACCATTAATGCAATAGGAAGTAAGCATGACATTTGTCATATTGACCCAATTAGAAAAGGTTGTATTTTTTAATGTAAAAAAAGAAATCTAAGTAGGGCCTGGAGAGATGGCTCAGAAGTTAAGAACACTGGCTGCTCTTCTAGAGGACCTGGTTTTGATTCCTAGCACCACATGGTGGCTTACAACTGTAACTCTGGTACCAGGGGATCTGACATCCTCCTCTGGTCTCTGTGACAACAAGAATGAACAAGGTGCACAGACATACATGTTGGCAAAACACACAAATACATAAAATTAAATCTTCTAAAAAGTAATTGAGTTAAAATATGAAAAAAATCTAAATGGAACTTGAGCAAGCTTACTCTAAATCCTTTGAGCCTAAAAGATCACAAAAAGAGAGGGTCCAGCTGTCTTAACTGTCTCAGCTGAGCCCAGATCCAGAGGGTCCTCCACCAGAATCCAGCTGTGTGCGCAGGCTCAAGAGGGAGAACAGAATCACCCAGCTGATTCATGGAACCACAAGACATGACAAGTCACTGTTGTTTAAGCCACTATCTTTATATTTATTGTATTTATTATATATATTATTTATATATATCACATGATGACATATAGATAAACATATTTATTTTTATTATGTTTAATCACGCATAGGTTTGTGTGGAGGAATTTCTGAGGCCCATAGAGAGCCAGAAGAGAGCATGGGATCCCTGGATCTGGAGAGACGGCTCAGGAGCGACAGGTGGTTGTGAGCCCCTTGAGATGAATACTTGGGTTCTCCGAAAGAGAAGTACAAACTGTTAACCGCTGAGCTATTTCTCCAGTCTCTGATTAAGGCATTAACTTTGGTTTCATTTGTTAAGCTGAAACGAATAGCTAATAGGGACTATTATTTCTGTTTGGGTGTTTCTACTAATTCTGTGAGTTCTCGTGCCAAGTAAGAGCAGAGTTAGTATTCTCTGGGTCGAAGGTTCTTGTCTCCAGACCTGTGCAAAGTGCCTATCATATGCCTTTACTGGGTGGTAGGAATGTAAAACTGGATTTAAAAAAAAAAAAAAGTCCTTTGGAGAGAGAAGGTGGCGGAGGACACTCAAACATGGTCGGTCAGAGTTGTCAGGGAACAATCTGAGGACAGCTAAAAAACAAGTCTAGACATGCCACTGGAACAATAATGGCACAAATGCCATGTGAGTAACCAATCAATTGGATTTAAGCCCACCGTACAAGATGAAACCCAGAGACAAGTTGTAGACTCTAAGAAAGAAGTATTAAACCAACTCTTAAACTTATCACTATACCCATAGATTAGCATATCTTTCAACTGTTTGCAGTCGATGGTAATCAACACAGAGACCCACAACTAGCTCAGGTACAGAGACTAGGAGACTGCAGAATGCTCAGCCACACGCCTCTCCTCCAAAGGTTTAGAGATCACCGAAGAAGGAAAGAGTATAAGAAGCAGAGGTACTGGGTGACTGTAAGGAGACAAAGTCTTCTGGACACAGCAAGGCAGCTGTATATAGGAACTCAGAGTGACTGTGACATCATGTACAACCTGTGCAAGCCCAAACCATATCATATCATGCCATGAACAGGGGAGTTGGGCACAAGGCCCCACCCATAGCTGAGGGGCTATTGGCGGTTTTTTAGTGGCTGGATGAGAAAGGAAGTCTAGCCCCTAATAGATCCAGTGGAAGACCACACACACATCCAGGGATATTTGGGCAGCATAATTGTTTTGGAAGAAAAGGGGAAAATATACACAAAGTTGGGTGTGAAGGGAAGTGGGGAGATCTGGCAAGAGCTGGGGAGGCTGGTGAACAGGATCAAGACGTTGATAGGAGCGCGTGTCTAACATTCCCTCTGTGAAGAGTACTGTCTTCCTTCTCTTCACATTGGTAGTACCCATGAATCCTTCATGGGTGTGACAAGGCATCCCTGACTCCAGGGCTTTCTGCATCCCTGCTACCTTCTTTCAGTTGACTGTCTCATACCTGCATGTTTCCTTGCTGATGTTTTCCTTGATGCTTCATCGTCGCTGTGACTTGCTCTCGTTGAGTTCCTCCTCAGCTAGACTCTATAAGATCATCACATCAGGGTCACCTCAGGACCCCCCACAGCCCTGAGACCTGGCAAGTGCTTATTATACACTTACTAAAGAAGTAAACATTGATCTAGGTATAGAGAGGCTGGGATAGGAACCACGGGGAGGGAGGGAGGGAGGGTGGCTGGATGATTAGAAAAGTCGCTTCTCTGTGGGGAAACTGAGCTGAAACTCTGATGAGGACCAGGAGATCCTTAGACAGCTGCAGGGGCAGATTTGAAGACTGACTTCACAGGGATGAGAAAGTAAAACCTATTCAGAGAAGGGCAAACTTGCTGTGGGCAAATATCACGGCTCTGAGGGTAGAGGCTGGGAGGTGAAGCTAAGCAGTGTTTGGGGTCCAGACTGAAAAGCCATCATGGCCAGACCACTTCTCAAACCCCTCCTGGGACCAAGACTGCCTCAAAACGCTCGTTATTGGCTAAGCGAAGGTCTAGACAGACAAAACCTGATCACCATGCTGTGTCTTAATTGAATAAGTAATGAGAACCGGGCACTACAATCAGCCCCCTCCTCCTTTGGCTGCCACTGAATACTCATTAGCCAGTTGTGAACCCCAGAGAACAGAGGTCATGTTGAGTGACAGCAACCCAGCAGCCTTCTTAGGCATTTGCTGTAATTTACATGAAGATGCAGATATAATTACCTTGATCAGATTCACTTCTCCTGGCAAATGTGTTCATGGAGTCAAGTAAATTTCCTCCCACTAAATCACAGCATTTGGGGACGGTACTACTTCTCAGCCAAGAGCTAGATCCTGGAAGAAAGGCGAAAGGAAAAAGAGAAGAGTGCTCCCAGTGGGACCTGTGGGTGGCGGTGGCCAGTGGTGAGAGAGGATCATTTAACTCCTAACAGTTCCTCTAAGCCTCTTGAATTTACAGCAGGCTAAAGCATGTGGCACTTTCTAGCCAGCACAAAACCTCAGCCTTTACCAAATGTTGTATTCCTTGTGTGGTCTGGATGACATAAAGAATGTCTACAAGGTGTTTTTCAGTCTGGGAGCAGGTACTTCGGAGAGGATTCTGGTTTCGTGCAGACAGGAGCAGGAGAATGCCCGTGTTCACGCTGAACCTCCACTTGGAGTTAGCCCGTGTGTGAAGCGGGACCCGTACATTGTCACAACTCTCACCGCTCCTGCTCGGGATTTAACTCAACTATGGGACTTCCAGAAGAAAGCAAGCACAAGGGTGTGCCATGTTACCAGTGAAAGTTCCGGGGATGATCGCCATTCCTTTGTGTATGGTAGGCACAGGTAAAGGAATACATAACGCTTAAACTATCTCCTGAACAAAATTGTTTTTTAAAGCCGGGAGTTATTGGGAGAGAAGGAAAAACCGATTTAAAGGTATTGGAAGCCGCCCTCATCAAATTTGGCTGGAATCCGATTGTAGATGATAACACAACCAGGGAATCATTGTGTAGTAGTTGGAGTTCTTTTAGTTATGTGTAATGGAATCCTGGCTTGTAACAGGTTAAAAGGAAAGGAAGGCAGCATTTTACCAGTGTAATAGCTAGGAAGGCTCCTGTCTGATCATCTCTAGTTTGGCTGGATCCGGAGGCTTCCCTGGTGCTATCAAGCCAGGGCTGCACTTCCGTCTCTCTCCTTTCCGTAGCTCCTTTCTACTTGGATTTTTGTTCCTCATGCAGTTTCTCCATGTGGCAGCCTCCAGGGCCTCCAGCCTTGCCTCTTCTCAGATGAGCTGCCCAGTGGGAGAACTGCCTCTCACCTGACTTATCAGTGACCTGCTGCTGAGAAGCCGACTACCCCAGAGCCCAGTGGCCTGAGAGAGCAGCTATTTTCTCCTCACCACTCTGTGGATCAACAGCCCAGGCCAGGTTCTCCTAGACAGCCCCTTTTACCTATGTGTTAGCCCTTGAATTCAATCAGGCACGTAGGTGATGTCATGTAGGGCTGTATGGTCTCAGATGGCTTCATTCTTAAGTCAGTGACCCCTGCAGTAATGGCTTAAACAAGGGAGATGTCTCTCTGCCTGCGTGACCTCTATCTGCTAGAAGTTTTTAGTTACTTGTTGGTTTTTCTAACATAGTATTTTTATTGGTTACTTGAGATTTTCACATAATGCAACCTGATCACACTCATTTCCCAGTCCTCCTAGGTCTGTTCTCCCTTATAATGACCCCCCCCCACACACACACAAAAAAAAAAACTCAGAAAAAATACAAGTCCAATTTGTGTTGGAGAATGGTCAAACTATGAGGGGCTAGCACCTTAAATAAAACTAAATCCTTCCCCATACCCCAACTCGAAGCCATCAGTTGTGAAGAGATACACTTCAGGATACTTATTAAAGTTTTAAAGAATTCTCTTCAATGGCTTCCTTCCTAGTCTGTTACTTTGGGGATGGGGGTGGGGTGGGAAGATAGTTGTCACAGAAGCCTTCTGTGACTCTTTCTCAACTGTGAGTCAAGAGCACTATAAAAGTAGCTTCCTTGCCCTTTCATTACAATCAGTGGGAGTGTGGATCGTGGACTTCCTTATGGTTTCTGGTGACAGCACAGACTATGGACATCATCCACATGACCTCCAGTGTCAGCACAAGCCCACGGACCTTAGCATGGTTTCTGGTGGTCATACAGACCATGGACATCAACAGATCCTCTGCAACAGTCCCTATCATGGTCCTTGGTGGTAGCACAGGCCACAAACATTAGCATGGCCTCTGGGGCAGAGGCCACAGACATCCATAAGTTAGTTTGTGTGTTGTTTGTCTGTTTGTTTTTCCACCAAGAGACCCAGCCTCTTGCTCATCGGGGAGCAATGTATAAGACAGTAAGAACTTGAAAGGGTCCGCGCAATCGCCTCGCCAGCAAGAACGGATGCGGACACCACGATCCTTCTGCAGCAAGCCTTTAATGAAGAGGAAGACCACGAGCCCCCAAAAGGCACTGCCTATATACCCTGAAGCGTCGTGTATGCTTCTGATTGGCTGCTCACTCACCACGCCCCGGGGGTGGGCAGTGACTCCGGCGCAGCGCTCACCTTCAGCACATGCGCCGTCGACTTGTTTACTGGGGAGAGCACCGGATGTGGCTCTCTACAAGAACTGACTCTTTAAAGCCTCTCCACTCCAAGGCTCAGGACTCTTGTTGTATCACTTCTAAAACAAGTCACAGACCACCTGCAACTCAAGAAAAGGGTAACAAACCTCACCTTTGCATGGGGCTACCCAAAGCCTCATCACAGGGTCCGTGCAGGATGAAAAACACCAGCCCACTGTCCAGACTCCTGCCTCACAAAGATTCCAATGTACACTACTCAAGTTACAGACAGACAGACGGATCCCTACCCTCCACAATTGCCTGAGCTGGGTGTAAGAGCTACGTCTCTGAGGGAAAAGTTTTTTTTCCCAGTACAACTGCTGCAGCTTTGAGGGGGGAAATCCACAGCGCACATGTTTCAGCTCTGAGGGGAAAGGCTTCCCCTACGGAAGTGTCACAGCTCTGAAGGGAAAGGTAACCCGGCAGTCAGGAGCTGAGGAATGCCACAAAGTCACACCACACAACAAACCGCACACAGGAGATTTACTGGGAGAGAAAAACCCAGGAGGGTGGCAGCCTCTGCCTGGGCAAGAAGCAACAAAGAACCAGACTTTATATAGTTTAGGGGGAGGCAGAGTCTTCCAGGGTGGCCTGGGGTCAGTGGGATTCTGTGGCCTGAGCTTGGGGAGAGCTCAGGGACTGCTGGGGTCCTGAGCTCAGGGATTGGTGGATTTTGGTAAGGTTTTTTTTGTTTTGTTTTGTTTTGTTTTGCTGGTTTTTGTTTTGTTTTGTTTTCCACCAGGAAGTGGGTAGAGGTGTTTTAACCTACACTAGGGGGATGAATCTGTCAGTAAAATGCTTGCTTTGCAAGCATGAAGTCCTTATTGTGAGCTCCAGAACCCACATTTTACATAGGTAGGGCATCATGGGCCATACTTACTAAGGCTTAGAAAAACCCCTTGCTCAGGGTACAGCTTCACTTCTGTTGCTGTAATCAATGCCCTGACCCTCAAAAAAAAAAAAAAAAGATCAACTGAGTGTGGAAAGTTTATTTCTGTTGTTGTGGGGAAGTCAAGGCACAAATTTCAAACCTCTGGTCATATCACATTCGCAGTTAAGAGAGAAGAAAGAGATGAATGCACGCATGCCCACTTGCTTGCGTGTGTTCAGCTCAGTTGTTCCATGCTTATACAGCTTAGGGCCCTATGCTTAGCGAATGGTGCCACCCACTCTGGGCTGGGTCTTCCTATATCAATTAACTTAATTAAGGTAACTTCTCCACAGATAGACATACCCAGAGGCCAACCCAGTGTAGACAACCCCTTACTGAAACTCTCTTCCTAGGTGACTCTAGATTGTAGCAAGTTGACAATTAAGACTAATCACATCCAAGGTCACAAAGCTAGCAATGCTGGAAAGAGCTCCCTGCCTCTCATTCCCATAATTTCCCTATACTCCTACACTGTGATAAGCACTATTCTAAACAATGTCCAGCTATTTGTTATGAAGCTGACATTCAAGTGCTAAAGAAAGGGAATAAGTAAGCAAATAAATAAGCCACGGAAATTCAAGCAATGATAAATGTCATGAGAAGAACAAAACCATGATAGAGCATGTGAAGTGTCTGCATCTTGCCTTTCATTTAGGGTTGGGATGGCACTATGGTGGGATGTGGCTTGAGTGTGATTCCCAAAAGCTACATGTTCGTGTGGCAATGTTGGGAGGTATACTTTAAGAGATATGGCTTACTGCTTGGTGATAAGCTTATCAGAGTGCTAAATATACTTAGAAGGAATTAATGTCATTCTCACGGATCTCTAGTTAGTTCTCACAAGAGTGGGTTGTTAAAAGAATGACCCTCACCCTGGAGTGAACACACTTCCTGATGGTCCACACACCTGCTGTTTTGTCTACCATTGTAACATCATCTACCAGGAGACTCCCATCAAAAGCTAAATCGAGGGAACCACCCAATCAGCTTCCAGAAATAGGGGCTTATAAACAAGACCCATCCTTTAGAATTACCCAGGGTGGTGGCTCATATTGTCAACTTGATGGGATGCAGTATCACCAAGGACACAAGCCTTTGGGGATACCTGTGAGGGACTGTATAAATTGAGTCCATTGGAGTGGGAAGTGTAAATGTAAGTGGCCTGGAGGTGGGGCCTGGAAAACAAACTAGGAATATTGGCTGAGCAGGTACACTCACCACTCTCAGCTGCCTGACTATGGAAACAGTGTAAACCAGCCACCATGCCTCCCTGGCTGCTTCCAAGTTCTCCCTACCATGATGGAATGATTCCTTTGAACCATAAGCCAGAATAAACATTTTCTCTACTAAAGTGCTGCTTGTCAGATATTTGTTTATAGCAATGAGAAAAGTATCTCATATCCCCCAGCTTCCAGTATTTTGTCATAGCACCAGAAAAAAAAATTGACCCTAACACAGACTGTTAGAGAATAATAATATAGGAATAGAATAATGGGTTGGAAAAATGGCTTGGACGGTGCAAAGCTTGCTGCAAGAGCAAGAGGCCCCAAGATTGAACCACAGAACACACACTAAATGTTGGGCATAGGGAATCATACTTTGTAATCCGAGTCCTGGGTGGGCAGAGACAGAAGGATCCCTAGAGATTGCTAGCCAACCACATCTAAGTAAATCCACAAGCTCTAAGACCAGTGAAAGACTCTGTCTCAAAAAGTTAAGTAGAGGTCAACTGAGGAAGACATCTACTGGTGACCACAGGCCCCAGGTTTTTGTGCATACACACAAAGCTATACCAAAACACAAAAAAATAATTGTATCAAGGAATTACCCATAGGCTTCAGGTCCCTGCTCATATAACAAAGTGAACTGAACAAAGTGATCTCTCTGCATCCATAAGTCTAGACAGGGGGCCTGCTTCAGAGCTGGTGGCATGAATAAGTGCTTGCTACAGTGGGCAGAACGTGGATGCACAATCCAGGACAAGAGGAGACAGTTAACAGTGACAGCAGCACACATAATCTATCATGTTCTCTCCTAAGTGCCGAGAATACATTCTAAAGCTCGTGGGGTTTACCCAATGAGGAAAATCAGATAATAATAATTCAATGTCAGACTGTCTGCAAGGGAAAGCTCTATAAGACTCATCCCAAGAGAGGACAGGAAGAAAGGACACAGCAAGCTGTGCAGCCAGGATGGAGGGGGAGCTGGGATCTTTCTGCTTTTCTGTGACTCTCCATCCAGCTAGACTGCTTCTCTTTCTACTTTCCTGCTTCAGTGCACACAAGGGACTGGAGGCCGGAGTCCCCGAAGTCAGCAGCACTTCCACGTGAATAGGAGAAGGCATCTGGATGCTCAGAGCAAACCCTGTCCTTCAGTCTGCTGAGCAGGTGTTTTCCTGGCCACCATCCTGGCCTGCACCACCGCTTCCTGAGGGAGCCTCGGCAGATGGAATAGCTGAGAAGCAGACACAGCGTCTGACCCAGCTACCCTGACCCCACCGTTAGGAGACTTGAAGGGAAGAACGAGTTGCCTGTTTGTAGAGCTGACGATTGAGTCTGAAGTCTGTGACCTACCCTGGCTTCCTAGGAGATGAGTTTAGGTTTGGCCCAACATGGTTTAAGCCCTGCTTTGATGAATATTTTACCATATTTCACCAAGTCAAAAAATAAATAGGATTTCCCAAGATGGCAAGTGACAGTCAGTCTCCACGGGAGACACTTCACCTCTGCCTGCCTTGTCCTTCAGTTTCATCACCAACCTCCCAAGAAAAGCTGGGTAGCCTATCACAAACACTTTCCACTTCCAGGACTGCAGTGCAAACCGACATCTGCTGCACAACAGAGCCGATGCCTCTGGGGCTGCTCCAAGCAAGAACATTGCGCTGCAGGTCCTTATTGTGACAGACCTTTCTCAGAGGCTGCATCCAGCCGGCTTCATTGCCCTGTGAGCAAAGCTGTCAAGTCACAGATGGAAGAGTTCCAACTTCTCTACATTAAGTGTCAAGCTATACTTATATGTCAAGACATGATTGTAGGAAGTGTGTGTGTGTGTGTGTGTGTGTGTGTGTGTGTGTGTGTGTGTGTGTGTAAGAGAATGTGACTTGTAAATTGGACAGGACTCTGAAGTACACTAACCACCACTATGCCATTGCTCCATCAGAAACCCTATCAGCAAGCCCTATTTCTGACTCCCTCCAGCCAGCCGTTGGCTCAGAAACCAAGACTAGAAGCACTCAGTGGGCAGCCAGCACCGAGGACAAGGAATCCCAGCAAAATGAAGTCTGACAAGAGACATGGCCAAGACTGTATGTTTAGAGGGGGCAAATGCTGGTATAGGCAGGGTACCTACCTTGAGAGACAGACTCAGAGGGGACTTCCTGAAGGAGACAGATGGCCCTGAAGGAAACTATAGATGAAAGAGCTGCCCAACAATGGGAGGAGCATCTGCTGGGGGTGGGGGCGTCGGGCAGCAGGCACTAGCACGGCACATGAAGAGCATACTCCTGGAAGAACCAGCGGCCAGATCCGTGTTAGAATAAGATTTGAGACTGGAGAAATAGGCAGGAGCCTGCCTTTTATTGTGATGAAAGATAGTCCTCCTCAAAGAGTGTACCCTGAAATCTCAGGCCTCAGAAGTCCTGAGGCAGAGGGGTTCTGTGGTCAGCTGAGTTTGGGAAACCCTCACACTACCTACCCCTCACGGACAGTCACCAAGCACACTGGCAGATGAAAAGTTTTGGGCTTCCATATGTTTACTTCTATCTAGGCCACCCCTTTAAAAACCCTACAGAAGCTGCCACGCAGACCAGGAGGTCCCTAAGACCATCCCACTGCACACTGGCAGGTTTCCCAGCGGAGAGACTTTTCAAAACACAGGAATGAGCTGGTCAGGCAGGTGCAATGGGAAGATATCCTCCCCCTGCCCCCACCGGTCCCCAGAGAGCGCTGGTGTTTGTATGCTCCACAGATGCATCACCAACTGGGACACGCCTTAGTGCACAGCTTAGCAACAGAGATATTCTGAGATGTGTGACTGCTTCATCTTTGTGTGACATTCAAGAGTATGAACGGTAACTGTGATGTCACTTGGTGAGACAAGCCTGTAAGCTAGGGGACTAAGGCAGAAGGCTGGCAGGCGCCACACCAGCTTAGGCTACAGAGAAAGATCCTGGCTTCTCCCAGAAACAAACTACATGAGGGAAACTCCATAAGTGCTTTGCTGTTTCGTTGTGACAGCAACTGCCCACACTACGATCTTCTTAAATGTGGGTTGTTCTCTTCCAACTCCAGCATCACAACTAGGCTGTCAGACTGCTATGGGAGACTCACATCTGAAATCCTTCTCCCTGAATCCAGTATGTCCACCTGGAGGACTTAGGAGCTGCCCACTTCATGACTTAACAAACAACCTAACAGCTGCCATTGGATCCTAGGTATGGCTCCTAAGTGGCTTCTAAGCCAAATGTTCTATCGTGTCCTGGATAAGGATAAGAAGCCATGGTACCAACTGCTCCAGTCCCCACATTCTTAGACTACCAACTCCTTTTGATAGCAGCTTATAGATAAGTTCTTTTCTAGTTCATCTTGTTTGTGTTGTAGCAAGCAAGACAACGCTTCTCACATCACACTTCCCAGGCTATTTACCTTAAGCTGGAAATTCCCTAACGCTTCAATACTGCCTCCTAAGCTCCTTATATAATAGTGTAACCAGATACCCCACCCTGTGTAGTACAGAGCACCATCTTCACAACCTTTGGTGCTGGCTTTCTTATTGCCATAACCTATCCAGAGCCAATGCTGTATGTTTCAAGGATTTGTTTCATGGCGACTCCCTACTCCGGGTATGCTAATAAGATCTCTTTCCAGGTAGGAAGTCACTTAGGGCTTCCCCAGACTGCCAAGGAGGGAGACAGCACAGAATTAAAATAAGACAAAGACTGTGCCAACATCCATGGCAAGGAATGGAGGCTGCCACAGTTCGGATACCTGTATCTTTAAACATTCATCTGTTGAGGGTTCTCGAGATGGCTCAGAAGGGAAAGGCCATTGCTGCCAAGCATGATGACCTGACTTCAATCGATGGAACCTACATGGTGGAAGGAGAGAACTGAGTCCAACAGCTTGTCCTCTGACTTTCAACAGGCATACACACACACACACACACACACACACACACACACACACCACCCACAAACACACACATTAAACAAATAAATGTAATGATTTTCTTAAATGCACATATTGAAACTTAATTGCCAAATTTATAGAAGCACAAGGTGGAACCTGTGGAATAAGATGCGGGGGCGGGGGTGAGTGGTGCTCTCATGAATTCTCTGTGATGGGGGTTAGTCAGTTTCCTTCTGTTTTGTTTCTGTTCCCTGTGACAAAACACCATGAGGAACAACTTTAAAGGGAAGGATTGATTTCCGCTCACAGTTTTAGAGTTTTCAGTGTCGGCTGGCATCCTCCATCGTGTCTGGCCCTGTGGTACCCACATCGCGCTGGAAGAGCTATAACAGCCAGGAAACAGAGAGAGCTAGACAGGAGGGGCCTCAGAACAAGATATACTATTCAAGGCTGTGCCCACCCCTACTGATGCACTACCTCCAATCAGGCCCCACTTCTTCCTAACCCAGTCAGCATGAGTTGGTCAACAGAGTGACACATGATAGAGTCACCACCCTCATGCGGTGTCCTCTCAAGAGCGCCACCTTGTGAGGAATCAGAAGCAAAGCTTCATGTTGAAATCACGACAGTGACCTTATAAACAGAGACGTAAGGGGGAAAGGTGGGACTTTCTGCCATGTAGAGGAAGGCACAACAAGACCATCTTGAAACACAAGGAAAGCTCAGGGTAATGGTCTAGGAGTACAGATAGCTGGAAATCTTTCTCTTTAAGGATAAGAATAGCAACCCAGCTTGGCCTTGATGCTTTTTCACTTGTGAGCCAACCCCACCTCACTCATTATATGTAATCGCAGTAGCCAGCATCATTAAATAAAATTGATAGATTGACACTCCGGGGGAGGGGAGGCACAACAGTCCTCACACAATGATTCTATGGCTTGGTGATAAATAACTCATAAAGACAGCTAGACGTTGTCTAGCAGACCCCAACTGTAGGAGATGCTGGGATACTATATTCAGACAGACTGGGAAGAAGTCAATTGGCTTCGGCAACCAGCAGGAGTTCAGGGTTCAGCATAATGCCGGAGGCAACAGATGTCTTAAGAACACAGGAGCCTCTGGTTACTCCTCAGGAGATTTTGAAAAATGATATCCTATGACTAGTGTTTACTGTGACTCCCAAAGAGAGTTCTTCTTGCTTCCCTCTGTGGCAGAATCCTTTAGATACTGGATGTCTGGATACCATGGATACAACTTGGCCAAAATGCCTTCAGAAGGCAAGAGACAGAAACAGGACTCTATCTAATTTCTTCTCCAGTGGAATCAGTAGTGAGCACTCAGCCATTCATTATTCATTCTGTACATTTTTAAAGGTTGATTTATGTGTATGTGTGTGTGCACCTACTTATGGTTGTGTGCATCATGTGCATGCAGGAGCCCAATGGAGACCAGAACTAGAGTGACAGATGGTTCTGAGACATCATGTGAGAACGGGGAACCAAACCCCAGTCCTCCACAAGAACAAGTATTCTTAACCACTGAGACATTTCAATGAAAACCACAAGAGCTGAAGAGATGATATATAACGATTCTCAACCTGTGGGTCATGAGTCCCTTGGGAGTTAAATGACCCTGTCACGGGAGTCAGATATCCTGCATATCAGATATTTCCATTATGATTCATAACAGTAACAAACATACAGTTATGAAGTAGCAACAAAAATAATTTTATGATTAGGGGGAATCACTACAACACGGGGAACTATATTAAAGGGTCACAGCAATAGGAAGGTTGAGAACCTATGTCATAGGAGAACATAGTAGTTTCCTAGATGTTGTGTGTTACAACTGTAGACTAGAGGAACTGCCTTAAGAATAGCGTGCAATGTAAGAATGTTGAGAGCATTGCAGATGATGGAGAACTGGCTTGTGATGTTTCAGAAGAAAGCACAGACTCTGTCGGGGCCATTCATGCAATATCTTAAGTTAAAAACCACTGAAGTGAAACCTGTGCTTTTCTTGGACAATCAATACTGGTCAGCTGAGGAATCAGCTATGATTCAGAAGAGAGTAACATCTTTAAGGCAAAATCTCCTGGACCTTGTTTCTTCAGGGTCAGCAAACAGGAGCTGTAGTCTGGAGGAAGCTGAAGCTGCACTTGGTTCTTGGGGCTGAAGGTGGTAATGTGTCAGAGTCTCAGAGGTGGAAATGGTGTCAAGAGTTTTAAAGGCATGGAGGCCGGGATAGAGACGGAGGTTTGGCACTGTGAGACGCCATTGGTGAAGATGCAGCCACAAACGCAGTCAGAGCCCCAGGATTAAAGTGGTTCTAGAGAGAAGTTGAGGCTTAGATTCATGTGACAGGGCCAGAATTCCTGAAGAAATGCCAGGAGAGAAGATTGGTAAAGGTTGTAGTGGAGACCATAATATATTGGACATGCTTGTACCATGGGACAACCACCAAAGATAGTAGCAGCTGTGGGTAGAGCTGATCTGAGCCTA